>OX344727.1:51470386-52070386 GCA_947034835.1 Ballota nigra | reverse complement strand
GCAATCGGACTTGAGTGAAAAAAAGTCTCATGCATCCATCTTCTCAATCCCCATGCACGCATCGACTCTCCTCTCAAGAACTGCATATACGTCCACATACGTCACCCCAAAATATATTAACGAAAATTAAATGTAATTCCCTATTTTTTTTTTCCAATCATTCCCCTACCTTCCTTCATCAAATATCACAATTAATTATCATAATGGGCACGAATCAAAAGAGCTAATTAAATGCTGCAAAAATCACACAAAATTTGTTAGCTTTCAATATGGAAATCCCCCACGTCGGACTACTTTAATTAGGCTCGACTCATCCTTAATAAAAAAGAACCCAAAATAGCATACAAATAAAAGAAAATACCAAATCAAAACAAACGAGGCTAAAATCAAATAAGTCGGTAATTACAAAGAAAATAGCAAGATAGCATGCGTAAAATAATTACAATAAGCATATAAATAATACACTTAATCCGACTTATCAGATATTTAATACAATTTATTTTGTTTGGTTTATTAAAAAAATTAGGAATGAAATCAATTTTTTTTTATTAAATGATACTCCCTCCGTCCCAATTTTGCTTACCCATTTCATTATTTACCCCCTTCAAACACTTTTAAATTACACCTTATTTCATTAATAATTACATAGAAAATCATGGAGGGATTAATCTAAGGTACAATATGAAATTAACAATTGGTCTTTACTACCACCAAAACCCTACATTATTGAAAACTAAAAAAATGAATCTAAAAAGACTCTGTTGATGACCTTAATCCAAACAAGTGATTAAGTGGTTGTTTTCATGCCTAAGAAGATCACCAAACAAAATTAAATAACATGAATGTTTATAAGTAAAGATCGATAAGTGAAATTGCAAGAGTTTGGCTGATTTTTTAATATATGGAACTTATTTATTTCTTCATACCATGGGGCATTTATAAGCACCTAAGCAAGTAGGAGGTGTCAACCTCTAAGCTATCCTAATTTACATGCCTGACAAGTGTTATGACACTTGTTTACTCCTAAGTTATTACATTTATACAAATGACAAGTGTTAAGACACTTGTTTGCTTCTAATGCAATGTCTGGTTAGTGGAGTTTCCTGCTTTTCTCCGAGGTGTTCGATTGCTCGCCTAGATACCTATGTGGTGGGTATTTGAACCTTCCTTTTTAGCTGTTCGTCTAGCTATTCTTAAGCTTTGACCAACTGTTCGCCTGAGTGTCTGACACTTTTGACCAACAACTCGTCTTACTTCAGATTGTATACTATCTGCTCGTCTGTTATCATTATTAACCTAATCTTTATTTTTTATGTTAATCCCTTGCTCGACTGCTCGACTATCAACAATTACCCCCTAGCTTGATCTTATGTTAGGATGAAAATCGACTAACTGAGGTCAAGCTATATTCGTGGATATTTTCTCGTGATGTAGGCGAGCAACTGAGATTTGATTTTATTGGGCGGGAAACTTGGGCAAGCAATTGTGCACTAGAGAGCTCTTCCAAAGCTTTTACCACAATCTTCGTGTTCTTCTTCAGAATTGTCATCGATTAGTTAGTGTACTTAAGGTAATTTAGCGATTTTATTCTTCTATTTTCTTTATCTGCTTTCAATTCCTTCGATTCCGCATTGTATTCATTTCTTTGAAAAATCGCCGCCATAACTTTGCCACATCGCTGCCGCATCTCAGTCGCATCAGCGCTGTACCTCCACCCCTTTTCCGTTGCTCTGTCGTTGACCCCTTTTTAAATATGTTATTTCTGGTATTCATACCTCAATTTTATTTTCGAAAATGGCATCTCTCTCTCGAGTACCACACTTTCTGGTCGAAATCCTGAGAAGAGACCTATGGTTAAAACAATTACTTCCCCACGTCGTTCTATTCACCAAGCTTTACAATATAATCCTCGGACTTTGTTGGTAGACGATTAAATGGGCTCTAAGTTGAGCTCAGTTGTTCGCTCCGTTGAGGCATACGTTGTTGATAGCTCTGGCGAGCAGGCTGTCGGCCAACCGTCTGCTCGCCCCCGCATTGTAGGAGATACTTCTTCTAATCTCGGGGAAGATACTGAGGAAGTGGCTGTTAAAATCGAGAAAATAAATATCTCTGAAGCGGCTGAGGCTGGAGGCGAGCAACCGGTCCCAACTGTGACCTGGGAGTTTCTTTAGGGAGATCAATTTTCCCATGCCTGAAGTTACACCAGAGTTTTTGATTCCAGAAGGGGTTGCTCGCAAAAATGAGTATGCTGCTCGTTATTCAAGGTCTTTTACCCCACCATCTCGAGTGATTATGCGGGCTCAAGAGAACGAATATGAAGCGAGCAGGGTTGCAAGTCTGATAACTGAGGACGACCTGGCGAGCATCCGTGCAACCTATAAAATCCCATTTGATATATTTTTATATGCTCCGAAGAAGGGTGAATATCAACCTGGTCGATCACCCAAATAACTCGCAATGGTTGGAGTAATTTGCTTGCCTTCATGACCCTCTTTGGTCTTGAAGGGTACAAGAACAAGATTAGTGCGGTGGAGATCCATTACGCCATGACCATCTCTTCTCATAAAGACGATGGTGAGGGATGGTAGTACGTGAAAGCCAGGAGTGGGGTGAAACTAATCGAAGGTGTTCCCAACAAAGTCAAGAGTTGGCACAACCAGTTCTTTTTCATTGGTGGAGACTGGTGAGCAACTGAGGGATTCGCTGGCGGCCAGACGCACATCCATTCGCCTGAAGGTTTTGGGAATATCAAACATAGGCTCTACTTTTTCTTACTATAGATCAAGTGGGACTAATTTTAATTTTTCTTTTTTTTTGTTATTTTGCAGGTCCACGAATCTTGAAGTGTGTTAGTGTTAGTGTCCTAAAGACAATCCATCGTAAGAACATAATACTAAGATAATATTCAAATTTGGTTTAATATTATTGTTGGTTTAATATTAAATGTATGGTGTTGCACTTATCTGAATATGATGTTTGATTGTTTGCATATATTCTTATTTGTGTTCCAATGAATCAGTACTGTCATTGAGTGAGTTAGAACTCAATGACTTAAGTATGATTCTCAAATTGCCCCGATCAAGGATCATCAAGAATGAGATATTGATGATGCGATTGAGATTGGTGTGCGATCTGCATTATACTCTATAGGAGAGTGTAGTAAGATCTCATTTACTACGAGATACTAGGTATCTCATAATGGATGTACAAATACCTTAGAGGGTATTGGTATCCGTATACCCATCCGAGAAAACGTTTGATGTATCTACATAATATGTCTATGGGTGTCTCGGTTAGTGGGAGCGATGTGATACTCCTCTGACTTGAGGTCAATACGCACGATATGTGTGGAGTGGTGAACTTTGACCATGACCGACGCTTGCACCCTCCAAGGGTAGATATAACATGGATTTGGTTCATCACGAAATACAAGTGCGTGGTAGTTGAGCCAAGAATAGGATTCATTCATCAATGTGGATTTAGAGAGAATATTCATGTTCTTATCATAATTGGATCTAAGTCATCGGTCGATGATTAGGTGTGAATTTGTCATGATTCGACACTCGAAATGCACTAGAATTGGTTGATTTTGTTGAGTATTTAGAGTCATTTGTGTATCATTTTCATAAACTAATGAATTTATCTCTTTGATGCTAATAGATGAATAGAGGGCGAAAAGAGGAGTTCGTAGGACTTTGAATCGACTCAAACGGATGCCCGGATGAGAAGATATCGAAGAAATACGAAAAATGCTAGTTCGAGGGAGCAAAAGTATCATTGGAGTGCACAAGCTAGAGGAGCTCGAGCACAAGTGCTCGAGTGGTCGTGCATAGCGCACGAGAGAACGTAGGTCGTGCACCCCTGCACGAGTGCTCGTGCAGGGCGCTTGAGCAATGCATGTGCTCGTGCACTAGTGCACGAGCTAGGCTGGTCGTGCAGTTTTGGCTCTCTGGATGATTTAGTGTGCTCGAGTTGAAGGTGCTCGTGCACGAGCAAGCGCGGAATTTTGGCCCATGAGATCCTGACTCTACCCGTTGCTTATATATACCTCCCCGAACATGTTTTGAGAGGAACACACACGAATTAACACATACCAAATCACTTTTAGACTTTGTTTTGAGAGAGAAAGAGGAGCAAGTTTACTTTACATTTTTTAGGTTTTCCTTTACGAATTCATAGTCCAAGTTTATATTTTTTTAATTTCGTTTCGTAAAACCTTTGTTCGTTATTTCTTTTAGACTTCGTTTTATTAATTAATTTGAGTTCTTAGAATTATTTTCTTTCAAAACCCTAGTTCATGCTTTTTAGTTTTTCACTTCAATTCATCATGTTTATGTTCGTTACTTGTTCAATTGTTATTATTTACGTTAAATCCATGTCCGGCTAAAACCCTTGCATGCTTGGGGTAGGATGAACTCGTAGAAGTAGGTTGTAGGTATGTAATTAGGGTAACTCGTGACGTTAGGGTTTTAATTCTCTTAATTAATAAATTCTTAAAATCAATCTAACTATTCCTTTGAATTTTGTACGAACGTGTTAGGGAGAGGACGACTGCATCACTCTTTAACAACTAGTAGACTTAACTAGAGGGTTTAGAAGGGGTTGATTAATCTACCAGTTTAGCGAAGGAGGATGACCGCATCACCTTAGTTAAATTAGGGTCTCATTAATTAAGCACAATTCTATTAACTTGTTAGTAGATTAGTGAAGTCGAGTGTTAGGGTAAAGTATTAGGGTTTAGAATCTTGAGATTTCATCCTGCATTCTTTTATTTAGGTTATTTCTTGCGCGTCACGGTTATTTTGATTATGTACCTGCTCCGTTAGTATACGTAGGGATTCCTATCCTGAGCATCACCATCTCTTACTTGAACACAAACCTTAGTTAATTTGTCTTCTTTAGTATTTTAGTTTAATTGGTTTATTTTAGTTTCAATTCATCTTTCCAAAAAATCCAAAAACATTTCACTCATATTAACTACGATGCGTAGATCTTCAGGGATCTATTTGCATACACTTCATCCCTTGGGTTCGATAATACTTGGTCATTATACTTACTCATACTGCGGTGAACTCGTACGCTTGCGAGGAATCTACTAGTAGAAGTTAGTATATTCGCTTCAAGTCAATGACGCCGTTGCCGGGGATG
This sequence comes from Ballota nigra, assembly GCA_947034835.1. Lineage (NCBI taxonomy): Eukaryota > Viridiplantae > Streptophyta > Magnoliopsida > Lamiales > Lamiaceae > Ballota > Ballota nigra. The sequence goes on along the minus strand of OX344727.1, from coordinate 52,065,238 downwards.
GAGTTGTATGTCTTTTGAATAGGACTTGTAGATAGCTTAGTAGTTAGTAGTGAGTGATTTTCTTTTCTGTTTTTTTTATTTCGTACATATTCGGCAGTTGCGTTTTGATCCTTCTGCTAGTGTGTCAGGTATATGAAAACATGCTCACAAGGCAATACGAGCGAAGAGAGAATACCGTTGGACCCTGAGACGATAGCTAGAAGGAACTGAGCTTTCTTGAGGAGAATGAATACTGCCGGAGGAGGGAAAGAACCAATGGACATCTCTAATGAGTTGGATGATGCTGCGAACGAGTTCAATCAGGAATTGGGCCGAGTTGAAGCCACTGGAGTTAGTGGTAGCCAGAATCAAGTTCCTTTAGGGGATAGCCAGAGCCTAAATCCGGATACACAAAACGTAGACAATCCAGCTCACAACCTTGTTCAAAACCCTCATAACAACCCTGCTTACCCACATCCTAACTTACCACAAAAGAACTTACCTTATCCACCTTACCCCTACCCACCTTATCCGTATCCACCATACCCATATCCTCCACCTCCTGTTTACAACCAACCACTAGCTTATCAACCACCACCACCCCAACAAGTACTTGTACCAGCTGCTAATCCTCAGCACATTCTTCAGAACGCAGATCAGAATATGGCTATTCGAGGAAGGTTTGCCGCGCAGCCACAACGGTACTATGATGGAGTGGCATTGCCTCCTGTTGAAGCAAATAACTTCTCGATTTCCCCGGGAATTTTAAAGCTGCTTACAGAGAACCAGTTCAAGGGGGTGATCGGGAAAGAGAATCCACATACACATCTGAGGAGTTCTCTAATGATAGCCTCCACTTTCAATTACAATGGCATGTCTGAAGATGCCAAGAGGCTTAGGTTGTTCCCATTCTTATTGACGGGAATAGCTAAAGAGTGGTACAATAATACGTTTCCATGGGGAGGTATTACCACTTGGGCTGAGCTCGAGCGTCTGTTCCTCGAGCGATTCTACCCTCCATCCAGAACGATCAAAGCAAGGATTGAGATCTCTTCCTTCCGCCAGAAGCAAGGAGAGGACCTACGTCAAGCGTGGGAGAGATACTCAAACATGTTGATTGAGTGCCCGCAGCACGGGTACAATGAGGGAGATGTCATGGCATTTTTCTATAGTGGTGCCAACAAGGCTGGGCAAGACCATCTAGACGCCTGTGCTAGTGGATCATTCCTGAATCAAGAAATAGTGAGGTGTAGAGAGATCGTGGACAACATTGTCACGAATGCCGGGGCTTGGAATATGGACGCAGATTTCCAAAGAGTTCATCAGGTTGAGGAAGGTGAAGGAACGAGAAGGCTGTTGATGGCCATGATGGAAAAGATTAATAACCTTGAGTTGGGGAAGAATATGGTTGGAGGGAATGCAACAGAGAATGAGCAAGAGGACAAGCCCACAATTCAGCAAGAAGTAGTCAATTATATGGGAGGTCCTTATTACAATCAGAATGGGTATCCACAAGGTGGAAATTTTCAGGGAAGGCCTTCTTATGGCCAACCATTTGTACCTCCAGGTCCACAGCCGCCTCAAAATCAATGGAGGAACACACAAGGGTACCAAGGAGGCCAGCAGCTTCCTCAGAACCAATGGAGGAAGAACGAGAATTTTTCATATGCTAACCCGAAGGCGGGTATTACAGTTCCTACAGGTGTTGATCCAGGTTCTAAACCTCCGGGAGGAGAAGGCGGTTCGTCAACTGAGGAGATATTGAGAGCTATCCTTCAGAAGGTGGAGGAAGGTAGCAAGAGATTGTCCTCTTTGGAGTACGATGTGAAGGAGTTGCATAAGAAAGGTGATCAGCGTGATCAAGAACTCCAAAAGAGAGATGTAGAGCTGAATCGAATTCAGCAAGAGAACAATAGGTGGTTCACCTCAATAGAGTTCCAGATAAGCCAAATTGCAAAATCATTGAATAGGGAGCCGGGTAAGTATCCTTCCATGCCGGAGGGGAACCTAAAAGAGCATTGCAAGGCTATCCAGTTAAGAAGTGGAACCAACTATGAAGATCCTCAGATGCCTGCTGATTTTGAGACGCCCCAAGATAGAGATGAGAGTTGAGAAGAAGGTTGAGGGTGAAAGCACTCAAGCGAGCAAAGAGCTTGAAGAGGAAGGCCTTGAGAAGGTTGAGAGAGTTCCTAAGTGGAAGAAGACAAAGGAAGCAAGGGAGAAAGTGAAAGAGACAGAGAGAGATGAATGGGGGGTACCCAAATCTGCGATACCCGTCCCATATCCACAACGCTTCATGAAAAAGAAGTTTGATGAGAAATTCGCTAAATTCCTTGATGTGTTTAAACAATTGCATATTAATATCCATTTTTATGATGCTTTGGAACATATGCCCAACTATGCAAAGTTTTTGAAGGATTTGATCGCGAAAAGACGGCGAGTGGATAAGCCGAAGTTGGTGCAGTTGAACCACGAGGTGAGTGCATTAGTGCACAAGGCGCTTCCTCCAAAGCTGAAGGATCCCGGGAGCTTTACCATCTTATGTGACTTTGGGAACGGGATCAAGAAAGGAGCGCTATGTGATTTAAGGGCGAGCATAAATCTTATGCCCTTGTCGTTGTTCAAGAAGTTAGAGGTGGGTGAACTTCAACCCACGATGATGACGCTCCAGCTTGCTGATAGGTCCATCACGAGACCCCAAGGTGTAGTCGAAGACGTCCTTGTGAGAGTTGAAGATCACATTTTTCCAACCGACTTTGTAGTGCTCGAAATGGAGGAAGATGAGCGCGTGCCCCTGATCTTGGGAAGACCGTTCTTAGCGACGGCGTGGATGGTGCTAGACGTGGCAAATGGAAAGATTACGTTGAAGGTTGATGATCAAGAAGTGAAGATTTCCCTATATGAAGCCATGAAGCACCCGAAGGAGGATGAGAGTTTGTATTGCATGGATGCAATTGATCCTAGTGTTGAAGACACACCTCCTATCCCTAATCCTTCTTTTATTTATGATTTCGTTAATCCTTCACCTGTTGATTTAACCCATGAGCATTATGATCTTGATTCTTTTGATAGGGGTAAAGTGAAGAAATTGAAGGAGGAAGAGGTGAAAAAGATAGACGTGGTCCAGTTGAAGGGAAAAAGAGTGGGTAAGAAGAAAAAGTCCAAGCGCAAGAAATTGTTTAGTAAGACTCCTCCAGATAAGGGTGAGAAGGAGTTGAGACCCATACCACTTGGGGATGAGAAGGAAGCAAAGAAGCTCATGATGGAGGGACATCAAGGAAAGGAATTCAAGCACCACTCTTATGAGAGTAAGGGAGGTATTTTTGAGTATCATGTCCCATAAGCTCCTTTGAGCTCGGTCCGGCATGAGGACCTTAAAAATAGCGCTGAATGGGAGGCAACCCATTTTTATTTGCTTTTGAGTATTTTAGTTATTTGAGTTTTATGTTATTAGGTTGTTGAGTTATACGTTTAACCTCGTACTTGAGAGTTTACTTTGTAGGCTTGTCTCGAAGGAGTGCCAAAAAAGTGGAAATTGAAGGAATTCAAGCAAGGGAGTGTGCAACGTTGTTGAAAGAAACTAAATTGTTTGGTTGAGGTAACCCACAACCCCAAACTTAGACCTCTTCGCAAGGTCGAAGTTTGGGGGGTGGAGTTTTTTTTATGTTTCTTGTTACATTGCACCGGAGCACCCCTTATTTTTTAGCGTGTCTGGTTATTTGGTGCCTTGAGATGCTCCTTGGGGTGATTTTGATTTGATTCGCTGTTGCACCTTTCATGCCTATCAATCATCTTATGCTTGTTGATTGCTATCTTTGAGTATGATTTGATGAGTAGGGTGAATTGTGAGGTTGAATTAGGAATTCTATTGTGTGAGTGTTTGAGTTAGAGTAGATTAGAGAGAGAACTAGTATGCTTGCGAGTTTTTCTTTTGAGTATTTGTGTGATGAGAGCGAGAATTCACTAGGACTAGCATGGATGTGAAAGCCGTGAGATTTGAGCCTTATGAGATTTTGATGCATGAATTAATCTCTTCGTTTGTGAGAGGATCGTCACCTTAGAGGATGCTAGAACTTGTGTGTGCTCTTGCTTCTTGATTGTGTCTAGTTTGATATGCCGAATGTGATCTTAGGCCATCTTTGTTTTGATTGAGTCACTTAGCCTATATTTTCCTTACCAATGATATTGAATCCCTTGTTAGCCTGTTTGAGCCTCGGCCTATTTTATTTGCTAGCCTAAATTGTCATGATTCGTCACTCGAAATGCCCTAGAATTGGTTGATTTTGTTGAGTATTTAGAGTCATTTGCGTATAATTTTCATAAACTAATGAATTTGTCTCTTTGATGCTACTAGATGAATATAGGGCGAAAAAAGGAGTTCGTAGGACTTTGAATCGACTCAAACGGATGCTCGGATGAGAAGATATCGAAGAAATACGAAAAGTACTAGTTCGAGGGAGCAAAAGTATCATTGGAGTGCACAAGCTAGAGGAGCTCGAGCACAAGTGCTCGAGTGGTCGTGCATAGCGCATGAGAGAACGTAGGTCGTGCACCCCTGCACGAGTGCTCGTGCAGGGCGCTCGAGCAATGCATGTGCTCGTGCACTAGTGCACGAGCTAGGCTGGTCGTGCAGTTTTGGCTCTCTGGATGATTTAGTGTGCTCGAGTTGAAGGTGCTCGTGCACTAGTGCACGAGCAGTGCACGAGCAAGCACGGAATTTTGGCCCCTGAGATCCCGACTCGACCCGTTGCTTATATATACCTCCCCAAACATATTTTGAGAGGAACACACACGAATTAACACTTACCAAATCACTTTTAGACTTAGTTTTGAGAGAGAGAAAGAGGAGCAAGTTTACTTTACGTTTTTGAGGTTTTCCTTTACGAATTCATAGTCCGAGTTTATATTTTTTAATTTCATTTCGTAAGACCTTTGTTCGTTATTTCTTTTAGACTTCGTTTTATTAATTAATTTGAGTTCTTAGAATTATTTTCTTTCAAAACCCTAGTTCATGTTTTTAAATTTTTCACTTCAATTCATCATGTTTATGTTCGTTACTTGTTCAATTGTTATTGTTTACATTAAATCCATGTCCGGCTAAAACCCTTGCATGCTTGGGGTAGGATGAACTCGTAGAAGTAGGTTGTAGGTATGTAATTAGGGTAACTCGTAACGTTAGGGTTTTAATTCTCTTAATTAATGAATTCTTAAAATCAATCTTAATTATTCCTTTGAATTTCGTACGAACGTGTTAGGGAGAGGACGACCGCATCACTCTTTAACAACTAGTAGACTTAACTAGAGGGTTTAGAAGGGGGTTGATTAATCTACCAGTTTAGCGAAGGAGGACAACCGCATTACCTTAGTTAAATTAGGGTCTCATTAATTAAGCACAATCTATTAACTTGTTAGTGGATTAGTGAAGTCGAGTGTTAGGGTGAAGTATTAGGGTTTAGAATCTTGAGCTTTCATCCTGCATTCTTTTACTTAGGTTATTTCTTGCGCGTCACGGTTATTTTGATTATGTACCTGCTCCGTTAGTCGTAGGGATTCCTATCCTGAGCATCACCATCTCTTACTTGAACACAAATCTTAGTTAATTCATCTTCTTTAGTATTTTAGTTTAATTGGTTTATTTTAGTTTCAATTAATCTTTCCAAAAAAATCCAAAAACATTTCACTCACTTAGCCTAAATTTTCCTTACCAATGATATTGAATCCCTTGTTAGCCTGTTTGAGCCTTGGCCTATTTTATTTGCTAGCCTAAATTGTCATGATTCGTCACTCGAAATGCCCTAGAATTGGTTGATTTAGTTGAGTATTTAGAGTCATTTGCGTATCATTTTCATAAACTAATGAATTTGTCTCTTTGATGCTACTAGATGAATAGAGGGCGAAAAGAGGAGTTCGTAGGACTTTGAATCGACTCAAACGGATGCCCGGATGAGAAGATATCGAAGAAATACGAAAAATGCTAGTTCGAGGGAGCAAAAGTATCATTGGAGTGCACAAGCTAGAGGAGCTCGAGCACAAGTGCTCGAGTGGTCGTGCATAGCGCACGAGAGAACGTAGGTCGTGCACCCCTGCACGAGTGCTCGTGCAGGGCGCTTGAGCAATGCATGTGCTCGTGCACTAGTGCACGAGCTAGGCTGGTCGTGCAGTTTTGGCTCTCTGGATGATTTAGTGTGCTCGAGTTGAAGGTGCTCGTGCACGAGCAAGCGCGGAATTTTGGCCCATGAGATCCTGACTCTACCCGTTGCTTATATATACCTCCCCGAACATGTTTTGAGAGGAACACACACGAATTAACACATACCAAATCACTTTTAGACTTTGTTTTGAGAGAGAAAGAGGAGCAAGTTTACTTTACATTTTTTAGGTTTTCCTTTACGAATTCATAGTCCAAGTTTATATTTTTTTAATTTCGTTTCGTAAAACCTTTGTTCGTTATTTCTTTTAGACTTCGTTTTATTAATTAATTTGAGTTCTTAGAATTATTTTCTTTCAAAACCCTAGTTCATGCTTTTTAGTTTTTCACTTCAATTCATCATGTTTATGTTCGTTACTTGTTCAATTGTTATTATTTACGTTAAATCCATGTCCGGCTAAAACCCTTGCATGCTTGGGGTAGGATGAACTCGTAGAAGTAGGTTGTAGGTATGTAATTAGGGTAACTCGTGACGTTAGGGTTTTAATTCTCTTAATTAATAAATTCTTAAAATCAATCTAACTATTCCTTTGAATTTTGTACGAACGTGTTAGGGAGAGGACGACTGCATCACTCTTTAACAACTAGTAGACTTAACTAGAGGGTTTAGAAGGGGTTGATTAATCTACCAGTTTAGCGAAGGAGGATGACCGCATCACCTTAGTTAAATTAGGGTCTCATTAATTAAGCACAATTCTATTAACTTGTTAGTAGATTAGTGAAGTCGAGTGTTAGGGTAAAGTATTAGGGTTTAGAATCTTGAGATTTCATCCTGCATTCTTTTATTTAGGTTATTTCTTGCGCGTCACGGTTATTTTGATTATGTACCTGCTCCGTTAGTATACGTAGGGATTCCTATCCTGAGCATCACCATCTCTTACTTGAACACAAACCTTAGTTAATTTGTCTTCTTTAGTATTTTAGTTTAATTGGTTTATTTTAGTTTCAATTCATCTTTCCAAAAAATCCAAAAACATTTCACTCATATTAACTACGACGCGTAGATCTTCTGGGATCTATTTGCATACACTTCATCCCTTGGGTTCGATAATACTTGGTCATTATACTTACTCATACTGCGGTGATCTCGTACGCTTGCGAGGAATCTACTAGTAGAAGTTAGTATATTCGCTTCAAGTCAGTAAACGCACATCAACTTAGACTTTGTGGCTAAGTGTGATATACTTGATCAATTAGTGATTTGAGATAGTATGATTAAGTTATTTAAATAGACACTTCATCATGTTCAAGACTTAATCGGGTATTCGCGAATGAAAGGAAGATATCACAATAGCCTACAGTATTACAGGTAGTTGTAGATTTCCTCGCAATGTACCTCGTATATTGAAAATATCTGATTTATTGTCTAGGATTCAATTAAGACCATTAGTTTGACTAATCGCTTGATATACGAGGGCCTATGGGTCACACAACAAGTAATGACAATTTATCAATTATAGTTGGTTGATTAAATATTATATTAGATATAATATTTAATTTATGGAGAATATAATTATAATTATATTTGGAATTAATTATTATTAATATTTAATTAAATTGGATTTAATTAAATATGAAATTCCAATAATAATATTTGGAATATTATTATACAAGAATAATAGATATGATAAATATATTATTCGTAGGAACATATCTAGGGAAATATAATCCGTAGAGATTATATTTACGGGCTAGGCACGATATCTTGCTTAGGGATTAAGCAAAGATGATCCCTATAAATATATGTCCTATGGGAGTACTAAAAGGTGACACAAGAAATATAATTCTCCATAAAATCTCCAGTCTGAATTTTCCTAGCAAATTCGTCTCGAGATTCAACGCTGACACATCGGTGCGGGTTGGTGAATAGCTATTGCATGGATACCATAGTTGAGGATTCCGCGTACAAATTGCTGTAAGGATTTATATGTTGTTATTTATCTTTTATGTTTTATGTTTTATGTTTTATGTTATACAACCATGTGCAGATTCATTTTTGGTGAATCGTTATCTTCCGTTGCGCCGAATATGGTGTTCGTGCCTCTAAACCCAACAAAGTGGGGGCACCCTGACCTGAGTGATGAGTGCTTGTAGACCCTATCAGTTATTTCGCTCTGAAACGCTTGTGATCATGATCTACATCACCTATCAAAGGAGCATTGTTGTAAGCTTGCTCGTCTGACCACTAGCCCTCATCATCTTGAAGCGCAAGTAGAGATTCCTGAGGATAATTCTTGTTTCTTAGACCTTCACTCTATTGCGCGCTTGTTTGCCTCATATTTAATTGTCCTCCTTGATTTTTTGTTCAGAGCAATAAGCCACTGTCGCCGTTCCTCCAGTTCCCGAAGCTTAATACCTGTTCGCCGAAAGAGTTAAACAGATGGCTTCTCAAGACCCTTCGAGAAAGAAGACTGACCCCCTCTACGACCTTAATTCGGCTAAGGTCGGGGGCTGCCACTGCTCCTTGCCCCCGAGGCACAACTGTTCTCCCCCAAGGGGCTTCCAAACCCTCTCATCCTCTAAAGAACGTGGGAAAAGAGAAAGAAAAAAGAAAAGCACCACGGAGTGAGGGTGGCTGTGGTGATGTCGCCAACGAGCACACATTAAAGCGTCCCAAGCACAGCGAGGAACCGAGTAATAAAGTCCCCAGGTCTTCGTCTTCCAAGTCTATCTCTCTCGAGGTGGTAGACGAACAACGAGAAGTCGCCAGCATGGCAACGAGCAAGAAATAGAGCTTCTCACATGATACCTCGTACTTGGGTTGGGACTCATCCAAGGTCAAAAAGTAAGTTACTTGCCCTTCATGTTTCTATTGTTCGCCCAAATACCTTTACTAATGAACTTTATTGCTCGCCTCTTTTGTTATTAGGTATAAGCCGGAAAACTACCCCAGGCGAGGAACAACCCTTCATCGCCTCAGCTGCGTGAAGAGTGCACCTTCTCTCCGGGATATCCCTGATGCTCACGTGCGTCATGCCGCCGAGCAGATTCCTAGGTCCTGGATCAAATCTACTAATACCCTTGTCCTGGGCTAGATTCTAAGCGATAATATTTGCTTGATGAGTTATAATGCCAGTCATGAGGCGGTCATAGCTCAAATGGTGCTCGACCAGGTGTTGGAGCTCAAGCAAACAAATAGGAGTCTGGGTTATCGTATTGAGAAGATGGAGGAGGAGAAAGTTGCTGCCTTGAAGAAAAAGGACGAGGAGTTCGCCAAGCAGAGGGATGAGCATGCCAAGGCCAAGGCTGGCTTGGAGTAAATAATAAAGGCCACCTTGGACAGCTAGCAGTTAGCACTCAACCAGTCCGAGAAGATGATGCTAGAGTTGGGCATCGCAGACGCTCGGGTGAAGACTTTAGTGGCGGAGCGAGCAGGTTCGTTAGAGTAGGCCAAGGAGTTGAGGGCCCAAGTTGCTCGCCTTGAGAAGGCGAAGGAAGCCATGGTGACATATGATGCGTATGCTCAAGATGTAGCGGATAACATAAACTTTGGATATATCTATGCCTTTGCTGAGTGCGTAAGGTCCGTTAAGTTTGCCACTGACCATGGGAAGTATGTTATGGAATCGGTGAAAAAAGATTTCACTGATTATGTTAAGGAAAACCCTCCTACTACTAGCTTCGTCGTCCTCGTGGCCGATCTTGAAGGAGTGGGGGTGCCCATGAATATTTTTGGGGAAGATATATAGGTCGTTGCCCCCAGATATTCTGGTGAGGAGGCGAGCAAGGAAGCTGAAGTTTTTGATGGCTTGGGCTCTCTTTCTCAAACTCCCCTAGACCCTCAGACTGGTGAAGCGGGCACCTCCTTAGTCCCTGGCAAGCAAGCGAGCACTGTGGCAGCCATTCCTGAAATTGAAACAACCGATTCTCCTCCAGCTCCTCAACCTTGAAGACTCTTTCTTTCTAGTTTATCATAGGATATGATCCTGCTTTGTAATTTTGAATCTTCATTGTTGTAAACTTTCTATATTATGAAATGAAATTCTTCTTTGCTTATCATTTGCGTATGTACAACTTTTTGTTTTACTTAATTGCTCGCTTGATAATCCCTGATGTTTGTTTTTATTGATTCTGCTTAAGTACTTCCTTTTATTTTTCTAAGGAAAGACACTTAGCATAAATTCTCAATATGCCTTTTTGTTTCTTAAAGAACTTGACCTCCATTATCTAGAGCTCTGGGTCCTTAGTGGACTTAGCCTTAAATAAATGTCCTTTGAGCACAGTTGATCGCCACATAGTGGTCTTGTGCTTCGAAGACATTTTTAAATAGGCGAGCAACTAAGTCATGACTCTTTACAATTCTCAATACACCTATCTAACCAACCTTTACACACATAATTATACAACCATAACTTAAAACTTTTATAATACAAAGTTGTTCACCTAAAACACGGTTGTTCGTCAGTTTCATACATGTTTCGTTCAAGACCAAAAGAAATTTACACAAACTTTACATCTTCACTATTACAAACTTATAGTCCGATTGATAATATTTCTTCAGTAAGGATGCATTCTAGGAGTATTGGGCCGAGTTGTCTTCCATGTCTTCCAAATCATAAGTGTCAATGTGCCACTTGTTGGTTACCCTGAACGGGCCCTCCCAAGTCGGTCCAAATATTCCTGGCGGAGGGGCTAACACATTACGAAGTACTAAGTCTCTGATTTTGAAATCTCTAATCTTCACTTGGGAATTGTAGTATTTTGCTACCCTTTTCTTGTAGATGGCATTCTTTATTTCAGCTGCAATTCTTTTTTCCTCAAGTAGGTCCATTTCTGCTACTAATGCTGAGTTGTTCGACTCCTCGTCGAACATGGTTGTTCGCTCCGTTAGTACTTTTAACTCAACTGGTATTACAGCTTCGGCCCCGAAGGCCATGGTGAATGGTGTTTCTCCGGTGCTTGTTTTGTATGAAACCCTGTAAGCCCATAGCACCTCTGGTAGCTCTTCTGACCATTTTCCTTGTTTATTAGTCAAGCGGATTTTCAATATGTGTTTAATGATCTAGTTTACTGCTTCTACTTGACCGTTTAACTGAGGGTGATATGGAGTTGAAAAGTGTTTCTTTATACCCCATTTATCATAGAAAACTCTTACATTCTTCCCTTCGAACTGTTTTCCATTGTCTCTTAAGATTGCTTGTGGTACTCCGAAACGATAGACTATACTTTTCCATATAAAGCTGATTATTTTTTTATTGTGTATTTGTTACAGGTGCTTCTGCTTCAGCCCATTTTGTGTAATAGTCCACGGCCACTACTGCAAAACGCACCCTTCCTTTTCCTGGTGGGAAAGATCCGATGATTCTATTGAGGGGTTCCCGGTGCAGTTAATTGGGATACGATCCCTTCGTCCGACAAGTAGTTCAAGAATTCATCGCTGAGGTATTCGCCTCCATGATCTGATCGTAGAAACTTGATACTCGTTTCCCTATGTTTCTCGGCTTCGGCCTTAAACTCCTTGAACTTATCAAAAGTTTCAGACTTATGCCTCATAAGGTAAATGTACCCATATTTCGAGTAATCGTCAATGAAGGTGACAAAATACTCATACCCCATTCTCGCTTTAATCGTCATTGGACCACACATATCGGTATGAACAAGTTCTAACACTTCCGTGGCTCTATTCCCCTTGGCTCCAAATGCCCTCTTGGTCATTTTACCCTCTAAACATGATTCACAAATTGGAAACGGTTCGACTTGGAATGATTCCAAGGATCCGTCTTTCACTAATCTCTCTATCCGCTTTAGATTAATATGACCTAGTCTAAGATGCCATAGAAGTGATTCGTTCATCTCTGAAGAACGCTTTCTTTTATTACTCGAAATGATCGACGTGTTATTAGATTCATTATTTGAGTGGTGTGCACACTTAATCATATAGAGATTGTTTACCAACGTTCCATGACAGATAGTATCATTCTTAAAAGAAACAGTAACAACTTTATTAAAAGTAACTGGATATCCATCAAAAAACAACTTAGAAACTGAAATTAAATTATTCCTAAAGTTCGAAACGTATAAAACATCTCTTAAAATTAAAACTCTATCTTCAAAAGATAGGTGCACGACTCCCACTGCTTCGGCTTCCACTCTCGTAGCATCGCCCAAAGTGACGAGGATCTCATTCTTGCTAAGTCGCCGGGTTAGCTGGAACCCTTGAAGAGTGAAACAAATATGATCAGTTGCCCCGGTATCCACTACCCAAACGTGGGTAGCATACGCCGCAACATAAGTTTCAACGACTAAAGCATGAGACTTACCTTTCTTTACCGTCTTCTTAGGCTTAGAACAGGTTGACCTCCAATGTCCTTTCTCACCGCAATTGAAGCACTTACCTTTAGGAGCCTTCTTTCCACCTCTTTCGCCTTTAGCCTTGGGCTTTGCAACGGATGGATTTGCTTGGGTCTAGCCTTTTGTCCTCTTTCTCTTCTTTCCTTCCTTGGTACCAGAAGAGGCAGATGGACCGTTTGCCACCATATCAACAATTTGATGTTCCATTATAGTCTCCGCCGATACCAAAGCTTGCAAGAGCTCGGGCAAACTATTTGCCCATTCATTCATTTGACAGTTCAATTGAAATTGCTCAAAGCTCTTCAGAAGAGAACGGAGAATGAAATCGACCTTAGTAGGGAGATCAAATTCCGCACCAAGTACTTCCAATTTGTTGAGATAACCCATCATCTCGACAACGTGATCCCTTACGGGTATACCTTCTGCTATTTTCAACGAAAGCATCTTTCGCATGGTGATTTGCCTAGCTGTACAGTTTTGATGTTTAAACATCGCTTCAAGATTGAGCATTATCTCAAAGGCGGTCTCCATGTGTTGGTGTTGGTGTTGGTGTTGGTGTTGCAACACATCCGACATTGAAGCCAGAATAGTACACCTAGCCATCTCATCGGAGTCTAACCAACTCTTATGCTCTTTCTTGACCGACTTGCTCGCATCTTCGGAAGGCTCTTGGGGCTTAGGAGTAGTAAGTACCCATTTGTGGTGTTGAGTGGTTAGAACAATATCAAGATTACGTTTCCAATCAACATAATTCTCACCGACAAATTTGTTATCTTTAAGTATACTAAACAGTGGATTAAAAGGTTGCGACATGATGAACTGAGAATAAAACATACATTCATATCAGTATCTAGAAAAATACAAAATTATCATATAATTCAATCACATCAATTATATTGAAACCTTAAATCAATATAATCATGCATCAGCCAACATCTCGAAATAATTTTAAATGCGCCACGAGGAGTGGTCTATACATTTAAACACATTCAAGCGGATCACAAATTTGAAAGTTATAAATCCTTAATTCAAAATTAATAGATGACTCCCACTTTGACCACATAAAAATTGACAGGGACTCCGAGGGGAGTAAGTTAATATCAATTTCTTATGCCTAAGTAATAACCATAATTAAATATAGGATTATTATTTCGCTTTGAGCAAGCCACTCGTGGTGAGGGTCAATACCGCAACTAGTAATAATCCACAATCATCCATTCGGAATTTATTCATGTGAAATCCGTCTTTTTGGCCGATCCGAGGGGGAAGTGTATTCCAAAAAAACTTCACAAATAAATAAATTATGGAGGCCAAATTAATCCAATTTTAATATCCGGAATAAAATTGTGATTAAAGAAACATACTTAGTAATTTTTGAAAGTAAGGTTTTTCCTGGACAATTAACAAATAATAATAAGTGCACGAAATAAAACATCCATCAAAACAAAAATTAAACACATTGGAGCACTCAAATCCAATTGTCACGGTTTAATTTCTTCATGTCTTGATGCGAAAAATCATCCTTGTTGCTTTCCATCGTTCGTCTCGAGTCGCTCCCACTCGAACAACAACACTTCATCAAAAACAGCTTAGTTTGGGGTTCGGGACGATGTTTGAAATCACACAAAAAATCGAGAACAAAAAAAAAATCCACGGCCCGAGATACAGCGCGCGTCGGCCCACGGAGATGGCCACGCGCCTCTCGGCCATGGCCGCCGAGATGCCGAGCGCCAAGAGCCGAGAGGGCTGCCCTCGCGCACGCCCATGCGGTATCGGCACCCGTCGTGCACCGGGTTTTGCCGTTCGTTCTCATTTTTCACCCTATGCATGATTTTACGTCCATGCATGCACCACACATGCATGCATCAACCGGGTACACCATCTTTAATTCTTCGTTTCCGTCTTCGTCTCGATTCGGTTACAATTTATTTACAAAAAATAAATACTAGATCTAGACTAGTCTATTATAATGATCAAATCAAAATAAAAACAATTAATCTACTCGTGGATTTTCTCACGAGAAAAACGAATTCGAACGAATCGAATTAAAAGTAATTAATTCACTTGCATGAAAAAAATAAACATTAAAACCATGACAATTGGATACCTGCAAAAAAGATCTAGCAATTCTACTATCCAATTTCAATTTAATGTCAAACAATTTAAATTCCAATTTAAAGATCAGAGCCCGAAACCGTGGCTCTGATACCAGTTGTTGGGAAAATAGGGGTGCCCGGAATCTATTCGGGATGATAATTAAATACGAATTTAAATTTAATTATTACTAGCATTATTTAATCCTAATTAATTCAAATAATAATTCCAACAATAATTTTATCATCATGCAAGTTGAATTAATTCACATAAAATCTATGGCGGAAAAATTAAGAGATTATGTGATTACGTACCTCACGTAGATCTGGCCTTTGATTATCACGGGACAATTACGAACGCGCTACCAACCCAAAGACCTTCTCAAGTATTTCCCTTTCGCCTTGCTTGATCACCGGTGGGAAGTGCTTTCAAGCAATTTAAATAACTAAGGAAAAAGAAAAATATATATGCTCTTGATTTTTCCAACACATGAAATTATGTACTTGGGGATGAAATAATCACCCCCTATTTATAATGAAGTGGCCGAAAATTTCATGTATTTTATGGGCCTGGAGAAAATCTTTTCTTAGTCTCTAAGAAATCTTGAATATATCCCATATATTCTTTTCTCCATAATAAGATATTCCATAAAAATCTCACCCTCCAATTATACTTGAATTTTTCGAAAAACATAGGAGAAGAATCCAAGATTTGGATCTTCTTGAATATATGAGATAATCTTGTATTCCAAGAATACGTATCTTCCATAATATCTTTCCAATAAAATCAACAAAATCTTTTCTTTCCTAATTTTACTATTTTCAAAAATTGCCTTGAAAAATCATCAATATATTTTCTTTTTATTTTAATCACCTTATCATTAATGGGCTACTTGAGGGGCCTTAAGGAGAATTAAGATTGGACCTCCTAATGGACTTCTGAATTTCAATATTGAGCTCCAATATAATTCAGCCCATTAATATTAATTATTACCACTAATAAATTAATATTGTACTATCCATCTTAATCCATATTACGATAATATGGGCTCTCGGTTATTATTTCCCGCGTTTAAGTTTATCAAGTCCATTAATTAATTAAGCTTCTGAATAACTCTAAATTAATTAATATATTTCACCTTGGAGTAAAGACATCTCAACATTATTACCCGTACCGAAGAAACTGATTCTTCACTTGCAAGATTTGGTACGATAAAACTTCTGAGCCCACCAAAGGGACTAATCACACGAGCCGTACTCGCACGCGTTTCTCCATATTAAATCTTAGCAACCGTCGTATGATTAATATTACTGCCCAAAATACAAAGTTCGAAGTCACGATGATTCTCACCAAACATGAATCAAAACAGTAACCATTAAGTACACACAGTCCTATTTAAGTGACGGAGATTAAGAAATCAATAACCACTGAGGTCTAATTCTTCACATTTCAGAACAGAAGAATTTATCCTCGCTGTAGGTCCTCTTCAACACATACTAAATGTGCTAGTGCAATCTCTTGGTCAAGACAAGCCAATCTGAGATATACACATCGACCTTTCACGACGGATTGTTCAATTCCACCTAGGTCATGAATTTGTACATTTAGTTACAAGGAAACTGTTAATGTGATCTTCCGTGATCGGGTATCACCACATTAACTACAATGTAACAAGTACCACTTATAATGAACTGGTTGCAATAAATATTCAACATTAAATCATATTTAAAGCAAATGTGATAAAAGAATTATTCTCATAAACAAGTGTTTAATACATGAGTTAATCAAAGTAAAAACATACTTTCACGTATAACTCCAACACTACTTCCATCATCTTCGTGTCAATGGACTCCATGACCTCATCTAGGACCGAGGGCTCACCTTCAGCACTGCTGCTTGGCCATCATGGAGACTCTCTGCTCCTTTGCTTGTAACTGGAGGATGCACTCATGAGCCTTCTTTTGGTCACCCTTAATTGTACCTGCACCTTTGGAGGTTGGGAATTTTACACAGTAGTAGTACGTTGAAACAACTGCTTTGAATTTATTTAAGAAAGGGCGGTCGAGGAACCCGTTGTAGGTACATTGTTGATCTACGACTAGGAATTCTACCATTCTAGTCAGCCTCCTCTCCGAGTTCTCGACCGATACAAGTTCGACTGATAATTTAATAATCCTTAGGGGAATCGTTACAACATCTCCAAAACCTAGGATTCTATGGTTGCAGTCTTCAATGTAACTTGCATAGTCGTCCAGCTGATCCAACGTCTTTTTTAACATAATGTTTGTGTAGGCACCGGTGTCAACAAGTAGGCGGTGTACCCTTGTTCTCATAATGTTTGCGCAGATGACCAATGAATCATTGTTGGGGGTTAATATTACATCCAAGTCTTTTTCTAAAAAGGTTAGATCCATCATTTGCTTGGTTGACAGATTCACCTCGGCCTCTTTCACCTGCGCAACCGCCCTTAATTCTGTCTTCCTCTTTCTCTTTGATGCGGGAGGCCTTCCATCAGAGCAACCACCAACCGATCCAGTTGATCTAAGCATTAAGATTTCACGATCTGGTTCCGCAGGGGCTGTTGACATTTTTCTTCCTTGCTTGTTAGCCCTGCTCTATTGCTTGTTACTGTCCTCATCATCAGAGCTGGTCAGCGCGGCTGCTCTCGGTCTCTTCCCTGGTGCTTTCTTCACAAATTCTGATAGTTTTCCTTTCTCGTAGAACCTCCACAACTCCTTTAACAATTTTTTACATTCACTCGTGAAATAGTCGATATTCTGATGGTAGCCACAATATTTATTCGGATTTAGCTTCCCTCTTTCTTGCCTGATTTTCTGAGGTGCCGATAATATGTCCTTGTCTTTAACACTATTGTACAAGGTATCAACAGACATTGTAAGCACCTGGTTCAACTTTTCTTTCAGTTCATCTCCTTCATTGAACATCTTCATATTTTTTGGAGCCTTGTAATCAGTTCCGTTGGACTTCTTCCCTGACTTTTTTGGATCAGCCTTGTCTCTTAATTCTTTCTAAAGTGCTTCTTGCATCGAAACATGGATCCCGGCTCGATGTCTGAACTCGGTGTATGTCTTTGGACAAGTCAAATGCATTTCCTTCCATAAATCTGTTCCTTTCTTTAGCCCGACCATCAATGCTACTATCTTGGTATCTTCGCTCACCATCTCGCCCTCCAGTAGGACCTTATCAAATCTTTCCAAGAACTTTATGTCTGACTCCTCATCTCATTGCTTAATATCAGCCAGTCGGTGCCTTTGTGTCAAGTATGACCCGGCAGCGGAGAAGTGGGACATAAATTCTTTACTCAGTTATGCGAATGAGTTGATGGACCTGGAAGCCAGCGCCGAGAACCACCTATGAGGTTTGTCTCCCAGGGTGAGTGAGAAGTTTCGGCATTTTGTAGCATTTGTTGCCCCCATCGAGATCATAAAATCAGAGTACTTGGTTAAGTGGACTTTGGGGTCTGAAGTTCCCTCATACAAGCTGATGGCCGGGAACTAAATCTTATTCTAAATCGGCGCATTTAGAATTGATGAGGCCAATAGTGAAGATGGGAGGACAGTTGATGTAATTCCTCGACAACGGCTCATTTTTGTGACTCCACTAGCTGTCTTTGTAATTCCTCGATCACATTTTTCATGGCCTGCAACTCATCTGGATAGGTCCTCCCGGTGGAAGGTTGTTCATCATGATTAGATCCTTGACATTTTCTCTGATGCAGTCCCTCGCCATCGGGATACTTCTCCTGAGTTGCCCTCCTAGCCACATTACTAGCTCCATTCAGCCCTAGACGACAGAAAGTAGATCTCCTAATTCGATCATGTACCGAGGGGTGAGCAGCTGTGCATGCTCGCTCCTTGTCCACTGGGGAAGGTCCCGTTCTCGATTTGTTTCTAGTTCCCAATATGGACATTGGTTCTGGTTGTACTCCAATTCGATTCCTCGTCTTGGCCCTTAGTCGACTCTTCTTTACTTCCCAGCCGCTCACTCACATGGGCCTTCCTTTTTTCTCTGCGGACCTGGGCATTATCCGATTCATCTTGCTGTTTGTCCTCTATCCTTTTACTCTGTTGCTCACCTGCTCGCTTGCTGTCCTTCGGGGCTTTGATGTTCTTCTTGTCGTTTTTGTAGCGATTGGAGCACGACTATTATTTTTGACAATTCGTCGGGATTTTGGGCGAGAGCTTCAATTTCTGGAGGGAGGGTGTCAATGGTAACTTGGACATTTTTTCCAGAGATAGCTTGTACCGTTCTCGTGTGTCCACTCGTTGATGAAACCCTAGTTCGAGGGTTGTGACTTGGTTGTGTGCTTGATGATCGGACCTCTTGTGATCTTGCCATTCCGGATGTTTAGGTATTTGTTTAGGGAGGATTTATTCTCAGTACTACTTATTCCAAGAGTAACTAGCCTTGCATATATGAATGTGATTATTTACAAATCCTAATTTATACATGTATGCATTCAAATACCCTTAGAATAATGTATAAAATGTCCAAACCTTGTCACAACTAATGTGTAACTCCATATTCCGGTGACTTTTTCCAGTTTCCGGCCAAATTTTCCAGATTTTGGTCGGAAAACTCAAACACAAACCTCAATTTTCCAATAACCGGAGGTTTAGCCCCCTCCTTCTAGCGCCAATTATTGATGACCCTAATCCAAACAAGTGATTAAGTAATTATTTTTATGCCTAAGAAGGTCACCAAATAAGATTAAGTAACATGAATGTTTATAAGCAAAGATCAAGAAATGGAATTGCAAGAGTTTGACTAATTTTTTAACATATGGAACTTATTTCTTTCTTTATACCACGGGGTATTTATAAGCATCTAAGCAAGTAGGAGGTGTCAACCTCTAAGCTATCCTAATTTACA
Source organism: Ballota nigra (assembly GCA_947034835.1). NCBI lineage: Eukaryota > Viridiplantae > Streptophyta > Magnoliopsida > Lamiales > Lamiaceae > Ballota > Ballota nigra. Next base: position 52,045,773 of record OX344727.1, on the reverse strand, counting down.
TGCCTGACAAGTGATATGACACTTGTTTACTCCTAAGCTATTACATTTAAACAAATGACAAGTGTTAGGACACTTGTTTGCTTCTAATGCAATGTCTGATTAGTGGAGTTTCCTACTTTTCTCCGAGGTGCTCGATTGCTTGCCTAGATGCCTATGTGGTGGGTACTTGGACCTTCATTTTTAGCTGTTCATCCAGATATTCTTAAGCTTTGACCAGTTGTTCGCTTAAGTGTCTAACACTTTTGACCAACTGCTCGTCTTACTTCACATTGTGTACTATTTATATAGTTGCTCGCCTATCATCATTATTAACCTAATCTTCACTTTTTATGTTAATTCCTTGCTCGGTTGCTCGCCTATCAACAGACTCAAATACCCATCATTAAATTAATTCAAAACACACATTAAATGACCAAAAAAGCCACAAAAATAGTAACTCATTCGAATTAGGAAAATTAATTAAACGATAAAAACCACATAATCTCTTATCCCAACCGAGAAATTAAAAGACACACATAATCTCACATACATAACCAATCATATCTCATATCGCACAAAAAATATATTCCAAAAATACAAAAAACATCAGCCATCATTCAACCAAAACAAACAACTGAAAAATTACCATCCACAACAAACTCTGTCGAAGAACATACCCAGATGCCGACGATTGATACTCTGCGACAGAAGCTCGACAATAGACACGAACAACGGAATACCTTCGAACACAGGTACAAAATCTCTCCACCCGCAATACCTCCCTCAATAAACCTTCAATACCTTGAATCATAATTTCAAAACTACATAATCAAACCCTTCAACAGTGTGTTTTGCTAATTTCAATTGAAGATTCATAAATAATATTGTGGTTATATAATCGTCATCGACAAGAATTGGGAATAAATTAGTTCACTAACCTCACTTAATAATTACCTTCCATTATTGAATTGCCATAATTACTCGAATTACCGTATATTCCGAAATAACATTGTCTCAAATTAAACCCTAAAGTAAATGCTTGAGTTTTTACCCGAATTAAAGAGAAAAGAATTCTAGACATTAAGATGTGAATACCTAATAGATACATACACAACATTAATTTTTTTACATGATGTCACCTTTGTGAAATATAGGAACTCTTAAAAGTAATGACTTAGTTAAAATACGGTGTTCTAATTATTGCTAAAATGTATGGTCCACACACAGCCTTAACCATTGTTGTCATGGACCAATCTGAAAATTTGTTTCCATCCATTGTTGTTATGATATTTATCTGCATTAGTATTCATGTATTTAGATATTAAAGGGTATTGATCATATGGAAAGACTACTTGGGTGTATCTATACAGAGAACACATTTATTCAATCACTTTTGTAGTTTAGATGAATCTTTGATACCATTCACATTATTTGGTGAGATATTTTTGTGAGAATATGGTTAAATATATGTCTCTTCACCTCTATATTGTGCATTCTTATCAATCACTACTTCTTCCTCTTCTTACATGATACTCAACATTAGTGACTACATTGAAAACACCATAAAGAATGAACCATTGAAGGATGAAGTACTATCTAAGAAATCAGCTGGCACATACAGAGCAAAAATGGTGGATTGGTTCATGGACCCAATAACCAAAGTCCTTCCTGCATAAACTATTACTTATATGTTTTATGAGATCATGAACTCAATATGCTTAGTGTTTTTATTTTTTAATAATATCCCAACTGATGGAAACATGATTAAATTAAATGTATTATTTTGGATTATTCAATACATTAAGTTTTAGATTATACGAAAAGTATTTAGATTACCATGCTCTTATATCCCTACCTAAGTATGGCAAAAATAAAAAAAGTTACAACTACTAATAAAACACCCCAACATATAAACAAAAAATAATTATACTGAATGTGTTGCATAAGTGCATAAATTCAAGTTGAAAAACTGCACATTTGCAACCTTCACCTTTAAGTAATTACACATATACATCTTTAAAAAGTTCTAGAAAATGCACACGGACAATATTTAAAAAAAAATGGGGGGAGGGAGAGTTTAAAACTCCAACACACAATGCACAACAAAAACATGTTTGGTACAAATGTGTGCAACCTTCACTCTTAAATAGCTACACATATACATGTTAAAAAAATACTAAAATATGTACATGGACAATATTTAATAATGGAGGAAGAAAATGTGGGTTTAAAACTCGAACACACAATGCACAACAAAAATTGTGCAACTTCACCAACACACTTGACCATTTACATTACAATGCTACAGCTAAAAACACAATTAGCAAATTAATGTGCAGTTCCAATGAACAAAAAGTTGCATATGTTCAGTTAAACACGAATGTGCATAAAAATAATGACTTACAAACACAAATAATACATCATACTAAAACAAACAAATGTGCATAAACATGAATATACAAAGCATCAACAAATTTGGCAACCACATATACAATAAGCATGAAAATTAATATCCCAAAAGCACAAACCAAACAAGTACAAAAATCTTTTTAAAAAAAAATTCGTGTACAACACCACAATGTCAAGAACAAATACAAACTCATTACTTATTTCACTAATATCATTACACTGTAAGAAAAAAGAACAAAAAATCTCCAACAACGACCAATAACACAAACAAAAAACAAACATCTGAAACAAATTTACAATGTTCCACCACTCCCACCACCCCACATAACACTCTCATGATTTGTCATCCTACTTTTTTTTAGGAAATTCACCATATGATGACAGTCTTTCTTCTTCGGACGACCAGCAGACCGCTTAAACACAGGAGGTAGAATTATATGTTGATCATTAACAGTTGGATATTCAAACCTAAGAGTCACATGAGTTAGATTAATATCAAACATACTCCCTCCGATTCATTTTTTATTATCCGTATTACCATAAAAGGAAGGGTTTTTTTTTCCACTTACCCAAAATAGCAAAAAACAAACACTACCCTTTTTAACTTACCCCTTAAAAACATCATTTATCTACACTTATGCCACTACTTTATCAACTTTATACCCACAAATACTAATTAACAACTCTTATCCCTTTAAAAAATCTACTTTATACCCATAAATACTAATAAACAACTCCGTTATTAAAACCCGTGCCACTTTGAAAGTGGAAATCAAAATTGAATCGGAGGGAGTATAACATTCCCTATACTTAGCAGTAAAAAAAATTCTTCAACATGACTAAAGACAGATTGGCAACTGAAGTTAAATTGTATCATGACCAAATTATCAAATAAAGAAACAACTTAAGTCAAATTTTATCATGACCAAATTATCAAATATAAAATTGTACACTAACAATTCTCAATTGATCAAGAATATTTCGTGTAATCATTACCAATATATACCAATTTGAAAGAATATTGCAAATCCTTTTCAACCCAACTTGATAAAGGGTGTGGTTATTCACATTAAAAAAAACCCAAAACTTACACTGGCGCATTACCACAAATCTTTTTCAAACCTAATTTGATAAAGGGTGTGGTCATTGACATTAAAAAAAACACACACAAATAACACTGTTATTCGGTGATGGTTGACGATAAACCTGGCGTTAGGCGACGGTTGACGAACACCTATTGGCGATGAACCCGATTGAATTTTCCGGCAGAGATTGACAACAACAGTCAATGCAATAAAGGACCCACCCCATAAGAAATAATAAAGAAAACATGGGAAAAATATATGACAACAGATCAACTCATGAGAAATTCAAGCAAAATACCATTAACTACGAGAACTCATTACTAATAATAAGGAAAAGACTCATTATATCCCATAATCCATTACAAGCAATAACCATACAATAACTCCCACCATTAACAATTACCATACAATAAAACCTACCATATTAGATACACAAAATTAACTGCCCACACATAAGTGCAAAACAATAATAACACTATATAAATTTATTAAAACAGTAATACAAAAATTTCATAGAATTAAATGTTGGAATTTAGAGGCACGTAAAATACGTAACATGCGCAGCGGAAGTATCGTTCACCAACAACGAACAGTTTACTTGCATAATTAAAGTACAAGATATCTTAATCAAGAGATCTTACAGTGCTTCGTACGCAGAGTCCTCCACTATGGTATCCATGCAACAGCTATTCTCCGATCCGCACCGAGGCGCCAGCGTTGAATCTCGAGACGAAATTGCTAGAAAAACTCAAACAAGAGATTTTATGGAGAAATTGTATTTCTTGTGTGTTTAGGAATTCTCATAAGACACATATTTATAGAGATTAACTTAGCTTAATTCTTAAGCAAGATATCGGGCCTAGCCCGTAAATATAATCTCTACAGATTATATTTTCCTAGATATGTTCCTACGAATAATATATTTACCATATCTATTATTCTTGTATAATAATATTCTAAATATTATTATTGGATTTCATATCTAATTAAATCCAATTTAATTAGATAATAATAATAATAATTAATTCCAAATATAATTATTATTATATTCTCCATAATTTAAATATTATATCTAATATAATACTTAATCAACCAACTATAATCGGTGAACTACCATTGCTTGTTGTGTGACCCATAGGCCCTCGTATATCGAACTATTAGTCAAACTAACAGTCTTAATTGAACCCTAGATAATAAATCAGACATTCTCAATATACGAGGTATGTTGCGAGGAGATCTGCAACTACCTGTAATACTGTAGGCAATTGTGATATTTTCCTTTCATTCGCGAATACCCGATTAAGCCTTGAACATGATGAAGTGTCTATTCAAATAACTTAATCATATTATCTCAAATCACTAATTGATCGCTCGCATCGCACTTGGCCACAAAGTCCAAGTCGACCTACATCGGCTGATGTCTTAAACCAATTATGATGAGAAGACGAGTATTCTCTCTTAAATCCACAATGAGGAATGAATCTTATTCTTGGCTCAACTACACCGCACATGTACTTTGTGATGAATCCAATCCATGTCATATCTATCCTTGGATGGTGCAAGCGTCGGTCATGGTCAAAGTTCATTACTCCGCACATGTCGTGCGTATTGACCTTCTGAGGAGTATCACATCGCTCCCAATAACTGAGACACCCGTAGACACATTATGTGGAATTACATCAAACAGTTTCTCGGACGGGTATTCTAATACCCTCTAAGGTATTTGTGCATCCATTATGAGATACCTAGTATCTCGTAGTAAGTGAGATCTTACTACACTCTCTCCATAGAGTATAATGCAGATCGCACACCAATCTCCATTGCATCATCAATATCCCATTCTTGATGATCCTTGATCGGGGCTAATTGAGAATCGTACTTCGGTCATCTGAGTTCTCACTCACTCAATGCCAGTATCGATTCAAGGGAACACAGATATGAATAATGCAAACAATCAAACATAATATTCAGATAAGTACAAAGCCATACATTTAATATTAAACCAATCAATAATATCGTCTTAGTATTATGTCCTTACAAAGGATTGTCTCTAGGACACTAACACTGACAATCTCCCACTTGGACTAGAGTCAATTACCCACATGTGTAACCCCTAGACCATCAAAATGTCTAGTGTGTACATGAACACTCAAAGCCTTTGTAAATGGGTCAGCCAAATTATCATCTGTAGGAATGCGCTCTAAATCTATTTCCTTGTTAGCGGTCATCTCTCTTATCAAGTGATAACGCCTTGGTACATGCTTATTTTTGTTGTTGGATCTCGGTTCCTTTGCTTGCGCAACCGCACCAGTGTTGTCACAATACAGCTTTATTGGACTACTGACACTCAGAACTACCCCTAGTTCAGTTAAGAACTGTTTTATCCAGACATCCTCTTTAGCAGCCTCTGCCGCATCAATGTACTTAGCCTCAGTTGTTGAATCCGCGGTTGTCTCTTGTTTGGAACTATTCCAACACACCGCACCTCCATTGAGAGTGAAGACGTATCCTGACTGCGACTTGTAATCATCACAGTCGGATTGGAAACTTGCATCAGCGTAGCCGGTGACGACTAACTCTGATTGCCCATTGTAGATAAGAAAATGTTCTTTAGTATGCCTGAGGTACTTTAGAATATTCTTGACAGCAATCCAGTGAGGCTCACCTGGATTCTATCGTTATCTACCCGTGATGCTGACAGCGTAGGCCACGTCTAGCCTGGTGCAAGTCATGGCGTACATGATGGATCCAATTGCAGATGCATATGGAACATCCTTCATGTGCTCGATATCAGCTTCGCTAGAAGGACAATCCTTCTTCGACAACTTTATCCCATGATTTTCTGGAAGATATCCTCTCTTAGAGTTCTCCACCGCAAAACGCTTCAACACCTTATCTACGTAGGTGGATTGTGACAGCCCTAACATCTTCTTGGATCTATCCCTGTGGATCTTGATCCCTAAGATGTAGCATGCTTCACCAAGATCCTTCATCATGAAGGTCTTTGATAACCAATCCTTCACGGACTGCATGAGCGGGATGCTATCTCCTATAATCAATATGTCATCGACATATACAACTATAAAGATAATACTCTTCCCGTTGCGTTTACAATAAACACATGGATCTTCCAGATTTCTAATGAAGCCAAAAGACTTAACAGCTTCATCAAATCGAATATTCCAACTCCTAGAAGCTTGCTTCAATCCATAGATGGATCGTTTAAGCTTGCACACGAGATTAGACTTTGACTTAGATATAAAACCCTCTGGTTGAGTCATAAACACGTCTTTATCAATGTTTCCATTGAGGAAGGCTGTTTTGACGTCCATCTACCAAATCTCATAATCATAGTGTGCGGCTATCGCAAGTAAAATACGAATGAACTAGATCTTCGCAACTGGCGAGAAGGTCTCATCATAGTCAATACCTTCGCATTGATTATACCCTTTCGCCACCAACCTAGCCTTGTAGGTTTGTACCTTGTCATTTGCATCGGTCTTCCTCTTGAAGACTCATTTACAACCTATGGATTTTACCCCTTTTGGCAATTCAACCAAGTCCCAAACTTGATTGATGTACATCGAGTCCATCTCGGATTTCATGGCTTCATGCCACTTCTCTGAGTCAACATCTAATGTCGCCTCAGTGTAAGACTTAGGTTCGTCCTTATCTGGTATTTTCACGTCATTGTGTTCCTCCACGAGGAAACCATAATACCTATTGATTGAATTATGAATCCTAGTTGACTTACTGAGTTGTGGTTGTGCAGGCTGTGCATTCTGATCGTGAAAAAATTGTGGTGCAGCGACTTCATCGTTGACCGGAGAGTCCTCAAGAGCGACACTTTTAGATGCCTCTTGGGCGGGAGTTTGAACTATGTTGTTCTCATTTAGCCTACTTGGAGGTTGTTGCGAAGGCAACGCGACTCTAATTACGCTCCCACTAGCTGAAAGAGGATCACCTAGTGATAAACTTCCACCATAAGAGTCACTGAATGCTCCCACTGATTCTTTGTCATGTTGCTTTGACAAGTCATCAGTCTCTATGTTAATTCGTGGTTCTTGAATTTCTTCAAGTTCTATCTTCTTACGGCTTTGTTCCTTAAAGACATACTCGTCTTCTAGGAACCTTGCCTGTCTAGAAACAATAACTGTTTGTTTCTCCAATAGATAGAAATAATATCCTCTAGTCTCCTTAGGATATCCCACAAAATAACTCTTTTCACCTGTGGATTCCAACTTATCAGTTTGCATTTTCTTCACAATTGCGGGGCAACCCCAAGTTCTTATGTGTAGAAAAGTTGGCGTATTGCCACACCATAGCTCGTATGGAGTTTGCACAACTGGTTTGGATGTAATCCTATTCAAAATGTAGATCAAGGTTTGTAATGCGTGTCCCTATAAGAATGTTGGAAGAGAGGCAAAACTCATAATGGGCCGCACCATATCCAACAGGGTTCAGTTTCTCCTTTCGGACACACCATTCATCTGAGGTGTTCCAAGAAGAGTCCATTGTGATTAGATCCCATGAAGCTTCAAGTAATCCATGAATTCATGGCTAAGGTACTCACCTCCTCGATCTGATCGAAGAGTCTTGATACTCTTACCAAGATGTTTCTCTACTTTGGTCTTTTACTCCTTGAATTTCTCAAACGATTCGGATTTATATTTTATAAGATACACATATCCGTACCTTGAGTAATCGTCTGTAAAGGTGATGAAGTAGCCGAATTGACCCCTAGCTAGAGTGGGCAATGGTCCACAAACATCGTTGTGGATCAACTCTAGAACTTTTTTGGCACGTACCCCTTTCCCGGAAAAGGGCTTGTTTGTCATCTTGCCCATGAGACAAGATTCGCAACTACCATAAAACTCTAAGTCAAATGGGGTTAAGTAGTCCAACTTCCTTAACCTCGCGATTCTTTTCTCGTTCGCATGACCAAGTCTACAATGCCACAAATAAGTCGGGTTTTCATGATTACTAAGCTTGAGTCTTTTATTTTGTATATTAAGAACATTATATCCACAATGTAACAAATATAAACCATTCACAAGAGGAGCATTTCCATAAATATCACTATTAAGCGAAAAATAATAAGTATTATTTGCAAAACGGAAGGAAAATCCCTCAATGTCTAACATAGAAACGGAAATAATGTTACGAGTAATAGACAGAACGAAATAACAATTATTCAATTCAAGTCTAAAACCAGAAGGTACGTCTAAAACCTAAGTCCCAACACGTTCAACAGCAACTCTTGCTCCATTCCCCTCGTGAAGGGCGACTTCACCCGGTCTAACCGCTCTGCTGTCCTTGAGCCCCTTAACATTTGTACAAACGTGTGAGCCACAACCGGTATCTAATACCTAGCAGTTAGAATCATTTGTGGACATGTTTATCTCAATAACAAACATACCTGTTTTAGTGGCTGAAGCACCTTGTGCCTTCTTTTCAACTGCTAGAACCTTACAATCCTTCTTCTAATGCCCCTTCTGCTTGCAGTGGAGGCATACATCCTTATCCACCCGTTCTTTCTTTTGAATCCCACCTCTCGGCTTGAGGAAATTAGGCTTAGAGCCTTTCTTAGCCTTGCTTCTTCCCTTCTTCTTGCCTTTAGGAGCAGAGGAAGTAAAAGCACCAACCATGAGCACGGGATTTTCCTTAGCAGTGGAAGACTCAAAGGTCTTGAGCATGTTATGAAGCTCTGCCATGGTCGATACCATCTTGTTCATATTAAAGTTTACTATGAAACTAGAGTATGAATAAAGAATGGCATAAACATCAACATTGGTCTGCAGCTCAATGCCCAAACGACCAAGTTTCTCGATTAGCCCTATCATCTTCAATATATGAGGGGAGACCTTCCCTCCTTCAGATAGCCGACATCTAAACAGATCTCTCATCACTTCATAAATCTCAGAATGAGACTTAGAATTAAAGAGGTCCTTCAAATGTCTAAGCATCTCATAGGGAAGCATCCTCTCGTGTTGCCTTTACAACTCGGGAGTCATGTCGAGCAACATAACACACTGAGCCTGGGAAGCACCATCTTGATGCTTCTTTTGAGCTTCAGCGTCAAACGCTTCGGCCTCATCCGAACCAGCATCAGGGGTAATGGGGATTGGCGTGTCCAACACGTACTCAATTTTTTCTTGCCTAAGCACCAAATGCACGTTTCGGTGCCAGTCCAGAAAATTTGGCCCAACCAATTTGTTTGTTTCCAAAATACTTCTCAACGACAAGTTATTCATTTCAACAATCCTAGGAAATAAAATTTAAACGGGAATTAAAACACATAATTCCTATGATCAATATTCAGTAATCAAAATAAACATGACCTTTTATTTATTTTATCTCCATTATTTTCACATACTCAACGACCTCATCGGAAGAGTACGAATTTATATCAAATATAAATTGTAATGGACTAGGATCCACATTCCTACTATTACAATGACTGCTTGGGCTGAACATTGTAACAACAGAACTGGTAGGTCTTTAAACCAATTGCCTCACGCAATTCCTACTTGATTGAACCTAGTTCAATCGAATGTCACCTAATTCTCGTTTCTTTGATTGGGCTGGTGAAACAGAACTAAATTGGCTTACAACCATTAAGTGGCGATAAACATATCCCTATAAAAGTCCCATTAGATCTAGATCTGTGCAAAAGACTTTGGCCTTAAATACTCATTGGAACGAAATCTCCGGTTTACTTTTAATTTTAATGGAAGACATCATTCAATTGAAAAACCATATTTTAGTGAGGATCATTTTAAAGGCTGGGTATTAATTGCTTAATCGAGACCTGACATGTTAATCTATATCACATTTGAACAATTATAGGGCGCCGTCTACCCAAACATGATTTTATGCAGGCTAACATTTATTTTGGGCCGTCTACCCAAAACATATAATACGGTCTGACAATTATTGGGCGCCGCCTACCCAAACAATTATAAAGCGGACTATAAAGTGCGTTAACAAATTAAAATATGTTAACCAAGTGGGAAATTAATAACTACCAAATTATTAAACATAAATTAAAATCCAATTTTAATTTTGAAATAATAATTTTAGTTATTAAAATCTAATTAGTCTAATTAATTTGAATTATTTTGGTCCAACCAAAATTTCCTTTTAATAAATATCTGGCCCAAAACGTAGCCCAAGAGTGAAATTTATTAATTCATAAGGTTTCCATGCCCACGCATTTTAATTTACTCCATCAGGCCCACGAGACAATTATTATTTAATTTAAAAAAAAAAACAGGCCCAATAATTTTTTTAATACAAATATGGGCCGCAGGAAACTCTTGAGGAGGTAGCAGACCTATCGCCCGCCGTCAAAACCAGGCCTAGCGGTCACCGTCAAACAGCAGACCCATCGGCCGCCTTCCGTCACAGACTCCGGCTGGTCGTACCAGTGACCCGGTGAATGGAACATGGACAGCGGAGCCGCCACAGCACGACTGCCCAGCGGTCGCCCGATTTCGACTATGGTTCCAAACCATATCGAAAAACGGTGCCGCCCGAAGCCCAGCAGCTCACCTCAAATTGTGGCGGAATTTCAATATAGCAAAAACCAAAAGCTTTTGGGGCGAAGAAGCGGTGCAAAATTTCGTGGTCAGGCTGTGGCGGATTTAACCAAGAGTTCATAAAATATGATTAGGCTTTAATTTTCAATCACATGAATTCTACCTCTAGACTCTGTAGATTAATAACAATTCAAGTTATTAAATAATAAAGAAACTTTTGACCCAGTCAAAACTGGCGGTATTATGATTAAAAGTTTTGTCCAGTAATTTGAAAAATTCAATTACAGTGCATAAAAATTTGCAGTAAACAAAACCCAATAATCTACCCACATAAAATCACAAATTATTCAATTACTTTAGAGTTTGAACTCTGATACCATTGTTGGAATTTAATGGGATGTCAAACATGTAACATGTGCAGCGGAAGTATCGTTCACCAACAACGAACAGTTTAATTGCATAATTAAAGTACAAGATATCTTAATCAAGAGATCTTACTGTACTTCGTACGCGGAGTCCTCCATTATGGTATCCACGCAACAACTATTCACCGATCCGCACCAAGGTGTCAGCGTTGAATCTCGAGACGAACTTGCTAGAAAAACTCGAACAAGAAATTTTATGGAGAAATTGTATTTGTTGTGTGTTTAGGAATTCCCATAAGACACATATTTATAGGGATTAACTTAGCTTAATTCTTAAGCAAGATATCGGGCCTAGCCCGTAAATATAATCTCTACCGATTATATTTCCCTAGATATGTTCATACGAATAATAGCCATATCTATTATTCTTGTATAATAATATTTCAAATATTATTATTGGGATTTCATATCTAATTAAATCCAATTTAATTAGATAATAATAATAATATTTAATTCCAAATATAATTACTATTATATTCTCCATAATATAAATATTATATCTAATATAATACTTAATCAACCAACTATAATCGGTGAACTACCATTGCTTGTTGTGTGACCCATAGGCCCTCGTATATCGAGCGATTAGTTAAACTAACGGTCTTAATTGAACCCTAGACAATAAATCAGACATTCTCAATATACGAGGTCCGTTGCGAGGAAATTTGCAACTGCCTGTAATACTGTAGGCTATTGTGATATCTTCCTTTCATTCGCGAATACCCGATTAAGCCTTGAACATGATGAAGTGTCTATTCAAATAACTTAGTCATATTATTTCGAATCACTAATTGATCGCTCGCATCGCACTTGGGCACAAAGTCCAAGTCAACCTGCATCGGCCGATGTCTTAGATCCAATTATGATGAGAAAACGAGTATTCTCTCTTAAATCCACAGTGAGGAATGAATCCTATTCTTGGCTTAACTACCACGCACATGTACTTTGTGATGAACCCAATCCATGTCATATCTACCCTTGGAGGGTGCAAGCGTCGGTCATGGTCAAAGTTCATTACTCCGCACATGTCGTGCGTATTGACCTCAAGTTTGAGGAGTATCACATTGCTCTCACTAACCGAGACACCCGTGGACACATTATGTGAAATTAAATCAAATGGTTTTTCAGACGAGTATACCAATACACTCTAAGGTATTTTTGCATCCATTATGAGATACCTAGTATCTCGTAGTAAGTGAGATCTTACTACACTCTCTCCATAGAGTATAATGCAGATCGCACACCAATCTCCATTGCATCATCAATATCTCATTCTTGATGATCCTTGATCGGGGCTAACTGAGAATCGTACTTCGGTCATCTGAGTTCTCACTCACTCAATGACAATATCGATTCAAGGGAACACAGATATGAATAATGCAAACAATCAAACATTATATTCAGATAAGTGCAAAACCATACATTTAATATTAAACCAATCAATAATAGTAAACCATAAACTGAATATCGTCTTAGTATTATATCCTTACAAAGGATTGTCTCTAGGACACTAACACTAACACTAACACTAAACACTAATGCCGCCACACACAATGCACTAAAAAATTATCCTCCCGAAAATTATCTTCATTTTGTTTTATGCATTTAAATTGAATAATACACAATCATAAAAAAAAAAATCATTTTATCCATTTAAATACTACAAATTAAGTCTCACATTAAAGTCAATAAAAGACAAATAGTTAAATAAAATTGGGACGGAGGTAGTACATTACATTGTTGATTTTTTGTCTAAATAATTTTTTTAATTGAATATATTATTTTGAAGAGAAAATAAGAATTAAAATAATTAATTTATGTATTTAAGTAACAGAATGAAAAATATACCATTAAAAAACCTAACTAAGGATTTTTTTAGTTTTGAGGATCAAAGTGCAAAGTTGGGAATGATACCCATGCACTAAACACCAATTTCTCAATTCTTACCTCCATACCTCACAGCCAAGCCAAGCATCCCTAAGATAATTTCTCATTTGAACGATCTCTTTATTATTATAAATCAACATATATACTCCAATTTTTTTTTTAAATATTCGAAGTGCTAGCTTGGTAGGATAAGTCAATTTTGTTAAAAGAATTTTTTTAAGGCTAATTAGTAGTAGTACGTGTTATAAATCCAAAAGATTTAATATACCAAATTCAAACGATTTGATGTGGACATTATTTATGGGCCAAATAGTTTAATAGGTTTTAGGGTTTTGATTAGGGTTTGGTATTATAAATATATCCATGTACTCATTATTGTAATACACATACATGTAAGTACACAAAAAATATAGTGGAAAACTCTTGGCTTGGTATGTCCCCAGATGTAGTCATTCATGACGAACTGGGTAAACAAATCGGTGTTCCTGTTTGCAACTCTTTATTTTACAACACGTTATCATCACGAGTGTTCTACCAATTAGGATATAGAATTTTCTAACCTTTAAATCGGGCGAGTATTACTATATTTTTTTCTGTAATCTCAAATCAATCAGCCCAGATTTTCTCTCATCTCTCTCGACTCCCTCTTTTCCTTCACGGTGCAATTCACCGTCGTACACCACCAGGGCCGGCTTCTCCTTCTTCCTTTTTCCAGCGACCCAACGCCGCCGCTCGCCTAGACTGCCGACCGCACAACCTTTCGCCGGCGCAACCGCCTTCAGCCTCCACCCCTCTCCGATCGACGACCATCGTTGCCCCTTTCCAGAAACCACAGCACTGCCATCGCGAATGATCACCATCGCACCACCACCATCCTACTCTCTCTTCTCTCTAATTGATGCCCTGCTTTGCAGCGCCACCACGCTTTCCTCCCTCCGCATCGCCGGTGCTATCCATTCTTCGGCGGTAACTTGATGCACCAGATCGAGCAACAGCCGGCAGCGGAGGCTCTTGCTGGCAGTAGTTTCTGCACGTGAGGGAGAGCAGCGCTGTCGTGATTTCTAACCGAGAAGGAGGAGCCTATTCGACTCGGGCAGATGACACAATCTCTAATTCGAGTGAGCTGAGGATCGTTCGATATTTGGCAAATGAATACATCAAGGTCTTGCAGAAAAATCTCCAGACTGGGCCTAATGTGCAACCAACTATAAATCAAATTCATTTGGGCCTTAATTGGTCGGGCCCAATGTGCAGCAAAGCGTCCAAACGTGTGCAAGTATTAATCCTAAGTGCACTAAAACTAGGCAATCAACTTCCCTAATCTAGCACGAGATTGAAAGACTAAAAGCTCAAGAATTACCCATAATACTTCGTCAAATCAACCTACTTCACTAATCCACTAAACAAGTTATATGGATCGTGCTTAATTATTGAGACCCTTATTTACCTAAGGTGATGCGGTCGTCCTCCCTAGATAAATCGGTAGATTATAAACCCCTTCTAAAATCCTCTCGTTAAGCCTACTAGTTTATAAAGAGTGATAAGGTCGTCCCCTCTCTAACAATTTTCATACGAAATTCAAAGGTAAATCCGGAATTTATTTTAAGCGTTCATTAATTAAGAGAATTAAAACTAAACATCACATGTTATCCTAATTACGTACCAACGTCCTACTTCTACGAGTTCATCCTATCATAAGCATGCAAGGGTTCTAGCCTAACATGGTGGTTTGAATAATAAAAGCAATCACAAGAACAATAATCATATGCATAATTAAATTAACGAAAGAAATCAAGAACATAAACGAAAGAAAAAATTAAAGTCTCTAAAGAAATCTACATAAATCTGAAAAACTAGGGTTTATCGACTCAAAGAGTAAAGAAAGAAAGAATTAATCTAATACGTTCAAAAGAAATATTAAAACTAAGAATTCATAAATTAAAACCTCGATTACAACGTATAAAATTCTTCAAAACTCCTTCCCAAGCTTTCTCCTCGCTCAAAATATGTAAAAATATGTGTTCGTATGTGTTGATATGCTTCAAAAAAAGTATAAATAGGCTTTGGATCGAATTTGTGCATTTTTGGGCCAAAATATGCATTTGCTCGAGTATAGGTCGAGCACTAAGTGCACGACCTGATTCTACTCGTGCACAATGCATGAGCACTCATGCACTGAGTGCACGACCAACTGAGCTCGAGCACTTTTCGGCAACAGTACACATGTTCGTAAAATCTTCATATCTCCTCAATCGGGAGTCCGTTTTGGCCGATTCAAAGTCCCACGAACTCCTCTTTTCGCCCTCTATCCATCTATGAAAACCAAAGAGATAAATTCATCAGTTTATATAAATGATACTCAATTAACTACAAACACTCATAAAAAACACTGAAAACATGGGCAAAACGGGCATCAAAACATAACAATTTCACGCCTAATCAACCCCCCAAACTTACCATGTTGCTTGTCCTCAAGCAACGAAATAATAAGTCAAGTGAAATTGTTAGGAATGAATCAAGAACTAAATCATGCAAGTAATAGAGCTCATGCTTCAAAGATCGTTCACGCGTACACAAACTCACCCCCTTCATCATACTCATGCAATAACAACAAGAAACACCAAGATCAAACATGGATGTGCACTCAACGATATGTTTCACCCCTCACAAGTGTATATCAATGATAAGGGACTCACTCAATCAATCAATCACACATATCAGCAGCCATAGGCTTGTAAGCCTTCTCAACTTCGACCATACTCTAGAAATCAATGCCGAATCAAAAAGGACTTTCTCAACGTTGTAATGTAGGCTCTTTGGACGGGTGGTGTAACTATATGGGATAAGTGACTCAAGTGAATGGAGAATAGAAAATCAAACTTTGGTACTTTGATACAAGGAACATACTTCTTTAACATCTTCACATAATGCACATCAATTCCTTTACTCTCAACACCTCAATTTTTTTTTCAACTCTTTTCACTTTTTTCAATCACTCAACTTTTTTTTTTTCTGTTTTACACAACTCACATGAACTCATATTTTCTTTTGCTCATTCTCAAATTTTTTGTCTTTCCCACAACTCAAAACTTCATCACGCCCTTCTTTTATCACAACTCAACCATCATAATTTCTTCTCTCAACTCAACTTAATCCCTCCTCATTCACACTTTTCCTATTCTCCATTCAAATTGGGACAAAAAGAATTTAGGAATTTGGATAAGTGTTAAAATGTGCTAGCAAATAAAATAGGCTAATGCTCAAACGGGCTAACAAGAGATAAATATCATTGGTAGGCTTATTTAGGCTAAGTGACTCAACAAATCAAAGATGGCCTAAGATCACATTCGACATATCAAACTAGACACAATCAAGAAGCGAGAGCACACACAAGTTCTAGCATCCTCTAAGGTGACAACTCACTCACAAACGAAGAGATCAATTCATGCATCTTAATCTCAAAAGGCTCAAATCTCACAACTTTCACATCCATGCTAGTCCTAGTGAATTCTCACTCTCATCACACAAGTACTCAAAAGGAAAGTTTTCCAGCATACGAGTTCCCTCTCAAATCAACTCTAACTCCCACACCCACACAATAAAATTCCTAACTCAACTTCACAACTCACCAACTCATACTCACACTCAAAGATAGCAATCAACAAGTATAAGATAATTGATAGGCATGAAATATGTAGTAGCACATCAAAGAAATATCAGCTCAAGGAGCATCTCAAGGCACAATATATAACAAAACTCAACTCAAAGAGAGGGTGTGCGCCTGTGCAATGTAACCATAAAGCATATAAAAACTCCACCCCCCAAACTTCGACCTTGTGAAGTGGTCTAAGTTTGGGGTGGTGGTTACCTCATCCAAGTAATTCAGTTTCTCTTAACAACTTGGCACACTCTCTTGTCTCGAGTTGGTCCCTTCAATCTGAATAACTCCATGATACCTTTACTCCTTCGAGACAAGCCTACAAAATAAACTCTCAAGTACGAGGTTAAAACTTACGACTCAAAACAACACCCTAATAACATAAAACACTCAAAAGCAAATAAAAATATGTTGCCTCCCACTCAGCGCTATTTTTAAGGTCATCATGCCGGACCGAGCTCAAAGGAGCTTATGGGACATGGTACTCAAAATTACCTCCCTTACTCTCATAAGAGTGGTGGTTGAATTCATTTCCTTGATGCCCCTTCATCATGAGCTCATTTGCTTCCTTCTCATCCCCAAGTGGTGGGGGTCTCAACTTCTTCTCACCTTTATTTGGAGGAGTCTTACTAAGCAATTTCTTGAGTTTTGACTTTTTCTTCTCCACTCCTCCTTTCTCTTCTCCTTTGGCCACATCTACCCTTTTCAATTCCGAATTGACTTCCTCCATAGGGTACTTCATGGCCTCGTATAGGAAAATCTTCACCTCTTGATCATCAACTTTCAACGTGATCTTCCCATTCGCCACATCTAACACCATCCCAGCCGTAGCTAAGAAAGGTCTTCCCAAAATCAGAGGTACATGCTCATCTTCCTCCATGTCTAGCACCCCAAAATCGGCTGGAAAGATATGATCTCCAACTTTAACAATGACGTCTTCAACCATACCTTGAGGTCGAGTAATAGACCGATCGGCTAGTTGAAGCGTCATCATTATCGGCTGAAGTTCTCCTTCTTCCAACTTCTTGAATAACGACAAGGGCATAAGATTGATGCTCGCTCCAAGATCGCACAACGCTCCCTTCTTGAATCAATTCCCGATGTCACATAAGATAGTGAAACTCCTGGGATCTTTCAACTTCGGGGGAAGCGATTTGTGCACTAATGCACTCACCTCATGGTTCAGCTGCACCAACTTGGGCTCATCAACTCTCTGTCTCTTTGCAATTAAGTCCTTCAAGAATTTGGTATAATTTGGCATCTGTTCCAAAGCATCATAAAAAGGAATGTTAATATGCAATTTCTTAAAAACATCAAGGAATTTAGCGAATTTCTCATCAAGCTTTTTCTTCATGAAACGCTGTGGATACGGGACGGGTATCACCAATTTAGGTATCCCCCATTCATCACGCTCGGTCTCTTTCACTTTATCCCTCGCTTCCTTTGCCTTCTTCAATTTATGAACTCTCTCAATCTTCTCAATGCCTTCCTCTTCGGGCTCTTTGCTCTCTTGAGTCCCTTCACCCTCTATCTTCTTCTCAACTCCTACCTCCTCAATTTCATCTCTATCCTTCTTAGGCTCTTTCCCCTCTATCTCAATGTCTTCTTGGGGCGTCTCAGAACCAGCAGGCATCTGGGGACCATCATAGTTGGTTCCACTTCTTAACTGGATCACCTTGCAATGCTCTTTCATGTTTCCCTCCGGCATAGAAGGATACTTACCCGGTTCTCTTCCCAATGATTTTGCAATCTGGCTCATCTGGTACTCCATCGAAGTGAACCGCCTATTGTTCCCTTGCTGAATTCTATTCAGCTCCACATCTCTCTTCTGGAGTTCTTGATCACGCTGATCGTCTTTCTTATGTAATTCTTTCACATCATACTCCAATGAAGACAATCTCTCGCTTCCTTCTTCCACCTTCTGAAGGATAGCTCTCAACATTTCCTTAGTTGAGGAACTGCCTTCTCCACCCGGAGGTTTTGAACCTGGATCAACACCTGGAGGAACTGTAATTCCAGCCTTTGGATTGGCTTACGAGAAATTCTCGTTCTTCCTCCATTGATTGTGTTGAGGCTGCTATCCTCCTTGATAGCCTTGGTTATACCTCCATTGATTTTGAGGAGGTTGTGGACCAGGTGGTACAAATGGTTGCTCATAAGAAGGCCTTCCAAATTGATTGCCACCTTGTGGATACCCGTCTTGATTGTAGTAAGGTCCTCTCATATAGTTGGCTACCTCTTGCTGAACTGGGGGCTGGTCCACTTTCTCACTCACTGCTACATTCCCTCCAACCAAGTTCTGCCCAACCTCAATGTTACTTATCTTCTCCATCATAGCCATCAACAACTTCCTAGTTCCTTCACTCTCCTCAATCTGATATCCCCTCTGAAATTTTGGGTCCTCATTCCACTGCCCAGCATTCGTGACAATATTGTCAACGATCTCTCTGTATCTAGCTGCATCATGGTTAAAAAATGCTCCATTAGCACACGCGTCAAGATGGGCCTGACCAGCCTTGCTGGCTCAACTATAGAAGAATGCCATGATATCTCCCTCATTGTACCCATGCTGCGGGCACTCAATCAATATGTTGGAGTATCTCTCACACGCTTGACGTAAGTCTTCTCCTGGCTTCTGGCAGAAAGAAGAGATCTCTATCCTTGCCCTAATGGTTCTAGATGGAGGGTAGAATCGCTCGAGGAACAGACGCTCGAGCTCGGCCCATGTGGTTACACCTTCCCATGGGAGCGTGTTATCGTACCACTCCTTTGCTATTCCCGTCAAAGAGAATGGAAACAGCCTGAGCCTCTTGGCATCTTCAGACATGCCGTTATAATTGAACGTGGATGCAATCATCAGAAAACTCCTCAGATGAGTATGGGGTTCTCCTTCCCAACCCCCCCCTTGAATTGATTCTCGGTAAGCAGCTTTAGAATTCCAGGGGAAATTGAGAAGTTGTTTGCCACTACAGGGGGCAATGCCACTCCATCATAGTACTGTTGCGGTTGTGCCGCGAACCTTCCTCGAATAGCCATGTTCTGATCGGCGTTCTGAGGAATGTGCTGAGGATTAGCAGGTGGTACAGGTAGTTGTTGGGCTGGTGGTGGGTGATAGACTGGTGGTGGGTTGTAAACAGGAGGTGGAGGGTACGGGTATGGTGGATACGGATATGGTGGGTATGGGTAAGGGCAAGGTAAGTTGTTTTGTGGGAATGCAGGGTTGTTCTGAGGGTGTTGGACAAGGTTATGAGCTGGATTGTTTACGTTCTGTGTACCCTAGTTTTGGATTTGGCTCTCCCCTAACGGGACTTGATTCTGACTTCCATTCCCTCCAGTGCCATCAACCCGGTCCACTACCTGATTAAACTCATTTGCAGCATCATCCAACTCATTACTGATGTCCATGTTCTCGTTCTCTCCTCCGGCAGCATTCATCCTTCTTAAAAAGGCTCTGTTTCTTCTTGCTATTGTCTCAGGATCTAATTGTAGTCTCTCTTCGCTCGATTCACCTTGCGAGCGTGTTTTCATAAACATGAAATACTAACAAAAGAATAAAAACGCAACTTCCAAACATGTACGAATAAAACAGAAAATTAAAGCACTCACTACTAACTACTAAGCTATCTACAAATCCTATTCAAAAGACATACAACGCCATCCCCGACAACGGCGCCATTGACTTGGACCGAAAATACTAGTTTTCTACTAGTAGTTACCCCGCAAGAGAACGAGTTCACTATAGTATTGGCAAGTATGGGGACCAAGTATTATCGAACCCAAGAGAAGGTATGTATGCGAATAGATCCCTGAAGATCTACGCGTCGTAGTTAATATGAGTGTATGTTTGGGGATTGAAAATTATAATAAACTACTCTATATTCTAATAACTGAATTAAACGGAATAAATAACTAAGTGTATGCAAATATGAGATGGTGATGCTCGGGATAGGAATTCATACGTATACTAACGGAGTTGGTATGATAATTAAAATAACCGTGATGTGCAAGTATTAATCCTAAGTGCACTAAAACTAGGCAATCAACTTTCCTAATCTAGCACGAGATTGAAAGACTAAAAGCTCAATAATTACCCATAATACTTCGTCAAATCAACCTACTTCACTAATCCACTAAACAAGTTATATGGATCATGCTTAATTATTGAGACCCTTATTTACCTAAGGTGATGCGGTCGTCCTCCTAAATAAACCGGTAGATTATAAACCTCTTCTAAAACCCTCTCGTTAAGCCTACTAGTTGTTAAAGAGTGATAAGGTCGTCCTCTCTCTAACAATTTTCGTACGAAATTCAAAGGTAAATCCGAAATTTATTTTAAGCGTTCATTAATTAAGAGAATTAAAACTAAACATCACATGTTATCCTAATTACGTACCAGCATCCTACTTCTTCGAGTTCATCCTATCCTAAGCATGCAAGGGTTCTAGCCTAACATGGTGGTTTGAATAATAAAAGCAATCACAAGAACAATAATCATATGCATAATTAAATTAACGAAAGAAATCAAGAACATAAACGAAAGAACAAATTAAAGTCTCTAAAGAAATCTACATAAATCTGAAAAACTAGGGTTTATCGTCTCAAAGAGTAAAGAAAGAAAGAATTAATCTAATACGTTCAAAAGAAATACTAAAACTAAGAATTCGTAAATTAAAACCTCGATTAAAACGTATAAAATTCTTCAAAACTCCTTCTCAAGCTTTCTCCTCGCTCAAAATATGTAAAAATATGTGTTCGTATGTGTTGATATGCTTCGAAAAAGGTATAAATAGGCTTGGGATCGAATTTGGGCATTTTTGGGCCAAAATACGCATTTGCTCGAGTATAGGTCGAGCACTAAGTGCACGACCTGATTCTACTCGTGCACAGTGCATGAGCACTCGTGCACTGAGTGCATGGCCAACTAAGCTCGAGCACTTTTCGGCAACAGTACACATGTTCGTAAAATCTTCATATCTCCTCAACCGGGAGTCCGTTTTGGCCGATTCAAAGTCCTACGATTTCCTCTTTTCGCCCTATATCCATCTATGAAAACCAAAGAGACAAATTCATCATTTTATAGAAATGATACTCAATTGACTCCAAATACTCATAAAAAGCACTCAAAACATGGGCAAATCGGGCACCAAAACATAACAATTTCACGCCTAATCATACGACTGAATCGTATTAAAGTTGAAATTAGATCTCCCATTTTTAGAATGGTTTCATTGAGATATTTGTGGACTGATTATCCTAGTATGATGACCGTTTTGATAGTTAATGGCCATAGTTAATGCTTTCACACGGTGGACCTATGTATGCTCGTTATCCACCTGTAATCACGCTTTTGCCAAGCCTATTTCAAAACTATTGAGCTTAGTTTTTATTTCCCAAATTATCAAATTAAATCCATTTGAATGGTTAATGCCAGTGAGCTCGCATTGACATCATTCAATGTTTATTATATGGCATTGGAAAATTAAAGTGAAGCATTAAGATCATTACGTCCACACCATAATGGTCTAGCCGAGTCACTAATATGATGCATCAAACTAATCGCTAGACCGTTATTGCAAAAATTCCAACTTAGCTACATCTTAGGGGCATGAAATTTACATGTAGCTACTCGAATTCAAATTTGACCCACTGCATATCATTAGTACTCCCCTCTAAAAACTAGTGCGCAGAAAATGACACATCATTTCCTATCTGCAAACATTCTATTGTGCAGTACGCATACCACCACAACATGTTAACAACCCTGTTGGCTGACTGCATAATTGATGAAGAGTCTATTCTCGGCATTATGGGGAGATTAGAATCCAAAAATTAAATGAGTGCCAAGAAATTTCCTGGAAGGAAACAGATCGAGATATTTTCCTTGAAAGAAAAAAACCAAGAAATTTCCCTGAAGGAAAAAGGTCTTCGATATTTAGACTCATGCTCTAGTTAAACTGAACTTGAATCTCAAAAGATAAGTAACTTGCAATATATAGCAAGTAATCTGCCAGATGCATTTACTGACCACAAAGTTGTAGAGGTCCCAATGAAAACGAGTATACATGCCCCCACATGCCAGAAGCGTAAATGACCTATAAAAGAAACATACAAACCTAAAATGAAAGCTAGCAAAACTGGTCAGACAAACTTGAAATCTCCAGAAGAGATTAGTCCTGAAGATGAAGAATCCTAGTAACAAAGCACATGCACAAAATGATCTAATAATAGGATTGCGGAACGACCTGATCAAATACATAAGGGAAATTAAGTGAATTTGGTTAATATGAGATCAATAAATAAAGACCGGAGAAACAATATAAATTTATTATCGACAATGTATCTGTGTCCACAATTGCTCTTTCTAAAATCTGGATCCAATGCTTAAATTGAGTTTCCGAAGCACTTTGATTTGGGTGCAATAAGGAAGAAGTAAAAATATGGCAGACCTAGACTCGCTAAAAATAAGGTTTGGTTCTATCGTACATACACTCGAAAAGTTATCCCTGTAGGATAATGGGTGTTTACACGAAAACTAAAAATGAAAATAAGGTGGTGAGCGAGATTAATAACTTTAGGGTTTTCGCAGAAACCCATAGTTTTCACAGAGACCCATGGTTTTTACAGAGACCCATGATTATTTGTGATCAAACACATTCTCTTGGCATGAACAAACAAAGTTCTGCTAATCACTGACAGCTAAAATAAAATATAGTTAATGGACCTTGTAAACTGCATATTTTATATGGTTATTACATGTCAATATTTATATCCCTGGTGGATTTAAGATTCCCCAGAAGAGGAATGATGAAAACCGCAGTATGTATAGTACAAAACTGCGTAGCTCATTACATGATCTAAAAAAGTCATATCAAATATGGTACGATCGACTTAGTAAATTCCTCCCGAAGAAGGAATATACAAATAATGAAGCTTTCCCTTGCGTATTTATAAAGAAATCGCAAAGTGGTTCTTGCATCATCTCCATCTATGTTGATGACCTAAATATAATCAGAACATGCAAGAAGATTGTATAGTACAAAACTGCGAAGCCCATTACATGATCTAAAAAAGTCAGATCAAATATGGTACGATCGACTTAGTAAATTCCTCCCCAAAGAAGGAATATACAAATAATGAAGCTTTCCCTTGCGTATTTATAAAGAAATCGCGAAGTGGTTCTTGCATCATCTCCATCTATGTTGATGACCTAAATATAATCAGAACATGCAAGAAGATTGAAGACGTTAGTTCAATCTTGAAAGCTGAATTCGAAATGAAAATCTTGGGCAAAACCAAGTCGGCCTGCAGATCGAGCATTTCCCTGAAGGAAAAATAAATTCAAGTATTTTCCTGAAGGGAAATTAATTCGAGCAAATCCCTGAAGGAAAAAATAAATTTAAGTATTTCCCTGAAGGAGAATTAATTCGAGCATTTCCCTGAAGGAAAAATGAAGATGATACCTCCCTGAAGGACAAATGAATTTTATACACCAGTCAACTTACTTGAAAAAGTTATTTGAGAGATCCTACATGGACAAATATCATCCACTTAGTACACCTACGGTAGTTCGGTCCCTTGAAGTGGATAAGGACCCATTTAGACCCAAAGAAGATATAGTGAATATTCTAGGACCGGAAGTTGCTTATCTAACCGTTATTTGATGCATACTTTATCTCACAAATTGCACCACACCGGATATCGCATTTGCGGTAAATTTTCTTACGAGATATAGCACTTCTCTTATAAGGAGACATTCGAATTATGATAAACACATTCTATAATATCTCAGACTGGTTATATTTTTCTTTGTGGTGATACTGTGATTTCATGGAGATCCATTAAACGAAACATTCACCACTGTCATCTATGAAGACAATGAAGTTTGTGTTGCAAAAATGAACGACGGGTACGTTAAGAAGAACTTAACGAAACATATTTTCCTGAAGTTCTTCTCCCCATACAAACTCCAGAAGAGTAACGAAATTACCATACAACAGGTACAATCTAGTGACAATCCAGTAGATCTGTTCACTTAGTCTTTACCTACCTTTGCTTTTGAAAAATATTTTTATAATTTTGGGATGCGAAGACTTAGAAAGTTGTTGTCTTCAGGAGGAGTAACAACATTGAAACAATCCTGAAGATTGGATCCGAAAAATTAATAGTTGCACTCCTCCCTAGCTAAACATTTTATTGCTACCTAGCATGTGGAGTTTTCTGACAAGACATGAACGTCGTGTCGTAATGTCCAAGGGGGAGTGTTGTAAATCCAGATGATTTAATATACCAAATCCAGACGATTTGATGTGGACATTACTTATGGGCCAAACAACCTAATAGGTTTTAGGATTTTGATTAAGGTTTGATATTATAAATATATCCATATACTCAGTATTGTAATACACACAGATGTACGTACACATAAAATATAGTGAAAAACTTCTGGCTTGGTATGCCCCCAGATGTAGTCATTAATGACGAACTGGATAAACAAATCGGTATTTCTGGTTGCGCTCTTTATTTTAGTATGAGTACGGAGTATAAGTTATAAGAGTGTTATAGATTTATAGTCTAAGGACTTTTTAAAATCCCTCTATATACTAATAGGGAGTTTTATTTGCTTATGTGTCGAATTTTAGTGAGTTTTGCTTATGTGTCAGATTTTGGTGAGTTTTGCTTATGTGTTGATTTTGATGTGTTTGCTTATGTGTCAATGTTTTTGTGTTTTATTGACACATGTCGTCTCATTATGAAGTCAATACACATATTTATGCATACGTGACAATTATATATTGGATTTTTTTTTTAGTTTGTGTATGAAGTGGTTAGTATCATCTTAACATTATATACTAATTTTTCTAAAAAAATGTAATAGTAAGGATTCGACACTTGGACCTCTTTCATAATAAATAATAAACTTATCAACTAAACCAATACATAACTTCTTACATATTTTGGAATACTATTATATTTAACATTTGTCTATCAAAGTGTATTAGATGTTTTTCCATGTGATCTATATAATAATTAACATACTTACCAACTAACCAATACATAACTACCTACATATTTTAGAAAATTATTCTATTTAACTTTTGTCTATTTATTGCAAATTGACGGATGGAGACTTTCTAGGAGAATTTTAAAATTATCTCCGGTGTTTTTTTTTTAATTTCATTTCGACTGAATCCTATTTTTTAAATAAATTGTATTATATAACGTTATAATATTGAATAATGTGATGATGTGTTAATAAAATATAAATTTTTATATTAATTTTGCGAACAACCCGCATTTTTACGCGGGGTATTTATCTAGTAAAAATTAATTCAAAGGTATTTTGAAACAAAATTTAATAATTTTGGAGGCTTTTAATACATTATTCCCTAATAATTTAACTAAAAATGCATCAATCTACCCATAACTAAATGATAGATATCTTTTAAACCCACCTCAAGTAGTTTTTTTTTTTTTTGACCCATTTTACATTTTTCATACTTTTGGGACTTAATTGCCCTCAAAGGTGATATGAGGGTTTCACCCCATCCGAACTTTATGCCAGCCGATTACATTTCCACTTGTATCATCCTCCATCGTTACACAATATTGTTAAAATAGAAGTTTACCAATCTTTGGATGTGTATTTGAATCTACAGTCTTGATACCCAATATACATTACAAGAAAATTTAACATTTAGTGACAATAATATTATAATTATAATTTTTCTAACTAAAAATTTTTAATCACAGGAAATGTTTTTTTAATATTAAAATTTTATCATAAAAAATTCTTAACTAAAAAAATTATAATGAGTAGAATTAGTGTGGTTAAAAATTATTTTTCTTGCGATGTCACATAAAGAACTATAAAAGTCCAAAAAATAATTTTTACTTGGTTGGGTCAAATTTTATGACTCTGGTATCCACCAACTAACCAACAACAGTTGATAGCATGGAAAATTTTGTACCCACCAAACTGCATTATGTGACATAAGTATGTGAATTTTTAAAATTATTGAAAGAGAATGAAAAGGTGTTGGATAGTGAGGTGGGCCGGATGGGTCGGGTCCTTATAATGAGTGAATCAGAAAATATATATATTAAATGAAGATACACCTTCGAGTAAATATTTTGGACCCACTAATCATGTGCGATTTAAACATCACTTGTATTTTTTCTTCCTTGTTTTTTTTCCTCGCTTCTACCTTTCGTAAGTTAAATATTAAACTTAATATACTTATTTTATTATTTATGATATATATATATATACACCTTGACAAAACTGTATATGCATTATCTGTATAGTGTAATTCAAGTTCATATTATAACAAATAATGTTGTATTTTAAAAAAACGCAAAGAAATTTTGCATGCATTTTTCGGTGAAAACCATTGACACTGCTAAAAAATACACTTAAATAGTAAAATAAACCAAAATTTATGCATGCATGTAAAATCTGTAAAATTTAATCAAGGAATTATCATTAAAATTCCTATTTGTAGTCATCATATATGTAGTCTTAATGAATTTCATAATAGAAAAACTACTTTAAAATAATTATTTATACATTATAACATACGAAAATAATCACATGACCACCACTATTATTTTAATTGCTTACTTATATGTATTTATACATCATTAACATATTTATGGTGGACATATAAATTTGTTCCCACTTATATCCATTATAACAAAATAAAAATAATTAAATTTAACATCGAACTCTATAAAAAAATATATAACATTATTTAAAGTTATATGTACTTTTTAATATAATCATAATTAATATTAAAGACCAAGAAAATAAAATATTTTTGTACTTTAGTAATTAAAAATAGTTTAAATATTAATTTAATTTTCATTTTCCAATCATAATCATGACGAATTAATTGTGACAAACTCTCACCGTCTCCCATAAAATTTATTCACTTATTAATAAGCAAAATATATAAATGAAAGTCAAACCTAAATATAAAATAAAAGAAAATTCACTAAAAAAATAAATAAAGCGAGAAATAAAAAACTAGAGCAACAAAAATAAAACTTAGAAGATGAATGGAGTATAATAAATAGGAATGACAATGGGATGATTAGTAGGGGTGAAAACGGATCGGATATTTTCCGATCGATCGGGAGTCGTATCCGGTCGGTATCGAATTCAGTATAAAAAATTAGTATTCGGGCGAATACGGAATCAGATATGGATAGTTGACTTCGGATTCGGAATACAGAATATCCGACCGTATTCGACTTTTACCATATTTTATCGGATATTATCCGGATATCAAATCCGGATATCCGGATATCTGGATTTTTTAAATATATTTTATTTTATATTTTATATTAATATATATATTATATATATAATAATATAATATCAGTCCCCTTCTAAAATCTAATATTATTAGTTTCATGTTATTAACAGTACATATAATTTTTATAATTTGCATTAGAACTTTTATGAAATATTGCATAGGTGGTTTTTTTTATGTGTTTCAATCACATTTTGATGATTTTCGTATGAAATATATTATCCGATTATAGTTATTCGAATCCGGCCCGGATTCGTCCGATATCCGTCCCGTATCCGTATACCGAATATTTCGAATTCGTATCCGAATCCGGCTTTTCCGTATCCGATTCCGAGAAAAAAATATGGTTTAGAATATGGTATAAGCACTATCCATCCGTATCCGATCCATTTTCACCCCTAATGATTACTTTCCACTACTCGATATTTCCGAATTCTAATGAGATGTGTACAAGCAATTTTAAAGGCAAAGTCTCATATGCACCAAGTGCACGGTGCACCCACTTAACAATTGATACTGCATACACTGAAGAGTTAGTTCCAATTATACTAAAAAGTTAATCTCAATTACACTGAAAAGTTTACATTGCAAATTGGTTTTCAGTGTTAACTTTTCAGTGTAATTGAGACTAACTTTTCAGTGTAATTGAGACTAACTTTTCAGTGTAATTGAGACTAACTTTTCAGTGTATACAATTATCAACTGTTGAGTGAGTGTATCATACACCAAATGTACAAGAAATTTACTCAATTTTAAATATAAGTTTAGGAAGAGAATGTGTATTCTTTTTATCTTTTATTAAAATTCAAGTAGGATAGTGTTCATATCGCGAATGCATTAAAATGAAAAATTCTTTATAAACTCAATCTTTATTATACCCTCAATTTTACACAAAATATTTTATTTTAATATTTACGAGTAACTGAACCCATACAATGCCGATAATAATTGTACAATTAATTTAAAGGTTCTCAATTTATATTAAAGTCTTTTTATTCACATTTGAGATTATTTATTAGTATTCCAATTAAAATATGTTTCATTTCAAATAGATAATTTTTTGTATTTGAAGGTTTACTCTTTCAAAGAGAAAGTAATGCAGATGTCGGGAAACTTTTGTGAAAAAAAAGTGGAATAAATATTATGTTTTATTTATAAGAGAATATCTTAATATTATTTGTATTTCACCATTTTTTTTTATGATTTATGCAATGCCGATAATAATTGTACAATTAATTTAAAGGTTCTCAATTTATATTAAAGTCTTTTTATTCACATTTGAGATTATTTATTAGTATTCCAATTAAAATATCTTTCATTTCAAATAGATAATTTTTTGTATTTGAAGGTTTACTCTTTCAAAGAGAAAGTAATGCAGATGTCGGGAAACTTTTGTAAAAAAAAAAGTGGAATAAATATTATGTTTTATTTATAAGAGAATATCTTAATATTATTTGTATTTCACCATTTTTTTTTTATGATTTATGCAGTAGTAAGTTTTAGTAATAGCTATGAATCTATATTAAACAAGATGTAATAAAAATTAAAATGACTATAGATTTCGAAACACCTCTTTAAAAATCATTTTTTATGAACGTTTATCGTAAGTCACCACACGTCAAAATATTCAAATTATTGTGATTGGTGACTATCAAGACATGCACGCACGATTGGTTGTGATTCTTCATGAATATGTCAATATTAGTGAGCGGTTGCCATTAACTCTTATTTATTAACATTTCATATGTGACAACCTGTTTCTTCTGAAATTTTAACGAAAGTCTCAAATCGAATTGGGTTGGTGAAAGTTTAGGAATCGACACCATCTTACTGAATTGCTTCTGGTCAAGTTATTTAAGGAGAAGGTACAAAAATGGCTCTGTCCTTCAAATAATTCAGATCGTCCACAATATTCTTCAAGTGTAGCTTTGAACGAAATATTTTTAAAATTATCAACGGATCACTTCATTTTTTCTTTTTTCTATTAAAAAAATTCATCTATGAAGTCTTCCTTTCAACAGTTTCTCGTACATATTTTTTTTATGATTTATTTTTAATATTGAGATAAATGCATGCATTAAAAAAAATGCAATTTAATTATGTATACATTCCACATATATTTTTATAAATAAATTACTCACATATTTCTATATCCTCTAGATTTAATCTAGGTTTGAGGGTAGAAACCCTTAATTTCTATTCATTCCTGTGTTGGATTAGTCTATACATAGTTTTGCTCTGTCTATAATTGAATTGCATTGTTCATATTATTATTATCCCGTGAAATTATCCCGAATCTAGAGGGAAAATATTGAGAAGTATGGAGTTTGTTGGAGATCTTACACTTTCCTTATTTTGTAGACGACAAAGTGCATTTACTTGTATATTGTTTCTATGTTAATTAATTAACCCAAAGATATCTCCCAAAATTATTCCAATATGATAGATATGCTCATATATATATATTTGGTGGTTCGTCCAATAGAATATATTAATATATTAATTGGTATATGTCTACTATAATTTTTCTTTGAAGTAATTAATTTAGATAATATCTTTCTTCAACAAAAAAATTAAGAATATGTATAGAGTGAAATTGATTCATGCATAAACCACTTTGCAATACTTTTTCGAAAAACAACTAATACCCTTTAGTCTAATCAACAATACTCTTTAGTTAAACAACTAATATTCTTTGTACCATTCAGTAAAAACAACGAATACCCTCTAGAACTAATATCTTTCAATGAAAAAAACTAATATTCTTTAGTAAAAACAACTCATACACTTCAAATGGTTCATATATAAATCATTTTCACTCCATATTTTGCCAAAAATTAAAGAATGGTCTTATTATTTTCTTTTTCAGATTAATAAATATTTATTTTAATAACTTCTACAAAAAATAAAATTTTATAACCTACATATTGAATTATTTCTGTATATTGATCATTCACAAAAATATTTAATAACTATTATTTTAAAATAATTGAAATATTTTTTACACCACAAAATAGAGGGATTTATCATAATATATATTTCAATGATATATTCAACATATTTTTATATTATTTCTCAATTTTTATTATGAATTATATTTTAAAAATATATCCAATATATTTTGTAATCCATTATTTGTCAATATTTATAATAAAATATATATATCAAAGATTTAAAAAAAATCAAACGAATATTACTCAATTTAGCAATAATCTTGGCGGAAAAATTCCACGGTTTCCAAATGTAGGGCGGTTAGCATTATTATATATATATATATACACACACACAATTCAACTAATTTTATTATTTTATATTTTAAAATTTACAAAATTACTTCTCATATCCCTACCCATTTCTTCATTTTCTTAAAAAAAAAAATGTGCATTCTTAAGTGAGAAATGTTTTAGTAGACGGAAATAGTATTTTTTTTCCCTACTTCACACGACATCGTTCAATTGTGTTTTAGTGTATTATACAATGTCAATAGATAGGATCATCCATCATTTAAGAGACAATTAGTTCAATTCCATACATATGTCAATTATTTTTATGATCATTTATTCCAAATCAATATTATATGAACTAAATATATAATTGAATGAAATTAAAATATGAACTCTACTGTTCAAGAAAGCAAACGTACCTTAAACGGATATGATATCCATTGGTATTAGGGGGAGGACTAGGAGGACTTTTGTGGAAAGTGGAAGGTTAAGAGAAACAGTTGACTAAATAGTTAAGTGAACAAAATTAATTGGGGGCCCAATTTGGAGGAATACCTCATAAGTGGGTCCATTACCTTCTACCTGCCTACTGCCGGCCTTGGACTGTCTTTTCAAACTTTTTTGCCGCCCCCAACCCCCACCCCACCCCCAAACCCCTTGTTTACATGTGATCCAAGAAGTAATTGTAGACATTGCACATATACACAACCGGATGTGAGTGATTGTGTATCCATTGAGGATGATGGTCTATCTATAATCTATAATTAATATGAAAATAATGTAGTGGTAAAAAAAAAAAAAAATTCCATTAAAACTCATGTCTAAAGTAAAAATCATTTATAAAAAAGTAGAAATAAAATAAAATCAATAGTGCAGCCGAAAGGAGAATGACATGCATAATATATCAACTTAATCATGTTTATGATTATTAATTTAACATCCATATTGCATGTATAAGCAAAATAAAATTTATACTAAGTTAATTGTGTTCAAGTGTTTTTTTTTTAATTAAAAATTACGATTTTTAATATTGGTAATGAAAATGTATTTGAAGGTTCTAAGAATCAATCACGATGTGCTACTATTCTCACAATATTAATACAATAAAATTGTTGTCACATGAGTGTGTCTCAAAATTTATCAATTGATAGTAAATAAAAATAAGTGCAACATTTGCTGGTAAATAAATAATATAGAATATGCGAACAAAATTATTTTACCCATTCTTAAAATTTTGTATATTTTTTTTAATCCACATGAAGTTAAAAAAGAAAAATCTACTCGTTTTAACTATCACCGACGAACACAGTGGCATGCCTAAACCTAATAGTATGACTGTTTAACCCATTCACATAGTTTAACAGTATCCCTAATAATTTAATACTCCCTCCGCCCAATATTAGTAGACCTACTTTTTGGACAGTTATTTTTTGTCATAAGTTGGAGGGTATTATGAGGTATTGTGAGGTTTATTTATCAATAAAGTTATTGTTTATGGAAAATATAAGTATCATATTTTCCATAAACAATAATTTTATTGATAAATGAACCTCACAATACCTCATAATATCCTCCAACGTATAACAAAAAATAACTGGCCAAAAAGTAGGCCTACTAATATTGGATGGAGGGAGTACTTCTTTATTTAATTACCTTTTCTTGTTTATATAAGACGGTGTAAATATTAGACGAGATGAAATTCAAATTAAAGACATTTAATTCTTTTACATTTTGATCTAGTTGTGTTATTTCTGTTTTGATTTTATTTTTTTAAAAGCATTTTTACATGTCATGTAATGATTTGACAAGTGAGACTCATGACTGCTTAAGAATCTTTTTGGCTAAATTTATTTAAAATATTTCATAAGTTTTGATATTTTATAAATTGTTTTAAAAACTTATAAAGTGTATCTTTTAAGTAGCTTATAAGTTGTTAAAGTGTAACTAATACAATTTATAAGATCTTAAAAATTTATAATAAATATTTTGTAGAATTGAGCAAGCACAAATTAGGATGAATTGAGCTCGTAGTCACAGCTCAGTATTTTTATTCTCCTCACTCAATGGAAAATATACAGTACAATATGTTCTCAAAAGTGTAAATAGTAGCTTCCTAGTAACCGTCTGAAAACGTGAATTGAAGAATAAAAGTGCGACTCTATTTAATGAATACACTTTAGTTTCCTTCAGCCACTTTGTCCACGCACATAGCATATTGATACTCTGCACCCCCTCCTCTAGTTGGAGATGGGTGATGAAAATCACACGTGCCCAACTTGGACACCAACACTTTGAAAAAAGAACCTGTGAGAACCTTTGTAAAAGAATCAGCCAACGAATGCCCTGAAGGCACAAATGAAGGTTAAACGAAGCCATCTTTATACTTAGCACAGACGTAATGACAATCAATTTCTAAATGCTTGGTTCGTTCGTCAAACACCGGGTTCGCTTTAATATGAAGTGCAACTTTATTGTCACACCATAAGGGTAATGAAGTGGAATGTGCACCCCAAAATCAGTAGCAAGATAAGAAATCCACTGCAATTCACAAACAGTGGTACTTAGAGCTCGATATTCGGCTTCAGTGGAAGAACGTGCGATGGCATTTTACTTTTTACTTTTCCATGAGATAAGGGAACCCCAAAAAAAACACAATAGCCAGTAACAGATCGGCGTGTATCCTTACAAGCCGCCCAATCAGCATCATTGTAGGCTTGCAGAGAGAGAGAACCTTCAGACGAATAAAACAAACCCATCGAAGACGTGCCTTTCAGATAAAGAAGAAGATGGAGAGCAGTGTCTCAATGTCCAGAACAAGACTTGTTGACAAATTGACTTAACTGTTGAACATGATATGTAATATCGGGCCATGTCAAGTTGAGATAAAGTAAACGACCAATAAGTCTCCTGTATGAATCCGCATTTGGAAGAAGATCACCATCATTCTCTTGCAAATGAATACCATGTGGCAAGAGAGTAGAAACAGTTTTACACTCTGTAAATCCGACATCACGAATAATATTAAGGATGTATTTTTTTTACACAAGTACGTGCCCTTTGAGGTACGAGCAGTCTCCATATCTAGAAAATATTTTTCCAACCCCAAGTCTCTTATGGTGAATTGACGATCTAAAAAACCCTCCAACTTAAGAATTAACTTTGGGTTTGAGCTGGTGAGTAAACGTCATCTACATAAACTAACATTGACAAGAAATGATCGTCTTTAATCATAGTAAATAAGCATGGTCGTGCTTCGATTGAGTTAGACCAAAAAGAGCAAGTTTGGAACACAATTCAATGTTCTATTTCTGAGAAGCTTGTTTAAGACCGTAAAGACTTTTCAATAATCTACAAACTTGAGTTGAATCTCCCTTAGAATAACCTTGAGGCAAGTGCATATAAACCTCTTGTGCCAAGTGACCATGCAAGAACGCATTGTTGACGTCCAACTGATGAATCTCCCATCCCTTTAGCGTAGCCAAAGAAACTGAAAAACGCACTGTCACCATTTTAGATACTGGACTAAAACAATCAAAATAGACCACACCATGCACCTGAGTGTAGCCTTTCGCCACCAAACGAGCCTTGTAACATTCCACAAAACCATCGGATTTACATTTTATTTTGTAAACCCACTTGCAACTGATTGCCTTCTTGCCTTTCGGTAAAGTAGTAAGCTCTCATGTGTTAATTAATGCTAAAGCATGAAGCTCCCTTTGCATAGCCTCTTGCCAAACTGAGTGTTTACTAGCTTCAACATAATAAATCGGCTCCTGCTGAACCGAAATCTCAGCTAGGAAAGCCAAATAAGAAGATGAAAAATTGTGGTCTGTAGCTAGGTCCTCACAAATATAATCCTGTAACCAAGTTGGTTGTACATGGGGTCTAGAACCCTTCAGACAAGCTGTTCAATTTCCAAAGAACGTGAATCAACAAGCTGGGAAGATCTTGAAACCATAGGAACAGAAGATAAATCATTTGAATTGCGGTAAGCAGAAGACATATCTTGTTTTGAGAATGGAAAGATCTTCTAAAAAAATGTAACATCTCTGGATATGATAAGCTTGTCATTATCAATATCATAGAGTTGGTAACCCTTTACACCAGGAGCATACCCAAAAAAAAAACACATTTAGCTGCTCTAGGATTGTATTTGGACTGACGAGGTAAAACATTTGCAGCATATGAAAGACAACCAAAAGGTTTCATTGGTGAATAATCTGGTTTTCTCTTATTCAAAACCTCATATGGACACTTCCATTGTAAAACAGTTGTAGGTAATCTGTTGATAATAAACGCAACAACAAGAACTGCATAAGACCAGAAACGAATAGGAACTTCAGCCTGAAAGAGAACAACTCTTGCTATCTCAAGCAAATGCCTATGTTTCCTCTCAACCACCCCATTTTGTTGGGGAGTATACATACACGTCTTCTCATGAATTAACCCATGTGTGTTGAACAAATCTTGACAATCATTTCCCAAAAACTCCCATTGTTACTTCATACCCTCCTAACTTTCTTATCAAACTGTCTACCAACAAGCAGTAAAAAATTCTTCAATATAAAAGACACCTCTGTCTTGTGTTGTATAAGAAATATCCATGTAGCTCGACTAAAGTCATCGATAATAGTGAGAAAATAAGAAGAATTAGTTTTTTTTTATCGGTAAATGTTAGTTGTTAGTAGTTAGATTAGTTCGCCAAGTCTCCATACACTCCCAGAAATCTCCAAGCCTACCTTATAACTCCCTCCCAATTCGTTCCCAAAGGGAATCGAACCCAGGTCACTTACTAGAGTGAGGAACCCGGTGGCCAGGTGGGCTAAGCCACCTGGTTAAATAAGAAGAATTAGTAATAAAAGTTTCTCTACACGGTCCCCATATATCTATGTGTATCAAATCAAAACAATCAGATGTATTTATATCACTGCTACCAAATGACAATCTATGATGTTTAGCCTTGGAGCAAATTTCACAAAATTTTATAGAATCACTATCAAGCTCATTAGAAGTTGTATGTAAAAAAAATCCAAATGTTTCATGGTAGTTACAGAAGCATGGCCTAGAGTTTGATGCCAAGAATCTAAAGACAAATTACAATGATGATGTTCCACCATATTGTCCATTGTAGTTGTCAAAATGTACAGATTTCCAGACAACTCTCCCATTCCAAGGCACCACTCAGTCTAAAGGTCTTGTATATAGCAACAATGAGATAGGAAAATGCTCTTTGCAGGTATTGAAGAGCAAATTTGGGTGACAGACAACAAATTGTACTTAAAGGGCGATATATATAACACATTTGTTAGTGTAATATCCGAATTCTACATGTTTCGTACTACCATCTGGCAAACACACAACAATAACAGTTTTAAGCTTATGTAGGTTCCTCATTAAACCAATATCTGTGCACATATGTCTGCTTGCTCTGGTGTCTATAATCCATTTATTATTTTCCTATTCAGTAAATAATGACAAAGCAAAGGCTAAAGATGCATCCAAACTTGTACCTGCAAAGCTGACAAACTGAGCAAAATCTTGGGGATGTTCGGCCTCTTTATTCTTGTCTTTCATGAACTGTGTCATCTCCTGAAGTTGTTGAAGAATAGCAGTAAAATCAGAAGATCTTTCAGATGACTTACTGTAAGAAAAACTCCTCCGAGAAGTAGCAGAGTCACAACCACTCATAATTGCAAAAGACCTTGATCTCTTTTCTTTCATCTCCTGATACCAATCAGGAGCTCCATGAATTTTGAAACAGGTACTGATGGCATGTCTTGTGCCTCCACAATGATCACAAACTAACTTTGTCTTCTCCTCCTTTGTCATCTTAATAAAAGGTTTCCCCTTATTCCCAGTCCAACCTCCTATAGATTGTATTCCAGCATTAACTTTGTATGGAACAAATGATTTAACTACCATTGCTGGGGATTTCAAATTTTCTCCAAACACAACACTCAAGGACCTTTGTCTTTCAGCAGCAAGAATCATGGAAAATGCCTTATCTAAAGAAGGTAAAGGCTCAAGAAGCACAAATTGATTCTTAAGAGTATCGTAACTGTCATTCAGCCCCATAACAAACAAGCATACTTTATCTTCCATATAATCCTTTGCAACAATCTTCCCTTTCTCACAATTGCAATGCATAACAAGTACTACACAGACCAATTCATCCAGCAACTTCGTGAATTTATTAAAATATTCAACAACAGTAATAGTACCTTGAGTGAGAGTTCTAAGTTCCCTCTTTATCTTGTATTTCACCAGGCCATTATTTTACCCATACCTCTGGCAAATAGTCTCCCATAATTGCTTAGACGTCTCAGTATGCACAAAAGTAGAATTAAATTCTTTAAAAAGAGAATTCAAAATCCAAGATACTACAATTGAATCCACTTTCTTCCACATAGCAAAGTACTCATCAAGTTCATCAAGAATATGCAATTGACCATTAATAAACTGTAATTTGATCTTAGCGCCTAAGGCAATCATCATAGAACGTTTTCGATTAAATGAAATTACTATTACCTGTAAGAGGGTGAGGAACCAGGAGCAAACCTGGATGATCCGAACCATGAAGAAAATAAGGATTATCCTCAGAAATCACCAGCTTTTGCGAAGTAATATTGACACTAGATCCTTCGCCAATTTTGTGTTGGAGCGTTGTCCAAGGGTTCCCAGTATTCCGATTATTTCGGGGAGTCATATAAAAAAAGGGATCAAATTGAAGCCGAAACAATGGAGAATCAATCAATTGGCAAAAAATCCCAAGATCCAATCGTAAACTGATACCATGTAGAATTGAGCAAGCACAAATTAGGATGAATTGAGCTCGTAATCATAGCTCTGTATTTTTATTCTCCCCACTCAATGAAAAATATACAGTACAATATGTTCTCAAAAGTGTAAATAGTAGCTTCCTAGTAACCGTATAAAAACGTGAATTGAAGAATAAAAGTGCGACTCTATTTAATGAATACACTTTAGTTCCTTCAGCCCTTTTGTCCACGCACATAGCATATTGATACTCTACATATTTTTTAAATTTTATTTATCCTGAGGTAAAGGTGGGTGGTTGGAAAATCTCAATTTATTTTTTTGCAATTTATAAGCTGTTAGGAGCTTTTTTTATGATCTTATAAACTATTAAATATTTTATTTTGTCAAACACATTGATAGTGTTATAAATTCTTAAACAGTTTAACAACTTATAAGTCGATTTAAAAAGTTTATAAGCTTACCCAAACACACTTTTAAGTTCTAAAGAGAATGATCTAGTTATAACTTAATTAATTTTTAAGTTCTCTTCAAACTTAAAGTCTACTATACAATCAAGTTTAAAAGAAAATAGTCCGACTGTTTGATTTATCTAAAGCCTAATTAAATTTATACCTAACAATATAATCATGCCAAACATGTTTTGCATTTCAATTATATCTTAATCACATTTTTCATGCTATGTATTAGTGCATGTTTCAAAGTATTCTTTTGACCAAAAATCAATTTATACAATAGATCTTCAAGAATTCGTTACAAATCTTAACAAGATTGCTGGAAATGCATTTTGATGCACACCTAGTGATTTATTTCACACGGTCTCAAAAGTTGATAGTCAAAACCATAAAAACTTAATAGAAAAAAAAGTCTTATTCTATAATCAAAATACAATTAATTAATTTTTTACTTTGAGTATATATATTCCTTTTATATTCTTTTTACCTAATGATTAATTTATTCCATTTTACAGCATATTATAAATTTACTAGTTGATTATATAATAAATTTTGGAATTATGTAAAATAAAACTTATATGAAATTTTGTTGATAAATATCTTAAAAATTAAATTTTACTTTTTAAACTATGCATACTCTCATATGCACCAGGTGCACGAAATTATTTACATTGAAAAGTGTAGGTTCATTACACTAAAAAATATGATTAAATTACACTGAAAATCAATACACAAGAGAGTTACTTTTTGAACTATTGCATTAATATATAAAACATATATACTATTGCACAAAGAGTAAACATTAACTTTACAACTCATATAGTACTCCCTCAAGCCCAATTTTATTTTTCTATTCCACTATTCATGCCCTTCAAACACTTTTAAATTATATTTCATATCATTGATAATTACATATAAAAACATCTTCATTTTGTCTCATTTACTTAATTGAATCAAAAACTATATTAATCCATTTAATACTACAAATTAACTTTTATATTAAAAATCAAGCAAAGTAAAATGAAAAAAATAAAATTGAGACGAAGGAAATATACTATGCTCAATTCGCACACTATGATATTAAATGTCATAAAGACTTGTAAAAAATCATTCTACGATTTTACATATATAATTAGGGTATGTTTGCTTTGTAGGATGAAATTGATAACTATTACTTAAAACTTAAAAGTAGTTAGTATGTTTGGTTTGATAGATTGATTGTTTTATATGATCTCGACAAGAATTAAGTAATTTCACCTACCCAATTCAGATTATTTGTCCCCCGGATAGCGGCATTACTTCAAAAAATAGTTTTGGGCCAGCCTCGAGTTCCAAGCCATAAACCTACAAACCAAACATTAAATTAAATAATTTATCCATGAAAACAAACGAGCCCTTAATAAAAAAATGGGTTGTATTGAATTTTATAAACTAAATATAAATTTAATTTAAAAAATAAATTGTATGAAGTTTAACCCAATTAGAACCGGATTGGATTTAAGAATTTGATTGAAATCAATAGCGGCTGTCGTGCCGATTTTCTTTATCGCCTCTCCAATCTCCATACTACTTACTAGTAGCAAAAGGGCTTATGCCGCTTATCTTATTAAAAGTTGATAAAAAGGAAAAGAAAATGTCAACTTAAACTGCTATTTTCGGTGCATAATAACGACCCTCTGATTAATCATGGGTAATGCAATTTCTCCTTTTTCGATTTTTTTTCCCCCTTTATTGACAAGCTTTCAAAAATAATGTTGGTTTATTTTCCCAAAGGTCTGATATTTTTAAGAACTTATTTTCATCAAATATTTGGGTATAAACGCTGGTTTACATAAATTGTGCACGCTTAAATATTTTTAATATATATTTTCATTATAGTATGGCGGAAGTACGTCAATATATATGTGAAACTGTGTTAGTATTTTGTGAAATACAATAAATAATATCCCTATACAACCCCAAAATCTCTATCACCCTAATTAGCTCGCTGTGATAATTAGTATTTAAGATTTCTACTCAATATTCCTTAAGGACAAAAAAAAAAG
The DNA here is from genome assembly GCA_947034835.1 of Ballota nigra. Classification (NCBI taxonomy): domain Eukaryota; kingdom Viridiplantae; phylum Streptophyta; class Magnoliopsida; order Lamiales; family Lamiaceae; genus Ballota; species Ballota nigra. The sequence goes on along the minus strand of OX344727.1, from coordinate 52,004,973 downwards.
TTGAAGTTGATGGGCGTAAATAATCCTGCAAATTTAAACGTGGAAAATACCTCTAAGACATAATACTTATCTTCGGACCAAACTCTTTTCAAATCACGACATGATATTATGTGCATCTAATTTTGACAAAAAAAAAAAAAAGTTCCATTATATTTTTAAAAGTAGCATGTGAATTATTTTTGTATAAGCATGCCAATCAAATATGTACAAAGAACTCGCTGTTTAGAATAACCATATATAGTAATTTAAAATTTGTTTGAAACGTCAATTCTCAAAGGAAATCGATTTTTAACAAAAAAAAATTTAAAAAAAACAGAGAGAGATTGAAAAGAAAAGTGAAAAAAAAAAATCATTTCACACCATTTTGAATGTTGTTAAATATTTTTTAATGTAATTTTAAATTATTATTATGTTTGAAATACATTATTTGTTAAATTTTATAATTTTTTTACTAAATTTATTATTAAATATAACATTTGAATTTTTATAGATTTTATATTATATATAGTTATTAGTTACATAAAAATTCTATATTAATACATATATTTTATGTATAATGAAAAGGCTTTTTTTGTAAAATTTTATAACATTTTAAAATAGTTAAGTTTTTATATTTTTCTTCTAATAAGATAAAATATTTTTCTTTTAATAAAGTTTTCATTTTTTTTACTGGGATGAACTATATATTATATGATAAAATTATTAAATTTATAATATATAACTCTAATTTAATATAACAAACTTAGTTATTGGTTAACATATATGCATGAATCATAGTCATAGATTATAATTAACTTTACACGATTTTTGTTTACCTTAAATTAGAATCATTACCTAATATATTAAATGGATATGTTATAGAATGTTATTCTCATAATTTTTATATTTTGTAGGATGTGCACGTGGATCAATTTAAATGGTACAACAGGAGACCCTGTCGCAATTTGTGGGGTTGAGTTTCTTCGATTTAATACTTTTCCAAACCCCTTTCTCTTATCCATTTTGTGCTTTCGTGTATGATAATATCAGAAGAAAATTTTACACAATATAATTTTGATTTGTTCTTGTGAACAGCATCTTGTTCTCATTGGTTTGAATATTGGATTGTAAGGGTCTAGGGTCAAAAATACAATAGTTTCTTTTATAAGTGTCAGAGTTGGAGTAGATAAACGTAAACGAATTCAAATTCTCTGTTTACATTTTTTTCAATCGATCCCATCTCATAAGTTAATCTTTTATAGTGCAATTACTCGTAAAACTTGTGAACTATTGCATAATGGCGATCAATTTAATTTTATCCAATGTGCACTTTTTTCAGTGATTTGCGGATATAAAATCATACTTATGACATATTATATTATGCATTTTTAGATTGTACTTTGTGGGTCTCTTGTCAACAAAATAAAATTCAGTAAACACTAATATATGATGATGATAAAACATTGACAATTGTATTTATATAAAATGAAGCATATGATACACACCATTACATTTTATTTGATGTAGATAAATAGTTTATATTCAGGAAACACCAAGTAGTTCACAGCCTACATCCACGGGCTTATATTCAATGATTGAACTTTATTCTAGAGTTTACCTCTAACGTAAGATGGACCACTCATTAGCATAACAAAATGGTCCAAATAATGTACACTTTTGTTCTAAAGGATAAGAAAAGGCGTGAATATATATGATGAATTTTACTTTTTAAGGGACCTATGCAACTACCAAGGAAAAATTGTGGAAGAATTTATTTTGGATTGTGTTTTGGGATTTAAGTGTGCGGGGGAAGTCATGACTTTGAAATCTTAGGATGTGAAAATCTTGATGAATAATATGAGTATGTGTTTGTTTTGAGATTTTAGTAGGGTGAGATTTTACTTTATGTCAAATCAATGTTTATTAGTGATTGATGTTGTATTATTTTATTATATTGTGTAAGAGAAAAGTAGGAGAGAGGTTGAGTGGATGATAAAAAAGTAATGATGTGATTGTATTTAATTATATGAAAAATAGTAATAGGTTTATAGGTAGGGATTGAGTTTGGGATTTGAAAACCCGATTTTAAATCCCGAACTCGTATGGGGCGTGGATTGCAAAGTCCAAAGTCCATCCGTGTGAGTCCCAAAACAAACATACCCTTAAATCAATAAAACAAGGGAAAATTGTAAATGATTTTTTTTTTCAAATTTTTATATTTTTGTAATTTTCATAGTTCGGTTATTTTGTTTGACTTATTTCACAGTACTTTTACTAGTAAAATAAATAAATAAATCATAGTTATTTATTTTACATTAAAATTTGATCCTTGTGTAATTCACCTTAAAATTGGAACAAACGCAAGTACTTAGGCAGTGTTTACTTTGGTAGATAAACCCCAATTAGACTAATAGTAGGGGTTTGTAACCTGTTTACTTTGTATGTTCATATTTCCGGGTTAACCATTGTACCCGGGTTAAAGGCCCCTTAATTGTCAAATTTTATCCGGCTGAAAGTGGATGTTTAAATAAACCAATATACTGTTCCAAGATAAATTGACTTTTTTGTCCCTGATTGGTTGAAGCTTCACTCCAATTTCGTCTCCATTTATTGTGAACCGAGCTACACCCCCTCCTTTCGGCGACGGGTTTCTTTTCACCATTAATTGTGTTGGCTTCTCTTTGATTTTCAGCGAGACTACCTCTTCTTTTTCCATTAATGGCTACGCGACTCAGAAACTTTCCGGTGGATTAAACTCCTCTTTCCGACGCCGAACTGTTTTCGGTGAATTGAACTCCTCTTTCCGGCGCCAAACCGTTTCCGGTGAATTAAACTCCTCTTTCCGGAGCTGAACCTCTGCTTCTTCAATTTTTCAGCGCGATTCTATTCGAATTGAAGTTTCTTCTTCATTTCCGATGCGACTTCAAGCTTTTCCGGCGAATCGATGGGGGTGTTTCTCTCCATTAATTCCAGTACGACGTTGCTCTGATAACATTCATCTCAGTTTTTCCTCTTCAATTTTTACTCCTCCATTACTCACAATTAAGGAGAAGAGAGGCAATGAGTGGAGAAACCTCCGTTTGAAGAAGACTGGGAATTCCTTTCTTGACAGAGGAGAAAATTCTGTGAGAAAGGAGAGGAGAGAGAGATAGTGCAGTGGGAATTTTAGTAACTATATTTATTATTTTACACTTCATCTCTTTTTTTTTATCGGCACAAGTAAACAAAAGATAACCCTCCTAAGTTATCTTTATCCAACCTTATAACTTAACCCACTTTAACCCTACACAATAAAGTAAACACAACCTTAATGATCAATATTTAATCAAGGAGGAATTCAATTCATTTGCAAGAAAAACATTGAACAAAAATATTCTTATTCTTATCATAATTATGAAACCTAGAATATTGCAATGCACTGAAATATTGTTTACGAATTATTAAAACAATTAAAAAAGAAAAAAACCTAGTATACTTATTGCATTGCAATTCCTGATTCCTGAAGAAGCTTGTCATCTCCAGGCCCATATAAATTGGGTTTCTAATATGGGCTTTGTGCTAAAAGCGCACTTACGAATCCGCCGCCCAAACCATATTATACGGGGCTTTCGGTTTCGGCCCGTTACCAATGTATATAATCCGATTTGCCGCTTCACGAAACCCTACCTCTGAATGGAAAACATCTTCCCCAAATAAACAATCGAATTAAGGGCGCTTTTTTGGTGTTTTAAATTTTTCAAATTTGTTTTCGAATGGATTTGAGATTGAATTTGGCTGATGATGACAAGAATATTGGCAAGAGCTGCGACAGCTATTTTGCGCATCCACGGGAGTTACCGTGGGGTTGTTGTTGCTATGATGAATGTGCCAATATGCTAACCTGAGGCTTCCATTTTCTTATTCTTGTTTTCTATTTTTCATCCTAATTTTCTTGGTTTTTCTAATTAAGAAATCGATCGAATTGTTCTTGCTTTTCTTGGGTTTTATCTCGTATTATTTTGAATAGATATTTCCTTGAATGCAGGGGCCGGTTTTGAATATTTGGAGGAATGAGGAATGGTGATTGAGAAATTAATCGAATTAAGATGCAATATTTATTTTTTTAAATTGCCACAGATTTATTATTATGAGGTTGTTTCAACTATGAAAACATTTTGTCAATTCGACCAATCAAACAAATATTTTTTGGTATTTTAGAGAGTAACTAGAGCAAAACTTGAAAAAAATATTTTAAATTTAATCTGATTAATTTAATTATAATTATAATTTGAATTTATTATTTGATATTTCAAAAATATCAAATATAAATATTTTATAAATTAATAATTGAATAAAAATGATTCTTATGTTAATCCTTCAACAAGTAATTATTTTTAATATCATGGCATTAACATTAATTATTTATGTGTATTGTAAATGATTTACTTAATTCTTAATTTTCAACCTCATTTCAAATGTTAATAATACAAATTGAATATTTGAAAATTTAGATTGAAAAGAAATTTAATATTAATATCATAATTAAGTATTGCATAAAATTTGAATATTTTGAAATACTCCTTCTGTCCAGATTAGTTTTCACAGTGCACTATTCATCCTTACAAAAACCTTTAAATTGCATCTCATTTCACTAATAATTAAACACAAAAATACATTTGCTTTGTTTTACTCATTTATATTGAACAATATTCCACCATCTAAAAACTATTTTATCCATTTAAAAACTACAAATCAACTTTCATACTAAAACCAAAAATATCAGGGAGTAAAAGTTTTTATAGATATGGGATTAATTTTCAAATAGTAATTAGTACATATAACATGAGTAGGTCTTCTAATTCTATGCATGAACATTATGTAAATATATTATTACTATTATGTATATATGTATAGAGTGAAATTGGTTTATATATGAATCATTGAAGGGTATTATTTGTTTTTACTAAAGAGTATTACTGGTTTAAACTGATGAGTCTTAATTCATTTTCACTGAACAACTAAGACTCTTTTTAGAGTAAATCAGTAACACTCTTCAGTAAATACAACTAATATTCTTTAGTGAAAACAACTAATACTTTGTTTAAAAAAGTATTTGTTATATAAGATTGATAATTATTTGATATTATACGATGATTCTTAAAGACAAAAACTAACGAGATGGCCTGACGAAGGACAAAATGGTTCGAATTATAGTTGAAATAAGTCCAAACTAAAATAGAGTGACAAAATGGTTCGAATTGGAGTTGAAATTGTACAACTAAACTTGAGAATAACACGAGTAACCTTCACAAATTTAATAATGGTGTTTGAATATTGGGAAAAATTCAAAATGTTCCAAAAATTGACTCTAATTATAAAAGTTCAAAAAAAATTTACAGATACATTTTTTCTGCATCTGTGCAAATATTTTGAACCAATTTTTAAGTAAAGTCACTTTTTTTAACTCAATATGTAAATGTCCCTTGAATATCTGGTTTTTTACTTCCTTCGTCCTGGGATAAGATTCCCATAACTTTTTGTTATTTTATTTAAAAATTGTTATTATTTATTAATATATGATTGACTATGTAAGCAAATTAAATTTGCACTCAATTAAATTTACTATTTCATTTTAAAAATTTAATTAAATTAATTATTGAATTAAATGGCTAAACTTAATATTAAATGTACACGGTACAAGTCAGTTATACAATTTATTTGCCATGAGATCGAAAATTAAATGAAGTCTCATTAAAAGGGAAGCAAACCAAATTTACTCGAATTAAATTTGGTTAATTCGCAAATTAAGTCAATTAAATGACACCGATCAATTAGACGGTGCCACGTGACCTTGTGAGAAAGACAGATCTTCCACCCTCCACCCTATAAATAGGCCCTTGTTCATTCATTTCCACACATTGAGCATTCAGACGATCGAGCAAGCGAACAAATCTTCTGCAATCGTTCTTGAAGATTCGAAGTGTTCTTCATCAACCTCAACGCGTTCTTCTTCGCAACCTTTGAAGATTTAAAAGCGTTCTTCACTGCTTCAAGGTGTTCTTCGCGCAAGTCCACTACTTCAAGACGTTCTTTGCACAAATCCACCATAAACGACGTTTGATCCGAGATTAAGGTCCAAGACCCCTCTAATCAAGCATATTTTTCTCAAAGGATTCTTGAAGATTTAAGGACGTTCTTCACCAAAATCGAAGAAGTTCATCCTACATTCAAAGGCGTTCATCCATTACGTCTTCACAAATCAACGTTCAATCCAAAACAAGGCATTCCGTTCTTGGATAAAACGTTACAAGTCCAACTCCGAACAAGATCGAAGACAAGATTTCATTAGAGTCAAAGTCAACTTGAAGAGAAGAATCATAAGAGCAAGTTTAAAGTCAAGAACCCGCAAAATTTCTCGGTTTGATCCGAAATAAACTCAATTGTAATCATTTTCGTTTTTATTACATTAATAATACGAAATTTGTTGTTACAGACTGCATGTTAGATTTTTAAGGTAAATTAATGAATAATATTGGAAAGTGAATGAAATTAGTGATATTATTGGTAATATTATGTGAATTTTGAAGTAAAAAAATTATGTGTAGTGGAATTTTGTTTTGCCATTTATAAAGTAATAGCTTATTGGGGTGGAATGACCCCAAAAAACTTACTTTAAAATTAGAGGAGTACGTGATTCAAATGTTCATTTGATCATGTTTGATTATATTGGGTGGAAATTGAATTATATAACGTTTGATAACTCTTAATAAAACGTGAAGTGCATTGTGATTAGATGATTCAAAGTAGAGGGTATCAGAAAAGATAAATACCTACATTTATACTTTTTTCCTAATTTTTAATGTGCACAAGAATCGCCATTTTTAAGTGGGATTCCCATATGGTCTTTCGTCAAAAGAATCTCATTCTATACTAATCTCTTTGCTTCTTGTGAAATAAGATAAAATTAGAGCGGAAATCCTCATATTAGTAATGCATAAACATCAATCGATCAAGTATATCAAATCAAAAGGAATGTTTTCTATACGTTAAAACCATGTCCTATTAAATCACAGAAACAACAGTACTTATTTATCTTACGAGTTTGCCAATATAATATTGCATTAACCAGTAATAAAGCATACTGAATCGTCGAACTATATAGACAAATATGTAACGTTGTTACGGTATACACGATAATATTATTTTTATGATCAAATTCGAGGCCATATATTTCAATTTTGTAAGCAATCTGTACAAAAATAGCTGTGGAATGACACATGATTCATTCGCAAGCAATCTTTGTGTGGAAGCTGCTGAGACAAATGGCGAACGCCTGGAAAGCTGAGATGGGATATTGATAATCCATCGTGAACGTGTCCTTCCCCACTTTCCCGAATTGGAGAATAACCTTGTCATCTTCTTGTCCATTCGCAACGAGCTGGAAGTTCTTCACCGAAGCAACTGTTACACGCCCGTTGAAGTTCAGGCACCAGCATTGGAGTTGCTCGTGCCACCTGGGCGATTTGTTTTTCAAAACCAGCATTTCCGAATCTGTCAGGGTTGATTTTGATCTGAAAAACGGGAGTGAAGGGGCGGTCTGAGTGGGAGCCATGCCATCTGGCTTCATTGCGGAAATGGGTATGCTATCCACCACGCAAAGCATCCGCCTCGGACCCCTGTCCACCATATTTTTTTACATTAGCAAGATATAAATGGAAGGTGCAACGAGTCGATGATTCAATTCTCGTGTGCTATTTTTCGAATCACATTATATGTTCCACTTTCTTCATCATTAACACTTGTCAGCATGGTATGCACAATCTGATGATTTTTTTTTTTACCATTCATGTGTAGTACATTCAGACTGGAATAAAAAAGTGGGGGAGAATAGTTTTTTAAGCTCCTTAAGTTACTCCGATTTCCATTTCAGCCACGTCGACTTTCAAAAATTGGAAATAGTTTGATAACTTTCACATTTTCAATATTAATCAATCAGTGGGCAAATCAGATTCCATCACATCAGAGTCAACTGGATGTTTCACCTTCTAGAGCCGGTTATTTAAACCAAAATTGGAATAACTCACAAGACTAAAAAACAACTAGTTCTGCAAATATGGAACACCAAAATTGAGAGAGGTGATATCATTCCGCTAGGAGTGTACTAAAATAATTATGGATTAATTTATATACAAAAAATGAGTTAATCTCTCACCTCGAACCCATGACATTCAAGTCATACGATACGTGGGTGACAGCCACAGGAGAAACTTGTGTCGTCCCGACTATTCTGGTGGGCTGAGCATCGTAGATTGTAAACTTGGTTCCCAGAAAATTAGACCTGTTGATGTAGTCAGAATTTATAATCTGGGAGGTGTAGAAAGGCTACATTTACCTCAACTTGCCGATATAGTTGGTGCTTCCCTTGGATACATCATCAGCCTTTAGAGATATTACGTAGTCCGTATAAGCTGCCCGCCTACATCTCCGAGCACCAAGAAGGAATTTGCCTTCATCGTGACATGCTGGTTCAAACACAAAGATGTCAAGACTGAAGAAATACAACAGTTTAGATTTAGAACAACAGAAAGATGATTTACCTTGGCTCAAATTGAGGTATAGATGATAGGTTTGCATCCCACGGTTCCGTTTTATCAAACATTGAATCAAACAGTTTCTTGGACCCGGCTGCATACACACAAACAAGCATCTCCTAATTTAGAAAGAATTGTATCTTAGTTCTTGAATGTCTCCCAAATTGTAAAACATACGAAAAACAGCTCTCTGCTCAGCTCATTACATTCTTCAAACATTTGACAAATTAATAGCTATCGTTATCACCGTTTTAGGTGCATTTTCCCTGCATCAATAAACTGAGCCACAACTTTCCTTGTCATTGAAAGAAAGATAAAGGAACAACCACATTTCCATTTCCATTTCCATTTCCATTTCCATTTCCTATATACTCAAATTATTCGACTCACAACCATTTAAATACAAAACATATGAGAAAAAAGAAACCTGCTTGAGAGAAACAGGAAAAGTCAACTTCCCAGAGAGTTCCAAAGTTGCAAAAATGTCTTTCATGATTTGTCTCCAGCTCCGGCAAACTCCGGCACAAGAAACCACATTCTTTCTGGAGCACTCCGATTCCTCAATCCGCATCAACACATCTCTCAGGAGCTCCGGCGGCAAATTAGCCCAACAATCCTCACACCTCCACCCATTCCCATAACCAAACCCCTTCCTAGATATGCATATGCTCCCAATAATACTCTTAAATGCCATACCGCTATCCACAAATCTAATCTACCAATAAATTAGCAAACCCCTCTAATTAAACCCCCACAAATCTATATTTACATATACAATCTAATAAGTGCCACCACAAACCCATATCTTGAAATTGATAAATTCGAATTCTACAAGATGCCTCTAAACAACAATTATTCTTAAAGATAAAGGTGACATTTTCTTCAAGGCAAGAATGTTATGTGAGACAAGGGTGTGATGCCCATTGGTCGACAACCGGAGGATTGCTTACAGAAGAGAGAACTAATAAACAGACTAATACACGTAGTATTTATTAGGGCTGGAACCTGGAAGGGTGGGGGATATGGGGGGGTTATACTAACATTTATTTGTTAACTAATTTTATATTGATAAAATATTGAATATTTTATTAGAAATGGATGAAGTGCATGATAATACAATACCAAACCACTTTTTATAAATTTGTACAAAATAATTGAACATGCATAAAAATAAGTTGAACATAAATATATATTTTTGGAACATTGTACTATCTTGTAAATAGTAGTTTGAAATTGTACCATTTTGTGAACGCCCCATTAAAAATTTATCAGAAGTATCATTAGTTTGTGTTCAAATTTTTTACAATAATTATAATATAATAGCACTAATTCAGAGTAATGATATTCATAATGAAAGTTTTGATATTTTTAATTAAATATTTGATACTTTAAAATTGTTTTTTAATAAACTTATCATTAACTATTTTCATAATATAATACTTTGCCTTATTTTTTTTATTTTTTATTTTTGAAAGGAATACTTTGCCTTATTTTTATCCCAACGAATTTTATGGTTCTTATTTTTTTCGAATCCAATTTTATAGTAGTATAATTTTGGTACTTTGTGATATGGGTATTCTACACGAGGGGAATCATAATTATAACGAATTGTGGCACTGGCAATTTGAATGATACTAATCGTACATATGCTGTTTTCGTTCATAGTTTTTTTTTTTTTTTTGTTTAAAAAAGTGAAAACGATGAATTTTGCTATAACTCGACCAAGATAAGGGCAAGGACCTTATTAAAATCGCAAGAGAAAAAAAATACATTATGGAGAATAAAAAAGTATCCATCAAGTTTGATACAACTTTTATCGATCCACAAAAGAAAAAAAATATATTAGAAAAAATATTAATCAATATACAAATTAATATATTTCTTCAGATAAACTATATTTTATTAAATAAACACTTTTTTTTTTGCCTAGTTTTTGTACTAACACGCACGATTTTTATTATTAAGTTAATTAATTGGGTGCGGTGTAGCATATATGCTAGAGCTGTCAAAATGGGCCAGCGGGGCGAGTTAAAGCCCGCCTTTTGGCGGGGCGATGTGAGGCGGACCAAAAATTTGGCAGACTGCAAAATTCCAAACCTACTTTTAATTTTTTTAATATATTTTTTATTTTTAAAAATATTTAAATATATATTTTAAAAGCTCTAATATATAAAATTTATCAAAATCAAATATAATCAAAGAATTTATCTTGATAACTATCACTATAAAAATATTAAAATAAAATTTATTATCTTTAATTAGAAAATTAATTTTCTACAAATTGAAGTTCACAATATATTAACAATAATAATTCATAAAAATATACTCCGACAATGCAAATTCATCATCTATGAATATATATCTTACAAAATAGCCCTAAAAAAGATACTATAATAGTTGACAATGTACAAAAAATACAAAAAAAAATATTTTTTAAAAAACTTTTCTTAAGGCGGGCCGACTCGCCCCAACCCACCCCCAATCCGCAAAAGCCCGCGGCCCAAACGGGTCAGCCCATTTAGGTCCGCTTCCAAACGGGCTAAAAAATCTCTAACACAACCCTCATTTTAAGGATGGCGGGGCGGGCCGGCCCAACGGGTCCAACCCACTTTGACAGCTCTAATATAGACACCAAGTTCGAGTCTTACACAAAGTTAAAAAAAAAAAAAAAAAAACTAATTAAACCTACAGATAAAAAATCTGGGGTCCAAAAAGAAAAATATATGGAGCCTCCCCCTCCCTGTGAAATTGTGCACCTAAGAAATTGCTATTTTTTTAGTGAAGGTTTTCACGGCCAAAATCTATTACAATTGATTTATTTGTTTTCAATTTCCTTTTTTTTTTTTAAAGGATATTCATTGCAGGATTTTTTGAAATTCCAGTATTCAAAGCAATAAGAAAGGCTTAAATTACTTGTTGGATTTTTGTAGTATCTTATATTAGAAACATTGATGGAAGTGAGGAATCTTTTATTTTTCTTTCTCGTGATGATAAAGATCCATAAATCTAAACCTTCAACTTTATGGTTCGTTATTATCCATTTCCAATTTTATGTAATCAATTGATAAGCATCCCATGCATAAAGAATTGTATGTTATTCTGCATATTTAATGGTGGAGAACTTTTTGATAAATGATATTGCACAAGGTTACCATGAATTATATTGTATAAGACTGAATGCTAATTGATAAAGAACTTTTGATAAATGATATTGCACAAGGTTATCATGAATTATATTGTACAAGACTGAATGCTAATTGATAATTTAATTGAAAGTTACACTAGATATAACTGAAAAATTATGTAAGTTATAAGTGAAAAGTTACACTAGATATAATTGAAATGTTACACTAATTCCCACTGAAAAATTTCACTAGATATAACTTAAATGCTCCACAAGTTTTAACTGAAAATTTGCACTAGATTTAACTGGAAAGTTACACCGGATATAACTGAAACTTTACACAATTTTTAATTGAAAAGTTAAAGTAGTTTTAAATGAAACGTTACACTAGATATAATTGAAAAGTTATACCAACTTTACCTGAAAAGTTACACTGGCTTTAAGTGAAATGTTACACTACATATATTTGAAGAGTTAAACAGACTTTAACTGAAAAGTTACACTACATATTACTGAATCGTTACACAAGTTTTAACTGAAAAGTTGAACTAGATATAATTAAAACGTTGCACAAACTTTAGCTAAAAAGTTACACCAGTTTTAAATGAAACATTACACAAGTTTTAATGGAAAATGTATAATAGCTCTAAGTGAAACGTTATACTGGATATAAGTCAAAAGTTATATAAGTTTTAATTAAAAAAGTTACACTAACTTCAATTGAAAAGTTACACTAACTTTATTCAACAACAAGACATTTGATAAGAGAGAGAAAGTTAGAGCAGTCACCTTCTTCCTTACGCCATTCTTCTGCAACCAAACTTCATTTCTTCGGCTCTAATGGCGGACACCTGAGCGGCGTCGCCTATTCTCCCCTCTCCTAGGAATTCTCTTATAGGGTTCTTTGTGAGACTCCCCGCGCCGCCTCCGGTGTGCGTCTCTCCGGCCACTTTTTTTGTTTCAATCTACCATTTTCATTGGGTTTTCATCTGTCTTGGATTAGCTCTGACCGTCTAAGCTGCTCGTGCCGTCCACCGCCCACCTTACGCCGCCGCCACGCCCTGTTTGGAGAGGTCCGAGTTGTGCCAGATCTCCGACTCAATGAGTCACTCGACCGAGTTGACCGAGTTAGCCCGAATTTGACCGAGTTATTGACGGTTTCGTGCTTCCTTGGCTCCAGATGGGTCTAATGGATCGATCTGATCCACCGGAACTACAGCGACCGGTGTATGGATCGATTAATTAGACTCCTTAGATTTATGTTTTTTAGGGTCTTGTTGTAGATTTTTAGTTTGTGCATTTTTTTCCTTTTGTTGGTCCTTTGTTTTGTCGTTTTTTTAGTTTATTTTTCATTGTTCTAATGCTCTGTTTCGTGCACCCTTGGTTTATCTTCCTGGAACTGGATATGCCTTAGTGTGGGGCTTCTCCATGTTCCCTGTGCTCTCACCTTGGATGTACACTGATTGTGATCTTGAGCTGGTTCTATGCACCCTTGGTTCATTATTTTGGAACTTGAGTTGCCTTAGTGTGGGGCTTCTCATGGTTCCCCATGCCTTCACCTGGGATGTGTATTTGGGCTAGCTTTTTCCTCCTCGGTTCCTCACGATTGGTTCGAGGTAGGCCTTCTTCAGACTCTTAGTGGTCCCTTGGACTGGACTTGTACTCTACATTTGATTCCTTGTATTGCAGTCCGTTTCTTCTGTAAAAAAAAAAGTTACACCAACTTCAATTAAAAAGTTACACAAGTTTCAACTGAAAAATTGGACTAGATATAAATAAAATGTTACACAAGATTTAACTGAAAACTAGTGTAATATTTAAATTATATCTAGTTTAATGTTTCAATTAAAATTAGTGTAATATTTCAATTATATCTAGCGTAACGTTTCAATTAAAAAAAACTGAAAAGTTAAATATGAAAGGGAAAAATAAAAGAAAAAATTAAGGGGGTGTTTACTTAGGGATGGAGGTTGATGAAGCGCGTCCGGATGGAGAAAAAAGTGGATGTGGTAAATCCTATGAATAGTAATTCATGTTTACTTTGTATCTGATGTGGTAGGGGTTGATGAAGCTTTATGTCAAATCAATACTTTTGAGTGATGATAATGTATTATTTTATTATTATTAGTTAGTGGAATAATGATTAGATGTAAGAAAAGTAGGAGAGAAAATAATTAGGTGTAAGAAAAGTAGGAGAGAAGATGAGTTGGTGTAAGAAAAGTAGAAGAGATAATAAGTTGATGTAAGAAAAATCTATGATGTGATAGTTTTAGGAGTGTAGATGTATAATGGGGGTGAATTTGTATTTGGATGGAAGATGAGATGTGCAAATCCAAACAGTGATTGGGGTGGGGGAAAGCCCATCCCCATCCGGATGTGCCCAGCCATAAGGTTATGTTATTTTTGGGTTTTAAAAACCCGGATTTAGATTTTGAAATCTAAAATCCATTTTAGTTTGAATTTTAAAAATAGATTTTTGAAATCCTAATCCAAAAACCACTGGTTTTCAATGATTTTTAGAAACCACTTAATCCACGAGACTGAATAATTGTCGCAATACATATTCTACTTTTATTAAACTAGTCTTGTACTATGCGCGACCCACATTATAATATGGGTTAGGGTCCGACTATATACCCCTCCATATTTATTTGATACCCCCACCCACTTAATATACCCACCATATTTTAAATAATTATTAGATACACACCCTATAATATACCTACATTACCCTTACCTCTAATATTATTTTAAAGTTTTGATACACCCACAAAACCCCTTCCCATTCCCCACGTTCTACATTTTTCATTGCTCTTTTCCCACTTCATTCTTCCCTACTAGAATTCCGTCGCAAACGCCAGAAGCTTTTCCTGTGCCACACCTATCCGCCCAACCGATTACCTTAGAGTCTACTCTCTTTGCTCCATGTCTCGATGAAACCCGACGTTGTGTGTCGAATTTCCATCTTGGGAAGAGGACAAGAGCCTTTATGACAAATTTTTCTTCACGAAGAAGATGACTGTGTTGTTGATTTATGTGGGTCTGATGCCCTAATATTTCAATTTGGGTCAAGTAGTGGATTTTATCGCTGAGATTTCGAAGAACAATCGTTTTGAAAAAAAAATCGCTTAAAATTTTCGAACCTAGTTTTTCGAAAAACTGCTAGAGTTTCGAAAAGAACTTGTTGAAAAATGACAAATATTTCGGCAAAATATTTTCGAAAATCTCTGTTTCGACAAGATTTTTCCGAAACCCTAACCACATTTCGACAAGTTTTTGCCGAAACCCTAACCATTTTTCGAAAAACCAGGTTCGAAAAATCAATGTCGGGAATTTTTTTAAAAAAGTGTAGGAATAATATTAATACACTTATCATCGAACTTGTAAGGTTGCAGCACCGCCGTAAGAAAAATAAAATGGTGGTGCAACCACAAGAAGGTTTCCAACGCCGGTATTGCAGTGCCGGTGCCGGCTCCAACTCTTCCGTAGCTTCTTGTGTTTGGTCGTGACTCTTGGATTTCTTGGTGGGTGTATTAAATTTGCAGTATTTTATTTTTTGAATAATAAGGGCATGAGAGTCATTTAATTAATAATATTATAATATTACATAAATTAGGTTGGGGTATCTAATAAGTATGGAGGGGTATATAGTCGGACCCTATGGGTTAATTGTATATCCAATTATACTGTGTAATTGGTGCACAAGAGACTTATTCATTTTTTTTTATTCTTTATTGAATGAGATATAGATATATATATATATATATATATATATATATATAATCGATAATCAACCGATTAGGTACGGCTTATTATCATGGAAACAGTTGATTCAACTAATTTGTTCACTCCAAATGCGTTATTAGGATTCTTGAATGGAAGATAGCTAGTAAAATTGCACTATTTGTGAATATCTCATTTTGTGTCTGTATACATCTTTCATATTTCGTCTTTTTTTTTTCTTTTTTTCCTACAGGCGTCTTTCATTTTTCATCTGTATTGAGGGGTTAGAAGAAATAGACGGTAAGAGACCGTTTATTTAAAAAGCACGATCAACAAGAAATTTATTTATTAATTAAAATGTTTTGCTACTCTAAATTCAATCTACCTAATATGTAAGATAAATTATCGGTCACCAATTTCAATCAAAGTCCAATAATATTGATAATTAAGAATTCACATCCACTTAGTGCATGTTTGCTTTGGTGGATAAGATTGATAAATAATATTCTTTTATTTGTGGGACAATTAGTTCAACTCTTTTTATATGTAAATTATGCCTATGACATTTATTTCAGGTCGGTATCACATAAATCAAACATATAATTAAATAAGATTAAAGTATCATTCCCTTCTAATCCTGCAAAACAAACATAGCCCTAAAAAGAACTGTGTTTATAAACAATTCCCAAAGGAAAATTGTGGTTTGGGACAATTAAGGCCGGCCATCAATTTCAAAAGTTGGCCATCTTCTTGGAATGTTGTCTCGCTTTAGGGTAGGAAAAAGGAGGTGTTTGCTTATTTGCTAGACATGCTATTGAGGAAGTAAATTGGTTGAGAAAAATAAGATTTACCAAAGTAGGGGGTATGAGTGTTTTTTGCTATGCTTAACTCTGGCGGATGAATTGTAAAAAAGAATGATTTTTATTTTATTTTTAAATGAGGAAATGATCAGGATGTTTCTAAAGGTAGAAAGTGGACGGAATGAGATCAGCCGTGTGTCGGGCAAGGATAAATGAGGTTTCGACTTTTGAAATCTACACTCCTTAATTTGGCGTTTTTCGAAAATTTAGATAGGAGGTTTCTGTTTTTTTTTTTTTTTTAATTATTCAAAGGGTTCTCAAAGCACATTAACCAAAAAAAAAAAAAAAAGAAGCCAAGGACATAATCTAAGCCATGAGATTCCTCGAAGCTTTCTCGTGCATTCAAGGTTTAGTTGGGAGAAGGTTACAGTCGGGGGAGATATGTGAAGGTTGTACCCAAGCCATTCATCCACCGGGTGGAAAAATTATTTGTTATCGGTATCAATAAAGATGCTTGTAAAAGACAACTTGCTCTTAGGACTGTTTACGGAGTTCGGAGATTATTGAACCCGTACCGAAATTTCGCACAAAAAAAAAAAAAAAACTGTATCGAAAAAGTTGTGGACATTTTTATTTTAACCGTGCCGAAATTGAACTGAAATATTTTTTAGTACGGATCTGGATATTACCAAATTAACCGTACCGAAAAACCGAATGTGACCGAACCGAACCGTACCGTACCGTACCGAATAACCGAATTAAATATGTATTAAATTTTAATTATTATTTATCAAATATTATTATAATGTTATTGAGTTCAAGTACAAGTAAGCGATATCATAATTTTTCCTCCTTTTCACAATACAAACACAATATTATTTGTCTTATTAAGTGCTTAAAACGTTAACATATGTTTAGGTGTATATCAAAATGAATTAAATTAAATTTTTTTATTCTTTTAATTTCATTGTTCATGTATATTCATTTCTTACAAAAATTTGGATATGGTGTACCCTATGTCGATCAACGTGACTTTAATATTGCATTTTCCATCCACAAAGTATTTATAAAAAGATATACATATTTAGTGTATTGTATTTTAAATACTCTATTAATGGTGATTTATGTGGACCTTTAACCACATAAAATGTGTTATATTTGAACTTGTAATAATATATATTTGATTGTAGTTGAAGTTGTGTAGTATTCGTGTGAGTGTGCATGCATCGATTTTTTTTAAATGATTAGAAAAAAGGAGAGAATGATAAAAAAAAAAAGTAAAACATTCGTTTCTCCGCTCCGTTCCGTACCAATCCGATCCGGTTCGTTTGTAACCAAAAATCCGCTCCGCTCCAATCCGTACCGAAAAATAAAATATCAGTACCGTACCAAAATTTCGATACGGACACTCGAGTTTTAAAATAACCGAACATTGATACGAACACAGATATTTTCAAATATTCGTTTTGGTCCGTACCATGAACACCCCTACTTGCTTCTAATCCTTACTTTTTATAAGTTAAGTGAATCATAGTTGCCAATATTGAGAGCCTTTCTTTTATTAGTTATATTTTTTTATATGGTAAAAATAATTTTATTATAAAAATTAAAGAATAAGGGGTACTCCAACCCTTACAATAAAGGAATGTTCATCTTCACCCTAACCACTCTAACATCCTACAATTTTTTGGCAACAAATTCTTGAATTTCTACTCTAATTTTCAAACATGCAGCTTCTAAAATCATCCCCTCTAACTCCAATCCAAATCCAAACTCTTGTCTTAATTTTGATAAAAGTTTTTTGCGCTTTTAGCTCCATTCCATTAAATATTGTCTCATTTTTTGCATTTCAAATGGTCCAAATGATCGTTGTCCACATGGTTGAAAAAACTTTTACTTTTACCTGGGCTCCCAATTAGATCACTATGCTGCAAAAAATGAGGAATCAGATCATGATGTGGAGCTATGGAAATGTTGGACCATTTATAACAATTTTCCCAAATCTTTTTTGCAAAGTCGCAGAAGAAGAATAAGTGATGCATTGTTTCCTCTTACTGTCCACAGATTTCGCATTGCACCGTCTCCATCTGAAGCAATGATTCCTCGACTCTGGAGTTTTAGTCTTGTAGGTAGGCGTAGTTATAGCACTTTCCAAATTATTGTTTGGACATTTCTTGGGGCGTAACTTTTTTTTATTAGGTTAACCCATTAGCATTTGTTGTTTGACTTTCTATATTCCTTGTTCATGTTCTCATTAAGTAATGAATTTGTTTAGTTTTCATAAAGGAAAGATTAAATCTAATTATACTTGAGTGATTATTTATTAGTTTATTCTTACTAAGTAAATTAAAGTTATTTAAATTAAGAAGTATTGTGTGTGATAATTTTATATATGAGACAAATCACCATCTAAATGTTTGAGTCATGTTTTCTCTTAAAACATGATTGGATTAAAGTCTCATAAGTCTATGTCATTTAGTAAATGATATATATCTCGTATATGAAACCATCTCATATAAGATTTTGACGACTTAAACTATACTTTTTGCAATTTTTTTTTTTTAAGTTGTGTAATAAAAGTAAAAAATATATTGAAAACACGAGTACAAGGAGTACTCGAATACCTTACACCAAGGTTCAACTTAAACGAAAATAAACAGAATGCAAACAATTGGATTTGAACATCACTAATGAAAAGATAAGAGATATACAATAGGAAAACCAAACAAATTCAATTCCAAGTTCGAAACTTAATTTCCTCCATCACTCTAAGCATCTCTCCTTCGAAGATTGCATTAGTACTAGTCTTCCAAAGGCTCCAACAAGCACATTGGCGGATGATATTCATGACCTTTTCCTATTCTTACCCTCAAGCTACGTTGCACAGGTGCGGGGAGTGGGGGCGGGGGCGGAGATACGGATTTTTAAAATGTTAAGGTGTGATACGACAAGAATACGTGTATTTATTTTATATAATATCCATATATATATATATATATATATATATATATTGCATATAATTTTTTTAAATTAAAAAAAAAACAAAATTCAAATATAATTAAATCTCATAAATAAATTATATCAACCCAAATCCACTTATCAGCCCCAAAATTTGGCCCACCCTACTATTAGAACATTATTGGGCCCATCATTTATCGGGCCCCAAATTTGGCCTTAATCTCAATTACCTTTTAGACCCAATTACTAGTTGATATAAATTGATTCACCACGCCCTATATACATACCTAAGGAATTCCGCAGCCCCCCTTTTCCGCCTCCATGCGCGAGAGACCTTCCTAGTCGCCGCCGCCGCCGCCGCACGAGGTCTTCGCCTCGAATATGTCTACCTCGCCGATGATGCAAGCCCCAATTTCAACCACCGACGCACGGGTGCGGCGCCAATCGCCAGCCACCGCTGAAACCCAATTTCAGTCGTCGACGCACAGGTGTGGCGCCAATCACCCGCCACCGCTGGACATCAGCCCACCACCGTCTGGTCCAACTCAGTCGTCGACACACGGATTTGTGTATCTAATTTTTTATTTTTTACAACATACTACATATTTTACACGAATTCGTGCAAAATAGCCCTCAACTAAGCTTGTAAATTGGGAGAAATGGTCTCTTAGAGTGCAAGGGTTCACCATAACGATACCCAACCAAGAAAATAACACCACTAAATATTAAAGGAGAAACTACACAAGCACAAAATATGATAAACATCCTCCATTGATTTTTTTTGTATTTTTGCAACTTTTAATCAATCACTTAAACACGACCCAAAAGCGGATGCGTTCGATATATCATGCAAGTACACGACCAAGTAGTATCAATCCAAAGACCTAGTGGACCGGTGAATCCTTAAGATTACGAGTTATCATAGAATTGTAGAAGCGTGTTTTGGGGTTTTAAGACTAATGAAATTTAAAAGACAATAATAAAATGAAACACTAGATATGAAATGAACAAACTAAACTAAAAAACAATTTAAAACTTCGTGAGAAGTGCAAGTGAGGGTAACGCTTCGGGTGTCGTCCTTATGACAGAATCTATGCTACGTTCGTTAATATCACTTGTCTTATGCTATTTTCGTTGGTTCTTACTAAGAGTTATCGCGATTGTATTGAATACCTATCCCTTTTGAGGCTTGGGTGATCAATTGAGCTAACTAGCACCTAAGATAGTGAATGACTTTAAGCACGCGATGCACTTCAAGTATTCTCCCTTCACTAAACAACTAAACCTGTAAATTAAGGCACCTAGTGTCTATTAATGGTGGTCTAGCCGTCTACCCTCTCTCGATGTAATAGACGACTAATTGAATCCAATTAACTAATCAAATTCCTCACCACAAGTTCGATTAACCCACACCCAACTCTCGTTGTAGCACGAATTAACCTAACAAGAGCTACTAAACCTAATCAATTAATCTAATCATGAATAACACATTAATAGAAACAATCGAACCACCCAATAGCATAATCCAAGCTCAATTAACACCATAACACTAATTCCATCATAATTCAAACACCCAAAATATTTGGGGAATAGCCCATGGCTAATCTAACAAAATCAATGGATAAACAAACTAAAGAAATCAATAAACTCATGGAGATCATCATAATAAAAAAGTAAATAACAATGAATGAGAAAATTATACTCCCTCCGTCCCCTATTAAACTTCACACTTTCCTATTTGGGACGTCCCACAATAAATTTCACACCCCAAATAAGGAAATAAAACACACTCACAATACCTACTTTAATTCAAAATACTCTTCTCTCATTGGTTGAAAAAATCAATAAAACAGTTTTTCTTAAAATATGTGTCACCCAACCTGTGAAGTTTAATAGGGGACGGAGGGAGTACTAATTAATTGAAAGATAAAGGATATAAGTCACCTAGATAGAGTGATTACAACTTGGAATTTAAATTTGATCTTCAAATACTAGCTAAATTACTCTAATAATTGAGAGAAAAACTAAAATCTAAGAATGGATGTGAATTAAAACTAAATTGGTGTGTGGGGTGTGTGTTCTCTAAGAGGGTGTATGGTCTTCCTCTAAAATCTGAGAAATGAGGTATATATAGTTTGGGACGAATTTGCACTTAAATCCCTGAAAAATGATGAATTTTCACATCTTATACCTAGAGCTGGCAAAACGGGTGGGCCGGGCCAGCCCAGCCCGTCGGGCCAAACACTATTCACGGGCCGGGCCGGACCATTTGCACGTCGGGCCTGTAAAATTCCAGCCCAGCCCGGCCCAAGCATAGCCGGCGGGCTAACGGGCCGGCCCGACCCATTTCAACTTTTTTTATTTTTTATTTTTAATCTCAAAATAATGTTTGGTAAAGTATTTTTTATTTCACGGTACTGAAAATTGAGGGGCTTCATTTACAAAATTCTTTATTATGACATCAACTATCAAGTCAAGTATGTTTAAAAAAAAACTAAATATACAACACTAAATATCATTTAAATATCACTAAATATCATTTAAAAACTAAATATACAACACTAAATTCCTTATTATGGAAGTATCAAGTCAAGTATGTCCATATATTTGTAATTACAACATTAAATATCATTTAAAGAAACAACACTAATTATAATCTTTTAAAAAAATGGATAAAAAAAATAAATAAATAAAATCAACCGGACCAAACGGGCCGGCCCGTGGCTCATCGGGCCAAGCCCATTTGGCCCGACGGGCCAAAAACGGCCCTTTTTTTCGGGCCTCTATTTTTTGGGCCCAACCCAGCACATGGGCCGGGCCGGCCGGGCCCAAATTGCCAGCTCTACTTATATCTATCTGCCGAGTTAACTCGGCCCAACTCAATGTGAAACAACTGCAACTCGGTCAACTCAGTGTGACTCGGTTTAACTCGACCGAGCCTCTTGGTTGTGCAAGGCAAAATTTCTTCCCAACTCTCCGTTATACATTTACTCGTACGAGCCAGCTTGCTCGACTTGGTTTGTTGGTCGAGCACGGTTTTGCACGAGTAGAGAAGTGGACATGCGATTTTTTAAAAGTGCCGGGACTTTTGCTATGAGATAGAAATTTAACACGTGTGACCCGCAATTCTCTGTAACTTCCGGCTAGGCGGCGTGAGGCTTTCTTTACTTTTCCAGCCACTCCATTAATTACGGCGAGCTCGAGCTTTTCCGACATGACGATTCGTTCGAAATTCCAGCGACACAGCGGCTGCTCTCGGGACGAAATTCTCCATCCGGCAAGCTTTTCAATTGGGCAATGAGCTTCGAATTTCTGGTATCCTGAGCTTCGATTCCAGTTCCGAGCCTTCTCCGGCTTCACTTCGAAGCTTTCCAGCGTGGTGGCTGCTCAATTCTGGCAAACGGCGGCGAGTCTGCTCCGTGCTTTCCGGCGTAATTCTGGGATGAGATTTAGAAGTTGAAAATGTAAAGCCCAATTTTTATTCTTGTTTTTGAATTCTCCTCTTCTTGATTTGATCCGAGTATGCTCTCGATTTTAATTATTCTCGAGCCCACTTTCTCGATCGATCTCAATTAACACGTATTTGTATCCAAAATCACTAATTTTCTGCAAAATAAATCACAAATACCTTTCTCCACAATTAAGTACAATTAGATAAATTAATTCAAATTAATGCAAAAAATTCAATAAAATAGGGAAATTAAGTTCACGAATTTCGAGCAAAAATCACGCTAATTAATTCTCCCACACATGGGGACTCAGGGATAAAAGTTATCCCTTAACCAAATTATCTTTTGTAGGAATTCTATATCTCAAAGTCTTCCAAAGGAAAGAGGACACCTTACTTGGAATTAATGTCTTCACACTGAACTTTATACAACAAAAAAGGTTAGGATCGTCCACTGACATAGTCACTCTGGAAAATGAATAGTACAAAGGTTTGGTATAAACACTCACTTTGATAGAACATTGCCAAATGAATAAGAGCATCTCCATTCTCCATCCCCCAACCCAATTCCAGGTGTAAATTTTGGTCACATCAGCTGTCACATCAATATTTAATTTTACCCCTCAATTTATACCTCTGCTCCCCAATCATTTCAGGTACAAATGTAACTATTCAGGACCCCACTATCCACATCATCTAATTCATCCAACATTTATTAATTCAATATTTCTTATTTTATATTGTTTTTAATTATATTAATTTTCAAATAAATAAAATAAATATTATGAATTTATATTAAAAATTAATTTTTAATCTTATTATTTGTTAATTTTATTTAACACATTAAATTACAGATAATTTTTGCACATTGTGACCAACCAATTTCAAACCAATTCGACCAAGAATTATTTTCCATTTCTAAATTTTAATTTGTTACAACTTGGAAGAGAATGTGAGATTAAATTAGAATGGTTTTAAAAAAATTGTGTAAATATCTATATATATAGAGTAAAATAGCAACGGTAATATTTTTTTATTATGAAATAACTAGTACATCAACCGTGCGTTTGCACGATTTGTGAGTACAAATGAATTATAATGTTAGTTTTTGTTACAGTTATCTCAATTGAAAAAATACATTGTATGTTCATTATTTGTGTTAAATTAAGTAGAATAGTTGGTTTTTCTATAATTCTATATATTTTTTCTTTATACACCCTATATGTTGTTGATTTTTCACTTTAGAAATTTTGGTATATATATTACTTTTTTTTTCCTTTTGATGCAATGCTCAATGTTTAATTTTTTTTTTCAAATTAAGCACATACAAATATTTTGTTCTCGAAATGTGGAAAACGTCTACTTTGTCAACTAAGTCAAACTTGAAAGATATTATGCTTGTCTATAAATTTTAAAATACTTACTTATAAATCTTATTGATTGATTTTTTCTATTATCGTCATCTTCGTCACATACTCGCATATCAAGATTTTCAAATCTTCTCGCTTGGTGGACACGTGTAATTGTCCATGCCTGAAAACTATTTGTCTAATTTTCTAAGACATAGTTTTGTGTGATTGATTTATTAGATCAATTGTGAGATTTATTAAAAGAAAACATAGTTTATGGACTTACACACTTATCCGTCTTTATTTTTTTCCTTTTGATTTGTGTACGAATTTTTTTTCAATCTCATGTGAAAAAACTTTTTAAGCGAGTAACATTTTGTTTCATCAGATTCATTTTTAATTATTTCAGTCAATATATTATATAACACAAAAATAAACTTACTCATCATCTTTTATATCTGTACCAAGTATAATAAATATCATTAAACCCTAAAATTATACAGTAATTATTATAATGTTAATATTTACTTTAATATTAATTATGTATGTGTGTATAACTTGAATTGAATATACTAGCTTTCTACTAGTAGTTTCCCCGCAAGAGTACGGGTTCACTGTAGTATGGGCAAGTATAGGGACCAAGTAGTATCGAACCCAAGGGAAGGTGAATATGTGAATAGATCCCTGAAGATCTACGCGTCGTAGTTAATATGAGTGAAATGTTTTTGGATTTTTGAAAAGAGAAAATAATCTAAACTAAATTACTCTACGAATGCAAAAGAAAAATTAAACTAAGTATCTAAGGTTTGTATGCAAGTATGTGATGGTGATGCTTAGGATAGGAATCCCTACGTATACTAACGGAGCCGGTACATAATCAAAATAATTGTGACGTGCAAGAAATAACCTAAGTAAAAGATCGTAAGATGAAAGCTCAAGATTTCAAACCCTAATACTTTATCCTATAAATCGACTTCACTAATCCACTAACAAGTTAATGAATCGTGCTTAATTAATGAGGCCCTAATTTACCTAATGGTGATGCGGCCGTCCTCCATAGCTAAACCGGCAGATGAATTAACCTCTTCTAAACCCTCTAGTTAAGTCTACTAGTTGTTAAAGAGTGATGCGGTCGTCCTCTCCCTAACACGTTCGTACGAAATTCAAAGGCAAAGTTAAGATTGATTTTAAGAATTCATTCATTAAGAGAATTAAAACCTAACGTCACGAATTACCCTAATTACGTACCCACAACCTACTTCTACGAGTTCATCCTACCCCAAGCATGCAAGGGTTCTAGCCTAACATGGTGGTTTGAATAATCAAAGCAATCACACGAACAATAAACATATGCATAATTGAATTAACTAATAAAATCAAGAACATAAACGAAAGAACAAATTAAAGTCTCCAAAGAAATCTATATAAATCTGAAAAACTAGGTTTAATCATCTCAAAGAGTAAAGAAAGAAAGAATTAATCTAATACGTTCAAAAGAAATACTAAAACTAAGAATTCGTAAATTAAAACCTCGATTACAACATATAAAATTCTTCAAAACTCATTCCCAAGCTTTCTCCTTCGAAAAATGAGTGTAAATATGTGTAGATATGTCTTCTTATGTGAAAATATACTTGGAAGGGGTATATATAGGCTTTGGGATGAATTTGGGCGATTTTGGGCCAAAAACATGCAAAAACGCTCGAGTGCTGGTGCAGCTCGAGCGCTAGCGCTCGAGCTATGGTGGCCGAGTAGTTCTTCCGGTCGAGCGGTGGCGCTCGACCGCTGGCTGTACACATGTTCGTAAAACCTTCATAACTTCTCAATCGGGAGTCCGTTTTGGCCAATTCAAAGTCCTACGAACTCCTCTTTTCGCCCTCTATCCATCTATGAGCATCAAAGAGACAAATTCATCACTTTATAAAAATGATACTCAAATGACTCCAAACACTCATAAAAACACTCAAAACATGGGCAAATCAGGCACCAAAACATAACAATTTCACGCCTAATCAGTGTACATGTGTGTGTATATATATATATACCATGGGCATGAATAACTGAACGATTCATACAATTTTTAACATGTGTTTTAATATATACATATATACATATATATATATATATATTTAAATATTTTGATAGTGTAAATAGTTAAAATAGTAAAGGTTTTTTCAAATCTATCTATAATAATATATAATACAAGCTACATTTCCTTTCATAGTTTTGGCCGGAGATGTTTTAAGCCGTTGATTAGTATTTTGTGATTTGATCATGACCATCCATTACTTTAGCTAATAAGTAAATTTATCTACCAATAAGAATTTAATTAGTCATCAATTGCTAAAATTTAGGAGCCGTTACTTTTTTTTAATCCTATTTATGCTCCATTCTTCATGCATCATCTTCACCAAGTTTTGATTTTTTTTATGTGATTATCATATATGGGGCCGGTAAAAATCGGAGGCTTTTGGTGATTTTATCAAGCTTCTTCTTGAGGGAAGCTTTTGGAAATCGTTGGAGGGAACCTGTTGAAAATTGCTGCTCGAGAATCGATTCTGAATTCGCGAGAAATGCCGGGCAAAAAAGAGGTGCGACAGGAGACATTGGAGTAACTAAGTCGAAATCCACAAGACAGTTATTGAGAGATGAATAATGCATAATTTGAATTGATAATTGTAGCTTAAAAGATATTTATAACAATGAACCCCTTACAAATCAAAATTATGTATAACAAATGCCAATAAATGCTTAATTTTTTCTTTTTTTTAATAACAATGAACCCCTTACAATTCAGAATCATGTATATCAAATGCTTAAGAAAATTGCTAGACTGGCTTTTGCTATTAGATTGTCCATTTTTAATTATATTACTTAATTTTTTTGTCAAAAATTATAGTGGTTGTGATTGTGAATTGTTTTAGCAGTAGACACTATAGGTATTGAACCTATTAAATACAATAAATAATTGTATTATGATTAGAATCATATGACATTGATTTAAAGATTACATCCATAATTAATTAAATAATACAATCGTGCAAAAATGGGAGTAGAAAGATACTGCAAGCGTTTAGTTATACTGGTCAGCCGTAATTGATGGAGATAATAAAAATTAAAACAAAATGTTCGCACAATTAATGTAAGAACCACAATCTCGATTTGATTTGCATAAATAAGAGGTCAAAGTGATAATATTATTTAATATGAGAAAAAAAAATCCATTTTCCCTAATTATAAAGAACGGTCAAGATTGATCAATAAAAATTGATCAATGGTTAGAAAAAAATGGCGAAAAACAAAAATGGAAAAAGATTGAACGGTAATGATGAAAAATAAAAATTTGATCAACGGCCTAAAATGTTTCCTGCCAATACTATTTTAGGCAAAGTAAGGTGTATTATATATTTATAATTATAATAATAATTATGTTATAAGATACAAACTCAAGAAATACAATTTATAATAGTTCTAATGTGCACTTGAGTGCATGGTATGCACTTGAATTTTGAAAAAAAAAAAAACACCCAATAAAAAATCAGTAATACCCCAAAAAGAAATCAGTGATACCCCAAAAATTAATCAGCAATATCCCAACTCGAAAAATACACAGTTCCGTATATTTGTATATGTTTTCAAAAAAATCAAAATTAAAGTAAAAATTGAGCTTAAAATCCAAGTGCATACTATGCACTTTAGTGCAACCTAGAATATGTGCTTATAAATACCGTAATTCTAAAAATATATACACAATTTAAAAAATTACGGCATTAATTTTCAAATTTTAATAATCAAACATCACAGCCTTAATTAGTGTATATATAGAAATAGAAACAGAAATTGTACATATAGTTGTGGTCTATTTATTAACGATAGTTTTCTTTTACTTCATGATCGGTATTTAATTAGCTTTATAATTTTAAATTTCCAAATATAAATCCTAAAGAATCGAAACAAAAAATTATTATGGCATTAATTTTATGAATATATGAAAGAGTTCCACTACTCAAACCCCAAAATCCTCTAAACATACCCCATCA
The DNA here is from genome assembly GCA_947034835.1 of Ballota nigra. NCBI lineage: Eukaryota > Viridiplantae > Streptophyta > Magnoliopsida > Lamiales > Lamiaceae > Ballota > Ballota nigra. The sequence goes on along the minus strand of OX344727.1, from coordinate 51,976,982 downwards.
TTTTAAAGACAATAATAGACATATATAAAATGACTAAGTAATCCTTGAATAAATAAGAATAAATTATCTTCTAAATTTTGTTGACTTTGACTTTAGTTTTTTAAGTTATTTAATTTTAAAATTAGTACATTAAATTAAAATTGATCAATTTTTTATTTTCCTTTAAAATATTTGAAAAATCTAAAAAATATTTACAAAAATCGGATATTTTTTAAATAATAAAATTATACAAAATTTAGAAATTCAATTAAAAAAATTCTTTAAAATCTGAAAAATTATTTTTTTAAAAAATAAATTAATAATATCTTCCACGTAATCCAATTAAAATAAAATCCAATTTTAATTTTTTTGAAAAATAACTAAATTAAAAAAAAAAATCTTCAAAACTAAATAAAAATTGATTAATTTTTAAGTTAAATATTTACGATGATTGAATTGACTTTTATAAAATATTTTTCTGATTTTATTTGGCTTTAACCTTTTATTTTTGAAGTTTTTTGTTTTTTTTATTTAATTTTCTTCATTATTAAAAAATTATCTAGTTTTTTTATTTTTAGATTTATATATAATTAATTTTTTCAATTTAATTTATTTGTGAAACATTATTTATATTGTGTTTATTTTTTAAAATATTTTTTAAGAATTTTATTAATTAGTTTTAGTAATTTATATATTTAAAAAAAATGATGTTTTATAATACTTTTCAAAAATATATTTAATTTTTTAAGATTTTTTTTTTCAAATTTCGATCAAATGTTAAAGAATAAGAAAGAATAAATATTTTTTTTCTTGAGAAGAGAGACAATTATTATGAGAATATAAAAATCGAAAAGTGATATTTTTTATTTTGATAGGGTAGGGATATTATAAGAATAAAATGGGGTATGTTTAGTAATTCAAGTTAATTTTTAAATTCTATTGGGGTATGTTTAGTAGGTGGGGTGGGTTTAAAGGATTTTGGGGTTTGAGTAGTGAGACTCTATATGAAATTACTCATTAATGTTATAAGAAAAGAAAATTATTGTGCTAATTGTTTAACAGATCCTAAATGTTAGCAACTTATGGATAAAGTGATAGCTAATTTACCTTAATTATTAAACATAAGCATTTGAATATTTATGCATATCTAATTTCTTTTGAATATAAAGCTATTTTAATCTACAATATTATTATATAATTATATTTTGAAGCGAATTAATTATTCTTTTAACTTATGATATATACATTAGAAGTACACAAATTTTAATATATTTTATTTTCTTCGGTAGTATTTAGTTACACAAGTATTTTCTTCGTCCCAAGATAAGTTTTTTACTTTTCTTTTTAGGTCGTCCTTTATTAAGTTTCACATTCCATAAATGACAAAAATAACGTTTCACAACATATCATTTCTAACCTTCAAAATCACACAATATTACCAAAAATGCTACTCATTTTATTGATTTTTCTACACTATTCATTACTTTATTACAAAAGGCAAATGTAACCCACCATATATTAATAAATAAATATATTATTTTAAACAAAACAATAAAAAGTTATGAGAAGTTTACTTCGGGACGAAATGAGTATACGTTTTTGTCCTAAACTTTTATTTAGTATAGTTAAGTCTATTGCATTTTTTTTACAAATATATTCAATCGCTAGTCAAATTAATTCCTTTTTAATGAAATAACTATATGTTTGCACTTTTTTTCTTTTTGCGATAAAGAGTGTAAGTTGATTACACTAAAAAGTATAGTTAGATTACATTGAAAAAATTACACTTAGAATTAATTTTTAGTATAAACTTTTAGTGTAATCAAATCATATTTTTAAGTGTAAACAATCTAATTGTTGAGTGAGTGCACCATACACTAAGTGTGGAAGAGAGTTACTATTTTCTTTTGTATTTCAACTTAAACCTTACTGAGTCCCCTTTACTCAGAGTGATAAAGAACTAAGAGCTGATAATATACCCACTGCCTACACTTAGTGCGGGTCAGTTGGCTAACTATCAATTCAAGTTCAGTGCGGAAATGCGTGAGCCCTGATAGTTTAAAGTCTTGTTTAGTTTGCTTTCTGAAAAACTTGTTTACTCAATTCTGAATAGTGATTAGTAGGGCAATGCTCTTTTTTAGGATCAGGCTGATTGATTCAGGCCTGATAAAATAAATACTATGAATGATTAGTTAATATGGCAGGTATGCACAATATCAAAGCAATAAGAACACCGAGAGTTTAACGTGGTTCAGAGTCTCAAGCTCCTACGTCCACGGCCTGATTTAACAGGAAATACACTCAAGGGATTCTTGTTTTTAACGTGCCAAGGTGCACCAAGATCAGCTAACCTTACTGGCCTATACAACTCCTTACTAACTCACTAACTGAACTTACTACCAACAAACCTAACTTAGGGTTTTGGTTTCAGTTTGGATTCTAACTAGGTTGTGATTATCCTTACAAGACAAAGCTTTGCTAAGGATTGGATAATCACTCTAAGCTTAAGATAATGCTAGTACGCTCTTTGGAATACAGAATAACTCTCAGTAACTATGAAACACTTGGGAAATTTAGTCGGTTTCGAGTGCTTCTTCTAAAGGCTGAATGCTTTTAATGCTTGAGAGTTTGAGTAATTTCTGGCTTGGAAATTTCCCGTCACCTTGAATTGGTTCAAGGCCTTCTGTATTTATAGGTGATTTGAAAACTATCTGTTGGGATATGGTTTAGTTTTGATGATTTTCCAAAACATGTAATAGGTTTGAAAGCAGTCAGGATAGTATATTTTATTTCAGGTCAGGCTAGATTAGCTCTCGGTAGAATAGACTGTCAGTTGAGAAGAACTCAGTGGTGGGAACACTCAGTTGAGGGGGAACTCAGCAACACAACCTGAGGATATCAAGATGACACCAATAAGAACTAACTGAAGCCATGTTGTAACCTGAATCAGAAGAGAAGCCTGAAGAATGTCCCACTGAGTATAAACTTGGCTGATCTAAGCTAAGTCAAGTGGACCACTCAGTGAAGAGCATGATCGGGAGGATCAGTGCTGCACCAAGTAGGCCCTGAAGGAGTCAGGCTACTGTGGTCAGGAAAGTTCTTCATTCAGCCTTAAGACAAACTTCTTGGAGATATCTTCAAACAGTCCTGAAGGACAACTACACTGAAGACGGTCAGTCCACTGAAGATCATCAAGTCAGTGAAAGATGAAGCTACCTAAAGTCAGTGGGTCTTGGTCAACCCACTGAGTCAAAGATCCGTTGGATCCAGCCCACGTGGACCAATCAGCACAAGGCAACAAATCTTGACACTGACAAGGCCGCATTCCCAAAAAAGTGGTTGAAACCATTAAATGCATGCTGGATTCAAATGTAGTTTCCTCCAACGGTTACATTTGAACCCATATTATAAATACAAGCTCATAGCTTCGGTTTTAAGTGTGTGTGAAGTAAGAAAAATCAACACCTACGAGCTGTAAAGGTGTGAGTGTTTAGTGCGTTTCAAAGGGAGTTATAAGGAGGCACTTCTTACACCTAGAACACTGACCATTAGGGTCTTCACAGATATAAAATGAGTGTTCAGCTTGTAACTCATAGCTTAGAGAGGTTTTCCTAATCTTAGTTTAAGGCTAACACATTGTAAAGGAAAACATCACCTAGTTGGAGAAAACCATACTGAAACCAAAACCCTCTAGTTAGGTTTGTTGGTGGAAGTTGTTTGTGAGTTTGTAAGAAAGATCTGGAGTATAGATCTGGGTGCACCTTGGCATGTTAAAAACAAGAATCCCAGTTAGTGGATTTCCTGTTAAATCAGGCCATGGATGTAAGAGCTTGAGTCTCTGAACCACGTTAAACTGAGCGTTCTTATGTTTTAAAGTATTTACTAAAGTGTTGTGAAAATCTGCTCACTGAGAGCATTGTTAAAAGAAAACTTTGGTTAAGTATTCAGGTCAGGGAGAATCCTTCTCACTGACTGGCTTTTAAGCAAGCACTCGAGAGTTCAGTCTCTCAAGTCACTGCCTTGTTAAGAGCCTGAGCTCACAAGTCAGTTGTACTGACTTGAGTGCTCTGGCTCTTAGCAATGCAGTGACTTGAGTATTCCATCACTGAACTCAGTCAGGGTGCGACGTAGGTTTAATTTTTTTTCCTAAATTCCCATTCTGCCCTTCAAAAATGGGACCATCACTATCCGTTGGAAGAGATAGCCTTCTAGTCATCTACGTAGAGTTATTCAATGGACATATCTCCCATGCAGCAGCCGTCCTTGCATGAATTAGGTAATGACATTTAATGCACATTTAATGCTTGCCCGTTGAATGTGCAGTCTGAAGTCAGTTCTCATGTCAGGGTCCGTACGTGCGTGTCCTTCCTGGATTGGTCCACGTCATCAGGTTGGTGAGAATGTCAGAACTTATTCCTAGGCTTTAGGCTTGTCTTATTAAGTTCTTTTTGTCTTTTGCACAACGGTCTTGTCCCGACGCTGACATTCCTTTTGCATTGCTTGACTCTACTCCAAGTCTTTACCATTAACTCAATATCATCATGTTCCCTTCAGGACTGAGTTAGTGATGACCTCAGGGTCATACTCTTCATCACTGACACTTACTCAGCCAGCTTAGAAGACTGTCATAAGTTCAGGATGGTGCTCTTCGTCTTCAGGCTCTTAATCTTGATTGACATTAGTAAGCACTCCTTTTACTGAGTTCCTGTGAAGTGTAAAATGACTAAGTACAAATCCTAACCAAGACTAGCATGACAACAATAGCATACCATCTTTTCAGGGGCTTTGGGATCTAATCAAAACTGACATTGTCCCAACAAAATTATATTTGTAATCACTCAATTGAAGATGTATTGCACATAATATACTCAGAGGAGTACACGATAGTAACACATTATAAAAATAAAGTAAATTAAATTTAAACTTTATGTCATGTGTTTTCGTTGGATATCATTTTTATAGAGTATTTTTATTTTTTGTTTTTGTTTTGTTATTAGAGTTAATTGCCAAGCAGATATAATTTAAATTACATGTGTTTAAATTAGCTTGCCTAATTTTCAAAAGTAAAAGGAAATCAAAAGAAAATTTTGACTGCAACATGCACAGACCATGACAGTCAAATTCACTCCCATTTTTAGTGTGTGTGCCTCAACCTTTTCAATCCACCACTATTGTAGCCTCCACTCCCCTCTCCAAGGACTATGTTTAGTGTTTTGTTTTTTTGTTACTCTGTTCTATCCCAAATGAGGAGAGAGAACACGACGTAGAGTTATAACCCTTGATTGCAATGGTAGTAACCATTATTATAAAGTTATAACCATGCCAATAAGCATCATTGTGGTTGCTCTTATAATTTTTTATTATAATTAATTGTTGAATTGAATGTAAATGACAATACACGTTTAGTTCTAACATTCCGTCATAATAATATGGTATGCTTATCAGCTTATGTCATTCAAAATTCTTATTTTATGTTATTTTTACATTTAAAGAGCCATGCCAATTTTATATTGTGTTTACTGTCATTATAGTATAATAAATATTTTTTGATATATTTATACATTTTCATTAATTTTCCGTTTGACTAGTGATAAAAATAACATTAGACCATGTATATACAATTTAAGTTTTCCTAAAAAAATGTCTCCATTAAAAGTTAAATTGATCGTTATGAAGATGACGTTGAAGGAAATTATGACAAATGGACGTTGGTGAAATCAATGAGCTTTGTAATGCCCCGAATCCAGAATATATTAATTATATCGGATTCGAAGTATTATTGTGATCAAAAGTCCGAACTATAAAATTTTTGAAGGATATATAACGGAAATGAGAGATGATGAGTTTTATGCAGCGGAAGAAATGAATAGAATAATTTTAATAAGTATTTCACACACATATATGTGTACGTAAAGCATAGTATTAACAGTAATATTTTATTTAAGTGGGGAACTCCTTGTCGTCTCTATTACTGTCCTTGCTCCACGAAATCATAATCTGCAAGGGTTGTAAAAATGGGGCGTGAGATTTGAATTCTCACGTATGGGTGATTTGCAACGTCATGGGATTGGTAAATCCGAAATATATTAAGTTATAGTCATTGATAAAGTGTTTAATTTATTTAAGCAGTTGACATATAAACAAGATTACAATATTCCATAGAAGAAACAGTTCATATAATGATTCATCGGCATTTAAGCATATTTCACATGATATAATTGAAATAGCACAAGTTGATTCACATTAGGGCAGAGCCCAAAGCATATTCACGTATTATCACAAACTGTCAAACCATATTCGTACGATCGTTCCACTTCCAACAAAGTTACTCTTTTCAACTCCAACAAAAACTTACTTCATCCAACCACACAAACTCACATCATCCAACCATAACATCCCTCAAAATAAGCAAGTATCAATGGCCTTATTCCCAGTGCGTCCAACGACAGCTGACCGGGGACCAGATCTACTTGATCAACAACCTTGATTCCGAGGGCGTCCCCGACAGCGGCCCCGGAGGTCGAATTTAAAACTCGATCCCGACTCCGTACATACTAACTTTCCACAAAACTGACTCAATAAACTTTACAGAGAAAAATACTTGACTGACAACCGAACTGATTCATACTCATGTAAGGTGTTTACTCATGCAATGGTGATCGATTCACAAAACAACAGGCTAATATATAACATTTATAGTTGTATCACATAATCCAAACAGTTATATAGATAGGTGTTACATTTAGGTTGGATTAGATATTTTTTATTTGATTTAATCGAGTTCAGGAAATACCGGCACGATGTTATTATTAGCAGATCAATCAACAGATCATCAACCACCTGATTGTTTCGAGTCCTGAGAATGATGTGTAGGCAGAGGGTCGAGTCCTCCGTGCGTGTCCCGAATAGTACAGAATCCTAATACGAAACCATTTGATTAAAAGTTGACCTTTGAATTATTAGGAAAACTTGAGAGTTTGTGTTACGAGAATCGAGGAGATTGTTGCCTTTAGAAAACTATCGAAAACTAAGATTTTCAAAGGTTGATTTCTAATTGATAAGTACACCCCTTTTTAAGAGGAGGTGTATTTCCTAATATCTGTGGTGTCCTTAACAAAAGCCTTTTATAGAATTAAAAGTATATTCATAATTATTATTATTCTTGGGAATACTTAAAAGAATAAAAATAATTACTTAAGGGTATTAATAAGAAGTAAAGAAAAGGTTTTTCTTTCTAAGATTTCTATTTCTTATTTCAATAGAATTCTTGAATATAAATATTCATATTTTAAAAATAAAACTCCCTTATTAAACTTATTAATAGACTTAGACTTTTCTAAGAAATTTACATTATAAACTAATATAGTTTATAAAAAGGTATTCTTCTTTTCTAATATTAGTAATACTTCTAAAGTTGGTTTGTAATACTTCTAAAACAAAAAAATTATATTAATTTCCCAAAATTACTATTTTCATTTGTTTACTAACTTTCGAACAGTGGCCCGGGGAGAAGACGAATTTCCCTTTGTCACTAAGAACTTCAACCAACAATAATACTAACCAACTAAAACAGTACTATTAATCAGTTAATTCTATAATACCAAACAATCTAGCCAATAGTACTAATCAACTAATTCAACAATACCTAATCAAAACAGTAGGAAATCCAACAACAACAAAGTCCATCTACAAGCTCACAAGCTCCGAACCAACAATAACTATTCTAAACTCTCAAAGTCTCAACAACGAACTAAAAATTGATCAACTCCTATCTCAACTAGTACAAGAATTTGAGAAAAGGTTAGGGATTCTTACGAGTCCCAAATCGGGCAGCCTAACGGCGTGATTTAAAAGGTTCGTGGATAAATTCGAGCAGCCTAATGGCATCGTATACGGATTCGGTTGTTCATAGAATTATTTGGACAGCCTAACGGCATCGTTTCGATTTCTCCAAAATTGAACGGGCAGCGGTTCGTCCTTCGGGCTTCATCGGAAAGGGCGACGGAGACTACGGAATCCCGTTTACACAAAAAGGGGATGAATCGTGAGTATTAGAATTCGTAGGAAAATTAATTGAAGAAACTGTGAATTTGAAAGACTTGAATTACAAGACTCACTTAACGAGCAAAGGACGGATAACAAGCATCTTTGGGAGGAGGCGGCGCTCGGTGGTCGAGCGACGGTTGAGCGGCGGCGGCGCTGTTGGCGTCGATTGGGAGAGGGGCGACGGCCGTGAGGCGGCGCGGTGCGAAGGGGAGCGGCGACGCTCCGGCTGGAGACGAAAGGGCGGCGCGATGGCGCTGGGACCGCGCTGTGCGTGGTGGCTTACGGCCGAGCACGGTGGCGCGTCTGGTTCGAAGGGGCGGCGCTGCTTGCTGGAAAGGAAAAAGAGGCAGCGGCGTCGTAGAGGATGGGTTGCGACGCTCCTGTGAGGAAGGGAGGCATCGCGATTCCAGGCTGGCACGGCGGCGCTGGAGGAGCGAGACGATGGCTTCGACAGCATTGGGAGGCGAGACGCGGCGGTGTTAGGTTGTGCTGAAAGCGCGACGGCCATGGCACCGGAAAAGAGGCGCGGCGCTTGCGTTGCTGAGGCGGCGGTCGCCGATCGGTAGGGGAAAGAGGTGGTGGTCGTAGCTTGCTACGGAGGAAGAAGAGAGAGGTCAGAGTGAATTTTGGGAATTTAGAAATCTGAGAAGAGAGAAATTTGGGAAATCAAAGATTAGGATAGGTGTATGCGTTTTCTGTGATTTGAGAGAGGAAAAGATATTTGATGGAAATTAAATTCTTAATTAATTATTTTAAAAGGAAGGAATTAATATGAGGGTGGAAATTAATTCTCTAATTAATTTAATTCAAAAAAGAAAAGTAATTTATGTGGTTAAGGATTAACCCCTTTAATTCAGATATTTTCGTTCCCACTTGATACGGTTTAGGGATCGTTTGGCCCACGAGTTAAATCCCGATTTGAGAATTAATACAGTTTTAAAATTCAAATAATATTTTATTGTATTTTAATTATACTCAATAAATTATACGGATCGAAATCCTTAATTTAAACTTGATTATTTAATTTCTCGTAATCCTTTATTCATTTTAAAGATTCGATTCTTTCGACGAATTTAGAAATTTGTAAAAAGGGTATATATTTAAATTACACAAAAGCACACAAAATAATAAAATAAAAAGAAACAAAGATAAGGAAATAAAATAAGGGTTCTAGGAATATAAAAGGTATAAAACGGGACGGGGTATTACATCCTCACCCCCTTAACAGAATTTCGCCCCCGATATTCAGCTTCTAGGTATTGCTTAGGTATTGAGGGTATTTGGTTAGGACTTCATCCTCTATTTCCCAAGTTGTTTCTTCTTTCTCGTGTCGGCTCCACTGGACTAGAACTAATGGTATCTCTTGATTCCTTAATAAGTGTAACTTCCTTCCTAGGATAGTAACTGGAACTTCTTCATAAGTCAGGTCACAACTTAAACCTAAATCTATACGACTAATAATAGGGTTTGGATCGCTTATGTACTTCCTGAGTGTAGATATGTGGAACACATCATGCACTCGTGATAACTCTGGTGGTAGTGCTAAGCGATAAGCCACATCCCCAATTCTATTCAGGATGTCAAATGGCCCATTGTATCGCGACTTTAGCTCACCTTTTTTCCCAAAATGGATTAGTCCTTTCATTGGTGAAACTCGGAGAAATACTTTATCGCCAATGTCAAATTGTAAATCTCTTCTCCTAGCGTCCGCATATGACTTCTGACGGTCTTGAGCCGCTTTGATTCTTCCTTTAATCTTTGCGACTATCTCAACCGATCTTTCAACTAGTTCGGGTTCGAGAATCCTTCGAATTCCAACTTCATCCCAACAAACTGGTGATCTACACCTTTTCCCGTAAAGTGCTTCGTACGGTGCCGTTTGTATTGTCGCCTGATAACTGTTGTTATATGCGAACTCTACAAATCGCAGGTGGCTCTTCCAACTTCCTGCAAGATCTAGAGCGCAAGCTCTCAGCATACCTTCGAGTGTCTGGATAGTTCTTTCCGATTGTCCGTCAGTCCGCGGGTGGTATGCGGTGCTGAATTTCAATTCAGTCCCTAAGGCTCATTGTAGACTTCCCCAGAACTTAGAGGTAAAATGAGATCTCTATCGGATACTATCGAGACTGGTACACCGTGCAGTCTAACTACTTCTGCTATGTATAGTTGGATGAGCTTGTCCAACGTATAAGTCATTCTAATAGGGATATAGTGGGCAATTTTCGTAAGTCTATCTACGATAACCCAAATGGCATCGTGATTCTTCACCGTTTTTCGGAAATCTGGTGACAAAATCCATAGTGATGTTCTCCCATTTCCACTCTGGCATCTCCAGAGAATGCAACAACCCTAGAGGTCATTGGTGATCTGCTTTAACTCGTTGACAGGTTAAACAGCTCCTGACGAATTGAGCTATCGATCTCTTCATACCCTTCACCAAAAGTTTTCTTCCAGTCCCCGATACATCATCGTCTCTCCGGGGTGAATGGTGTATGGAGTGTTATGTGCCTCTTTCAGAATTTCATTCCTCATTCCTTCATCCTTAGGTACCCAGATTTTGTTATCGAACATCAAAGCTCACTCAGTACTCAATACGAACCTATAAATGGTTCTTTCCTCAGCGCGCTTACGTATTCCTCTCAAGAATTTATCGTTCTTTTGTGCTCCTAGGATCCTTTCTCGTAAGGCCGGTTATAGGGTGAACGCGTAAACCATGGTATCTGCACAATACTGTGTGGAGAATTCTAGGTTTAGGATGAATTGGTAATATATCTTACTCCACTCAAAGTAGTTTTGTCTAACTACTTACTCTAAAACTTCTGGTCCAAAAAGGGTGGCTTAGTGGAGAGGTTTGATTTTTGAAAGCTTTCTCATTAGTTAAAGCCAAAATAACTTCTCGGTTTTCTTGGTCGACTAAGTTTGTTATCACTCTACCTGATCTAAGACTTAGAAGGTCTTCTAGTCCTCAAACATGCAAACTTTTCTTCCTACATAGTTGCAAATTTTCCACTACTTCGAAGTCCACTATGTATCCCATAGATAAAAATCAATTGTCCTTTCTTTTTCAACTAAAGTATTCCCATAACATATAAATGTTAATCTTAACACGTAAGACTTAAGATCACATCTAGCTTACTCATTCCACAAAAAGGCTCTACTTAAGCTTAAAATCTTATGTTATCCCAAAAGAAAGTAACTATGCCCATGTTTCATATTTCTTCTTATGCATAGAACTAGTTCGTTTTCAATAACGCCTAACTACTCAACTTAAGAACGTGCAGTTCAGTTTCTATTTGATGTTCATCCAAGTCTATCTCCAATCAATTCACTCGGCTTTAGGTTCTCATTGTATTCCTCAAAGTTCACTTTCACTTAAGGTTTATTCTTCTATACTCTATATCCCCAAATTTTTCTTAAATTCTTAGGCACAAGGGAGTGAGATGCTCTAGTACTAATCGATACATAAGCAGTTGATCCAAAATTCACACTTGCTGAATTTGGAATAAAACTTCTCTCGTCTCATTGTCTTTAAGACTGCCTTGAGATGTTCTTCGTGTTGCTCTTTGCTCTTAAAGTACACAAGACGATGACGAATTGATCCAGGTACAGATGAAACACTCTATTCATCATATCCATGAAAATCACCGGAGCATTTGTTACTCCGAAAGGCATCACAGTGAACTCGTAATGTCCATACCAAGTCTGGAATGCTGTCTTCGGGATATCCTCGCTCTTGACCTTTAGCTGGTGGTAACCAGACCTCAGATCAATCTTTGAGAATATGGTAGCATTTTTCAACTGGTCGAACAAGTCTTCTATCCTCGGAAGAGGATATTTGTTCTTAATGGTCAGTTGATTGAGACCTCGGTAGTCTATGCACATACGGAAAGTTCCATCTTTCTTCTTTACGAACAACACGGGTGCTCCCCATGGTGATGCACTAGGCCTGATGAACTTCTTTTCAAGCAAGCATTGCAGTTGTTCCTTCAGTTCTTCTAATGCCTTTGGCGCCATTCAATAGGGTGCTTTAGATACTGGTGCTGCCCCAGGTATCAAGTCGATGGAGAACTCTATCTGACGATCCGGAGGTAACCCAATTAATTTCTCGGGGAACACGTCAAGATATCATCCACAATTGGCACCTTGATGCGCAACTTGTCGTCTTTCTCTCCTGCTGAGATGTGGACGAGGTAAGTTTGGCATTTCTCCTTTCGTAATATTACTGCAGCTTGGATTGCTGATATTACTCGGGTTTTCTTCTTGGTCTTGATTTCACAAAATGTGAAGCGTTGACTATTTCAGGTTTCGAGGTCGATCTCTCATTCTGCGCATTCTATTATTATCGCTTTGTTCTTTGCTAACCAGTCAAAGCCTAAGATTATGCCAAAGATTTTCATCTCAAGGGTGTGAAGATCGGACTCTATCAGGTGATCGCTTAGCGTTAGGGGTAAACCTCAAATTCGGTCCTTAATTTCCATAGTAGTTCCAGACATTTCTTAGCGCGGCCTACTGAGGTGGCTTAGGTTCAGCCTGAGAAGGTGAGTTCTGTTCTATAGGATTCACTGATATAGTAATAGGGTTAACGTGGGGTCGTCCACGTCTACGTTCTGGTGCCATTCTAAAGGTGGTTCTGATTGGAAAAGAATAATATTTTTACGATATGTATAGGTGTGAGAAAGTTATAAAAACATAACCGGATTAATTCAATTAACACAAAATGTTAACACTGAAAACACGTGTGGTACGTAATTCACCGCTTCGCATTGGGGCCCCAATGGTACAGTGCTAACATTCGTACAGTATAATAGGAACTAGTAATGTGTCATTAAGTGATAATCAGATAAAATATGACAGTTAATATATAAAGCAAGTAAAACACATTGACAAGTAGTGAGCACATAATAAGTATATATATATCTAAAAAGTTTTGGTTCTACGGAGTCAGTCTCCTTACATTACGTCATAGAACACAAAAGGTTTCTAAGTAATGCTAAAGCATCGTATCCTCACATCAGTACGGACCACGAGCGACAAAAGGAGTGGGTTAAAGCTACGCTGCTATAGTCTAAGTAAAATGGTCATACGTCTGACTACTACTATATGTCAGGAAAGGGTGGCACATTTATGTTGTACGTATTTGTGACTACATCAAAAGGATAACTGTTTAAAAGGATTTGATCACTCTGACTGATCGCTTCTATCATACAGAAATCTACATCGTCGACTCTTCTAGGTATGTCTCCAAGTGAAATGTGGGGTCGTTGAACTGGGTCTTCTATTCTCGTCCGTTCGAGTAGTCTTACAGCGATAGGACGGAGAACAACTCAGTAACCCCTCTGGCAAAATGAATCACGACTGTCAAATAAGTCTCGTCGTGGGATATTGGAGTGGCTCTTGCCTTTGCACGCAGTCTCGTGAACTGGGTTATAAACACACTGATAGATTCTAAGTTTAGCTAAGAGTTTTCTAATTATCAGGATATAACTATCTTAGGTGGATTCTTATATGGAAAGGAAATTCCTAGTCAAAATTTTAGTTATGCAGAAACATAATTTAAACAATTAAGGCACATAGTTCAAATAATCATATAACATCATTTATGAAGTTTATAAATTTACACAAATATATTTATTTCTATCATTCACTAATTATCTGTATTTCGATAGTAATATAAACGGCATTTCATGGTTCTTTCTACACCTTGTAGGTGTTGTTTCGAGTTCGCGATCTTTTGATTGAAGTTTTGTTATGAAAGTCAAGTTGTCGCAATATCATAAACTTTTAGGCAATAAAATAAGAACATACCTTCGAGGAGCTTCTGACGGTAATAGGAGACACATTTCCCCTCAAATGATTTAATTAGTGATCTATACTTACATGATAAGAAAATTTAATAAAGAAAGAGAATTTTGGTTTGATGAAAGCAATTATTTGGGTTTTGGTCCGAAAGTTTTGAACATAAGCTCTGATACCACCTGTAACGCCCCGAATCCAGAATATATTAATTATATCGGATTCGAAGTATTATTGTGATCAAAAGTCCGAACTATAAATTTTTTGAAGGAAATATAACGGAAATGAGAGATGATGAGTTTTATGCAGCGGAAGAAATGAATAGAATAATTTTAATAAGTATTTCACACACATATATGTGTACGTAAAGCATAGTATTAACAGTAATATTTTATTTAAGTGGGGAACTCCGTGTCGTCTCTATTACTGTCCTTGCTCCACGAAATCATAATCTGCAAGGGTTGTAAAAATGGGGCGTGAGATTTGAATTCTCACGTATGGGTGATTTGCAACGTCATGGGATTGGTAAATCCGAAATATATTAAGTTATAGTCATTGATAAAGTGTTTAATTTATTTAAGCAGTTGACATATAAACAAGATTACAATATTCCATAGAAGAAACAGTTCATATAATGATTCATCGGCATTTAAGCATATTTCACATGATATAATTGAAATAGCACAAGTTGATTCACATTAGGGCAGAGCCCAAAGCATATTCACGTATTATCACAAACTGTCAAACCATATTTGTGCGATCGTTCCACTTCCAACAAAGTTACTCTTTTCAACTCCAACCAAAACTTACTTCATCCAACCACACAAACTCACATCATCCAACCATAACATCCCTCAAAATAAGCAAGTATCAATGGCCTTATTCCCAGTGCGTCCAACGACAGCTGACCGGGGACCAGATCTACTTGATCAACAACCTTGATTCCGAGGGCATCCCCGACAGCGGCCCCGGAGGTCGGATTTAAAACTCGATCCCAACTCCGTACATACTGACTTTCCACAAAACTGACTCAATAAACTTTACAGAGAAAAATACTTGACTGACAACCGAACTGATTCATACTCACGTAAGGTGTTTACTCATGCAATGGTGATCGATTCACAAAACAACAGGCTAATATATAACATATATAGTTGTATCACATAATCCAAACAGTTATATAGATAGGTGTTACATTTATGTTGGATTAGATATTTTTGATTTGATTTAATCGAGTTCAGGAAATACCGACACGACGTTATTATTAGCAGATCAATCAACAGATCATCACCCACCTGATTGTTTCGAGTCCCGAGAATGATGTGTAGGCAGAGGGTCGAGTCCTCCATGCGTGTCCCGAATAGTACAAAATCCTAATACGAAACCATTTGATTAAAAGTTGACCTTTGAATTATTAGGAAAACTTGAGAGTTTGTGTTACGAGAATCGAGGAGATTGTTGCCTTTAGAAAACTATCGAAAACTAAGATTTTCAAAGGTTGATTTCTAATTGATAAGTACACCCCTTTTTAAGAGGAGGTGTATTGGGGGGTGTATTTCCTAATTTCTGTGGTGTCCTTAACAAAAGCCTTTTATAGAATTAAAAGTATATTCATAATTATTATTATTCTTGGGAATACTTAAAAGAATAAAAATAATTACTTAAGGGTATTAATAAGAAGTAAAGAAAAGGTTTTTCTTTCTAAGATTTCTATTTCTTATTTCAATAGAATTCTTGAATATAAATATTCATATTTTATAAATAAAACTCCCTTATTAAACTTATTAATAGACTTAGACTTTTCTAAGAAATTTACATTATAAACTAATATAGTTTATAAAAAGGTATTCTTCTTTTCTAATATTAGTAATACTTCTAAAGTTGGTTTGTAATACTTCTAAAACAAAAAAATTATATTAATTTCCCAAAATTACTATTTTCATTTGTTTACTAACTTTCGAACAGTGGCTCGGGGAGAAGACGAATTTCCCTTTGTCACTAAGAACTTCAACCAACAATAATACTAACCAACTAAAACAGTACTATTAATCAGTTAATTCTACAATACCAAACAATATAACCAATAGTACTAATCAACTAATTCAACAACAGCTAATCAAAACAGTAGAAAATCCAACAACAACAAAGTCCATCTACAAGCTCACAAGCTCCGAACCAACAATAACTATTCTAAACTCTCAAAGTCTCAACAACGAACTAAAAATTGATCAATTCCTATCTCAACTAGTACAAGAATTTGAGAAAAGGTTAGGGATTCTTACGAGTCCCAAATCGGGCAGCCTAACGGCGTGATTTAAAAGGTTCGTGGATAAATTCGAGCAGCCTAACGGCATCGTATACGGATTCGGTTGTTCATAGAATTATTTGGACAGTCTTACGGCGTTGTTTCGATTTCTCCAAAATTGAACGGGCAGCGGTTCGTCCTTCGGGCTTCATCGGAAAGGGCGACGGAGACTACGGAATCCCGTTTACACAAAAAAGGGATGAATCGTGAGTATTAGAATTCGTAGGAAAATTAATTGAAGAAACTGTGAATTTGAAAGACTTGAATTACAAGACTCACTTAACGAGCAAAGGACGGATAACAAGCATCGTTGGGAGGAGGCGGCGCTCGGTGGTCGAGCGACGGTTGAGCGGCGGCGGCGCTGTTGGCGTCGATTGGGAGAGGGGCGACGGCCGTGAGGCGGCGCGGTGCGAAGGGGAGCGGCGACGCTCTGGGTGGAGACGAAAGGGTGGCGCGACGGCGCTGGGACCACGCTGTGCGTGGTGGCTTCCGGCCGAGCACGGTGGCACATCTGGTTCGAAGGGGCGGCGCTGCTTGCTGGAAAGGAAAAAGAGGCAGCGGCATCGTAGAGGATGGGTTGCGACGCTCCTGTGAGGAAGGGAGGCGTCGCGATTCTGGGCTGGCACGGCGGCGTTCGCGAGGCGGCGCTGGAGGAGCGAGGCGATGGCTTCAGCAGCGCTGGGAGGCGAGACGCGGCGGCGTCAGGTTGTGTTGAAAGCGCGACGGCCATGGCGCCGGAAAAGAGGCGCGGCGCTTGCGTTGCTGAGGCGGCGGTCGCCGATCGGTAGGGGAAGGAGGCGGTGGCCGTGGCTTGCTACGGAGGAAGAAGAGAGAGGTCAGAGTGAATTTTGGGAATTTAGAAATCTGAGAAGAGAGAAATTTGGGAAATCAAAGATTAGGATAGGTGTATGCATTTTCTGTGATTTGAGAGAGGAAAAGATATTTGATGGATATTAAATTCTTAATTAATTATTTTAAAAGGAAGGAATTAATATGTGGGTGGAAATTAATTCTCTAATTAATTTAATTCAAAAAAGAAAAGTAATTTATGTGGTTAAGGATTAACCCCTTTAATTCAGATATTTTTGTTCCCACTTGATACGGTTTAGGGATCGTTTGACCCACGAGTTAAATCCCGATTTGAGAATTAATACAGTTTTAAAATTCGAATAATATTTTATTGTATTTTAATTATACTCAATAAATTATACGGATCGAAATCCTTAATTTAAACTCGATTATTTAATTTCTCGTAATCCTTTATTCATTTGAAAGATTCGATTCTTTCGACGAATTTAGGAATTTGTAAAAAGGGTATATATTTAAATTACACAAAAGCACACAAAATAATAAAATAAAAAGAAACAAAGATAAGGAAATAAAATAAGGGTTCTAGGAATATAAAAGGTATAAAACGGGACGGGGTATTACAAGCTTTATGTGAAATGCAATAATGTTGAAATATATATCGTTCATTAAGATCTATATTGCTTTGGATTCATTTTTTTTTTCCTTATCAAAACTGTAAATTTAATATATTTTTTTAAGTGTCGGGTGAAAATATTTTTTTGGAGAAGAATTATATTTTATTAAAAATTCCAGAACTGGAGAATTTTCCTGGTTTATTGGTGACATGAATCGTCACATGTTTCGTCTAACTAAGGTTTTGTTTAAATTTATTATAAGTGTTGGATTGCATAAAAATAATTAAAAAATTCAAGAATTATAATATTATTGATGTCGAAGCAAGAATAATTTCTAAAGGTTTGTAACTTAAGGGTGATGTCAAAATTAGAACTTTTAAATTTTCGAGTGTATAATTTAAGGACAATAACTTTTAAAAGTTGTGATGATGACAAATCAGCCTATGTCAAACAAAACCGGTTAACTTGCTCAATTTGGCCTGAACTTTGGGCTTATTGGTATGATTTTGGCCTTATTTAGGGTTAAATTGGGTTGATATGGCCTAGCTTCGCTAATTAAGTTATCGTCCTTGAATTCTTAGCTGAGAGAGTTATGATCTCCATTTTTCTCGCCCGAAGAGTTACAACCCCCTTTTAGGAAAAAAATATTTTTTAAGGATTGTAACTTTTTGGGCTAGCAAGTTAAGGACTATAACTTCTAAATGTGGTGAAATGGGGTCAAGTCAGCCTGAATCAATCCAAATCGGGCTAATTAACCCAAAATGAGCTAAATTTTGGGCCAAATTGGCAGGAATTCGGGATGAATTTGGGCTCAATTTGGGCTAACTTTACCTCAATTTGCAACTTTTAAAGGTTAAGATCCTTAAATTTTCAGTCTAAAAAGGTTATGGTCCTCATTTTTCCAACCTCATTAAATACGATCTTTAAAAAAATTACCCTCTAATTTTGCCACCCCAAGGTACGGTTCTTTAAAAAAAAATTGTACTTGATACTAATTCCTTTTGTAATACTCAATTTCAAGATATAATTTTTTTATCGTATAGAAATTATATTATTTTATGTGGTTTTAGGGTTAAAAACAGTTCACTAACGAATTATGAAGATGTAAGTTTGGTAATTTTTATCAAGATCTATGGATTTTTTTTTTTTATATTTGTCTTCAATCATTTCTTATTTTATTTTGTTTGTGTGTTTATTGCCATTATCAATATAGGTTGATTTTCTGAAAATTTTATAAATGACATTGATTTTGTTATTATGTAATTGCTTTAAAAATACACAAGTTTATTTTGTTAATTAAAAATCAAATATTTAAATTATTAATTCTTAGTCAAAATAAATATAAAATTATTTATATATAACTATATTAGAGGCCACAACTTTGGTCACTCGGATTAATCAGTCCTTGAGCGAATATTGATTCGTCGAAAAATTATAGTGTTCAATCTACTCACTGTATTACAAAGTTCACAAACCTCATCAGCAATTCTTACCAAACATACCAACTTTTAAAATAATATTTTTATCTAACATTCAAATCTCTAAAATACTTACCCAATAATTAAAAATAATTTACGTACAACCACCAAGCATACCTATTTCCCTACCTCGCTAACCTAACACGATAACAAATATGATTAGCGTCTTTACACAAGTTGTGCAGATGAATTTAAAATTGGGTAGGATAGAAACCAACAAGGCAATTTGTTCATATTCTTTTAAAAATTTATAGTATTTTATTTCTTCGTATTATATTATTTTACTATTATTTATGTTTGAACAATGATGAAAAATATTGTTGAATCATGTATAAATAATTTTTGTTTTCCTCCAAATGTTTAAGTTGAAACCTAAAAGATAAATTGATCATTATGAAGATTATGTCGAAGTAAAATTAGATACGGTGAATATTTCTTAAATTATTGAGCTTTAAAAAAAAAATGAATAAATGCTCAATTTAAACGTGGTTTGGTGAGATTTGTATTTATTTGGATGCATATCTACTTTTTCATAATTTCTTACTAAAACTGTAAATAAAATATATTTTTATTTTTTAGCATATACAAGTGTAGAGCGGATTTTTTTTAGAATAATCGGGTTTTATTATAAGATGTGATATATGTCATAACTGAAGATTTTTCCCATTATTTTTATTAATCCATGTTAATTAGCGATACCGATCATTGCATGATTCATCTCACTAGCTTGATATAAATTTGTTAGAAATGTTGGATTATGTACAAATAGTAAAATTACTTTTGGAAGGTATAATGGTAATACATTATTTTCTCTTACATGTATTTGTGTATTTTTTTTTCTTTTCTTTTTTACAATATATAAATTAAAACACTAATAATTTATTGTGTTATAAATGGGTTTTCTTTCTTATAATTTTTATTTTTATCTTATAGTCTATACCAACTCCATTTTGGAAAAAATACATAAAAAATTATTATAGATTTTATTCAGATGTCAGAGGTTAGGTGTCAGGACAAATGCTGGACTGTTTCCTTCAAGAAATGATCATGGTCGTTATCTAATATCAGCTGGATTCAGGAAAATTATTAATGATTTGGGTCTTCAAGTTGGATTTGTGTTCGATATGAAGCTACTTCAGTGTCAACCTTTTGTTATTGACTTAAGTGCAGTGATTTAGTTAATATTTTTTGTTTATATCATAAGATGATATTTTGTTATTTTTAAACTTTGTTCTGGATCGTTATTATTGTAGTGGTTTTTTTTTTTTTTTTTTGGTATTGTGAAGTATATCTACCTTAATAGGATATTATGCTTTGACCTTAGATCTTATATGTTTCAAACTTTAAATCACGTTTTATTTTAACTTATTTGATGTTATTTTTTACTTGCTATGATGTGAAGCTATTTTCTTAAATTTGTTATTTTTGAAGTTTAGAAATGTGTATAATAATTTTTTTTTCCAGTACATCTCCCTTGTGCAGCCTATACATTCTCTATAATTGATTTTTTGATATTTTAATCTAGTGATTTTTTTTTTGTAAACTACTCAAGAGTTTATATATAATTTTTCGTTTATTTAATATCCCTGAAGTCTACAACAACCACGTTTATTTATTTACTAGAAACATGATTGTATTAATGGAATAGTATTATTGTCTCTCATCATTTCATAGTATATGTAATAATAGTATAAAATTATCTTAATATTTTCACTACTATTATTTAATCAAGTAGAATAAATAGTTTAAAGTTACCTGAACATTATCATCTCCCCTGAAAGTTGTGGTATTATGTTAGTAATCCTTTAGTATTTATCATTCCCCTTTTTCAAAGTAATTTATTAAAAATATTATTTGAATAAATTTTAATTTTGAAATAATAATTCTTCAGGTACTTAATCAGATTAAAATTAATAAATGTTTTCCCTTTTAGTGGGCTTTACCCTTTGTGAATGTTTTTAATCTTGCACCAGTTCTATATTCCAAGTATTTAAGAAATAAGTACTTAGGGTGTGTTTGGTAAAAATTAAGGAATTGATAACACTTTGGGTTTTATAAGAGAGTGGAATGAAACACATTCCTCAATTAATTGAGACGATTGATAGATTCCACACTTTTGAGGAATCATTTCCATTCCTTCCTCTACCAAATTTTTTTTTTTCATTCCATAGTCATTCCTTCATTCCCAAAGTGTCCAACCAAACTCTCCCTTTGTTTAAATTGTTTTTTATTATCACCAACAACTTTACTAATATTTTTTATAACTATATGATTACATGAAGGTGGACATTTAATTGGACTGCTTGAGGTATTACACGGACATCGATCTAAATCTCAATTAGCTGATGACAATCTTTGTGAGATCCTTCCCATTTCGAAACGTTCAACTCTGCAACTAAGATGAATGTATAAGGTGTTCGAGAATTAAATGTTAAATCAGATTAAAGCAGACAAATTATTTTCATTTTTTTAAAATTTGTGTATTAAGAAAGAATTTACAAAATTGTGATTTTGAGATCTATTTGATCAACTAAACTTGGACAGGCAGCCGAAATACTCGAAGTAATTAAACATAGGATAGTGTAAACCTATCATAATTCTTTGAGCTACTACTAATCCTGGTCAAAATTTGTGGTTGATCGTAATGATCTACCCTGCAACTAAGAAGAATTTTAAAGTTGTTAAATAATTAAATTTATATAATATTAAACGAAATGAATGTTTGATAAAAAAAATTGATCAATTAAATCATCTGTAATTGGGCATGCAATCGAGGTCTTTGAAGGAATTTCACTGATTCTTTTGTAAACTTCTCATAATCCATCCAGTCGTTTCCAATCTGAAGTCGATTCTTTTTTTTACAAATTTGTATATTTTGAAGACTTTGAAGGATGTTGAGGAACAAGAATATAAATAAATTTGAAAATGCGAAATGTACCTGAAATCGTATACGAATTTTTGCTCTATGATTTTGTTTTATGTAGCATTTCAAATCTGATCAAATTTTCTTCTGTGATTGTTGTAGAGAAGGTACATCTCGATTATGAATTTCAATGGTGGTCGGTTATCAAACGAGTAATGAACTCCAGTTATTGGGGGGGAGAAGATAAACAGATGTTCAATTTCTAAAAACAAATTATAATTAAAATAAGATAATGAGATAGTTATTATATGAATAATATTAAAGGAAGTACACAGTTTTTAATATAGCACACAATATTTGAATGACTCACTTCCATCTTTGTCATATGTAATACATGTGTGTTTCCAAGAATTTGTTGGAAATTGTAGAATAATTATTTATCATCTTATTTTTTTACTAATGTATTGTTTCCATTGTTACTTCATATGGGTAATTTATTGTTTGTTTTTGCTGAAAATTTTGTGTTGATTACAGTGAAAAATATGGTTATATTATATTGAAAAATTATGCGTTGATAATACTTAACCATAGTAAACTTTTTCAGTGTAATCTAATAGTATTTTTAGTATAATCAAACCATAATTTTTGGTGTAAATTGTTTCAACTGATTAGTCATTGCACCATACATTATGTGTATAGTAGATTTAAACAATTATTATTTTGCACATCTATTAAAGTATTAATTACGTTTATGATTGATTAATTTAATTCACAGTAAACTGTTATTAATTGTCAATGTTATTTGTATTAAATCAAAAGCTAATGATTAATTCATATTATTAGATCAAAAAAGTTAATGTTACAAATATTTTATTTTATGTTCTTATTGAGACATAAAAATTTTCATACATTGTAATGACAGTAATTATTGCAAAAGAGTTGTTATAATTGGTTTGATTTGATTACCATTTTTTAATTATTTGTAGAGATTCATCTCATTCTTTTAACCAATAAAATTAATTTTTACAAATATTAAATAAGTCATAAATTAATATTATGTTTGATTTTGATTTATTTTTCTTCTTATAAGAAAAGACATTATCTAAAAAATATTGTTATATTGTAGAATATTGTTTAAAGTATTTTAAGTATAACTTAAAATTGCGTGAGATTGTCTCTTGGAACTGGATATACAAATCTAAATACACCTACGTTGAAATGTTAGTGTGATAGGTCCAATTTTTATTCTATCCCAAGAGTAAATTTTATATGAAAATAGTTAATTATAAACTTATCATTAAAACTGTTTTAAAATATTGAATATTATAAAAAAAAAAATTAATGATAAGTAATGTGAATTTGAGTCAAAGAATTTTTTTAGTTATATTATCTTTTAAAAAAATTGTATATTTTTAGTTTTATAATTAACATGTGTTCATTATTATAGTTAAAAAAATGTAATAAATTCTGGCCGTGCAAAGCACGGGTCGTACGATCACTAGTTTAAGTAATAGCTAGATTAATTAATTATATATATATATATATATATATATATATATATATATATATATTTATTTATGCTTCCTATTTTAGCAACATATTTTTATATGAAAAAATTAGTTACTATTTTTCGTATATACACATGCTATACAAAGTAAGTATTTAATTTGTTACAATTTTTTTAACATATTGTTATAATATATTGCTAAAACCCCTACATATAATCCACTGTGATTGGCTTTTAGTTACTATTTTTTGTATATACACATACCCTCGCATGCCCGATCACACACACACACACATATATAATTTATTATAATTTTTTAAAATATTGTTAAAATATATATATTGCTAAAATCTTACATATAACCTCCAGGGATTAGTCTAGTGGTGAGAGTTTGAGACTTATGAGTTTACTCTTCTCTAAATTTCAAGTTTGAAACCCACGAGGTGTGATCAGGAACACCAGTTAATATAGAGCTTTGCTCTGGCTTGAAGTGGGTCCCCTGCTAATGAACGACAGGTTATGAATTCGAGTTTTGTTCTGACTTGAAATTGATTTCCCACTAATTGACAGTGGATTATGGGCCCTTGGGCCGGATACCGAGTCATAAAAAAATCCTGCATAAATAAATATAAGTAAATTGATTTAGATTTTAAATCACATCAAAATGTATTATATAACCCATTCAAATTATGCTTATTCAATTATCTTTTACATAAATTCCTACCAATTAAAATAAAAATATTTAGATTGTAAAATTATATATTATTATAATAAAAAGATGATGCTCCAATCCAAATCACATTTTTATAGCCATAATTTTTTTTAATTAGAATGAAAAATTAAGAAAATGAAATATAGATATATATTTATATACATTATATTTTTCAATTAATTAAAATAGTAAAAGAAGATTAAAAGTTTTATATCTCCAAATAAAAAGTTTTTATTAAAATATCACATTTATTTTGCTAATACATATGTTCATTCATATTTATTATATTTATGAGTAATTTTATTAAATATTATAATAAAGTTAGTAACAGTCTTTTGATGTCCAATTTTTGTTTCTATTAATAGTATAAGTTTTTGTTGTTATTATTATATATATATATATATATATATATATATATATATATATAGATAGATAGATATCTACAGATTAAAACAGCTAAATTCATCAAATATAAAAAAAAAAACAACGACACTACTGCCTATTTTTAAACCAAAGTAAACCAAAAGAAACATGCTAAAAAATATATACATATATGCAACGGTTATTCCAGTTTTTTATCTATAAAAAAGAAGAAGTTATTTTCATCCACTTTTGTTAGATGAATAGTAATTGGGGTACCTCAAATAATTCTACCCCTTATTTTCTCTCTCCAATATTTCTACCCCACCCTATTTGTATACCTAGGTTGAATTATATGTTATGTAGGAATTGCACCTACAGATGGGAATGCTCTAAGTCTGGTATCAATCTTTCTATACTACGCCTTTATGCAACAAAGAAAACACCATAAAATGAAAGAGTTTCATCTCATCTAAAAGTCTAAAAACTTATAAAGAGATGTGGAATTAATTCTTTTGTATAGTTCCTTAATATTCCCCCTTACTTGTGGGTTTGGTTTATCCTCTAGGTTTGTTAGCTCCATCTTGTGTAGGACTGAGGAGACCCAATAAGTACATAAATTTAACAAGGGTGAAATTGTTGTCCATAGAGATTGAACCCAAGATGTGTTAGCAGCATGAGCCTATTGACTCTGATACTATGAAAGATTTTCGATTCATATAAAAGTCCAAATTTATAGAGAAGCGTGAAATTAATTAATTTGTATAGTTCCCTAATAAAAATCATAAACTCTCCCATGTCGGGCTGACTAAAAGACCATTTGCACCTAAGCATTCACACCCACAAACCCTAACCCATACCCTTATATTGACAAAACAATTTTTGCGTATGTGGCATCCCCCTCCCTCTTCCAATTTCTAAAACATTGGCTCCTCATTGAGTCAATGTGTACATTCCATCTTGTTCATTGATTTTCTTCATCCTTCATCTCGCTCGTTGATCGATATTCATTTTTTCCTATAAATTGGTGTCTTGTCCATCTCATTTTTATTAGTGATCCTCCTCTATCTTCTTTGATTTATTTTGTGTTGTCACCCAATCATATTCCTGTCGGCTAAACTATCGGTGTGCCGGATGATTGTGCCCGTACGATTGCTATTCTTCTTGTGGTTTTTATTCCGATGGTTGGTCTTCGGGAGTCGTTTGATCAAATGTGCTCGGATATTTTTCTGTTATTGTGTTCACTTGTATTTCCATCCTCGATTGTAGTATATGTGTGTTCGTCGTGTGTCTTGTGCCGACGAAGTTGGATGTAATGTTGTTCTTTCTGATCAAATTTTTTGTGTTTTTTATGTTCCTAATTGTATGAAAGATTGTTCGTCGCGTGTGTTGTGTCGACGAAGTTGTATATAGCTCTATCATTTGCCTTCAATTTTCAATGAATTTGTGTTGTTTAATTCTTCCAGCCTGATGTTGTGTTCGATATTTTTTTAGACATATTCCTCTATAATGGCTTGTCATGTTCGTCCATGTATATTGATCGACTATCTATATTTAAATTACAGTCATGTACTCGTCCAAAAAAAATAGATTATGTCGATCTATTTTGCATTGTCTTTGGTGAGCTTTATCGTGACACGTCGACCCGATTGTCTCTCCCATATTCTCCACTCATTATTTGTTAGCCTCTAATATGATCATTTGTAGTTTGTGGAGTCTGGGTTGCCGGTGTAGTATTCTTTCCGATCCTACAATTTCCACGACATCAACCCAAATGTTCATCGCAATAATTTTAAATGTATTATTTAGATTTTATCAGTTGGTGTTCCATTTTTTCATTTTTTGAAATCTCTGCATTAGATTTATCCTGAATTTCTATTGATTTGTGAATCATTGTGGGATGAAATGCTTGAAGATTTGGAAGAAATGGCTATCAATCGTAATTAGATTCATATTCCCCATATTATTTTGTTTAGTGGATTGTATTTAGGTCCCCATATTATCTCCTAAGTGAGATTTATTTTGAAAGGAAGGTTTAAAGATGATATAAATATGTAACAACTGCCTTTTTTTATTCGCCATAAGTGTTTTTTTTAATGTCATTGACTTGGCTTATAAATGAAAATCTTAATCTTTGCAAATTAAAACCCCAATCGTGGCAATAATTAAAATCCTAATTTTGGCAGATTAAAATACCGATTTTTAAATGTATTTATTTAATTTAATATTTACATTTAATACTTTTGCCTTCATGTCTATTTCCCATAGGTGCCCTCAGTTCCCTTTTTCTTTATAGTTAGATGACATTTACTTGTCCAATTATTGTTATGTTTATGAAGAACCTAACTGTGACCGAAATGTACTTATTTTATGTTAATTTTGTCTATCATTCCTAATAGGTTTTTAGGACTTTGCCTATTTGATTTATGGTTAATAACATTTTTTGAAAATCTTGCATAAGAGTTATATCTTATATGGAATTGTATTTATTGAGTGATTAATTTTGTCTATCATTCTTTAAATGAAGACTATCCCATGATAATCAGTTTTATATTTTAATTGGTGTTTAAATTAAATCATATGTCAACTTTATTTTGTATAGGAATTACATCTTGTATGGAAATGTATTTGTTATATGATTAATTTTGTCCACCCTTCCTTATAGGTAATTATGCCATATTTAACTAACTAATTAAATATGTTAATTATGTATTTATTATATAATTAATTTTTTCCACCCTTCCTTATAGGTTTACTAGTGCTAAACCCGCGATTATCGCGGAACTGTATATAAAATTTATGGTAAAGTTATTAATTAATTTATTTTAAGTATTATAAATGTGGTTACTATTATTATTTTAATTATTCAATATTTTTATTGTATTTTTTAAAATGTTAGCTAATAATAAATAATTCTATTTTAATGACAATAAACTATAAATTCATGACATCTATTATTGATCAAATGTTTAGAAAATAATACTTACAAATTGCGGAAAATCTCTCTATAAACAACATTTGTGGTGTATTTGGAAGGATTTCCTTTAGAATCAAGTGACAAAATCTTCAATCTTCTACTTGAACTAACTCCGGATACTGCAACATAAAGTTGACCATGAGTGAAAACAGGCTTGGGAAGATACAATCCAACAGTAGAAAGCGATTGCCCTTGACTTTTATTTATTTTCATGACAAAACACAGTAGAATTGGAAATTGTCACCTTGTAAAATATACCGGCATTGTAGGATCAAAATTTGTCAATGTAATTCTTGAAATGAAGACTTTATTTCCAATATTCCTTCCAGATATTATTTCAGTCTAGAGAATGTGGTTATCAAGTTTTGTGACGATCAATCTTGTTCCATTGCACAAATCGGATTTGTGATCAATACTTCTTAGTAACACTATAGACACTCCTTCTTTCAAGATCAGAGGGTGATTTGACATTCCAGAACACCTAACAGAATTTAAAAATTCAACTATAACCATCTGTCCATTACCTCCTTCTCGAAATTTAGAGACACAAATACTGTCTGAGCTTAAGTATACTTTAGTATCACCCAAAATCAGATAAAAACTTATCATTTATAAACTCCACATCTCAATGAGTAGGTGCAAGTATTGCTTTATCCTCAAAGTATTTATGTGTCCTTAAATTATCAATCAAGGATGGATAAATTTTTTTTATTATAGATGCAATTGGAGCAACAACATCACAAATTAAATTATCTTTCAGAATCTCAATCTCAGTGACATCATCTTGCCTATTTTTAATTTTCTCATCACCAACTTTCAAATTCCACCTTGAGAAGTTAACAATATCATCATCATTTGAGGACGTATTGAGATCAGAACGTTGTAATCTCTTGTTCTTCGTCAATCTTAAATTCTTAATATTGAAAACAAATAAGATGTATTTAGTTTTTCAATAATATTTTTTAAAAAAAATATTATCATTTAATAAAAGATGCATAAAATACCTTGCAATGATCTCAAAAATATGAAGCATTGATAGTTGAGTGCACAATATCCTCTCGACTTCCTTTGGGTATAACATGGAGTCTCTTTCTGAAATCTCTTCCAAGCACAATGATTTTACCACTAAAAGATATATCACTCATGGTTCCATCTAGAGATCTAACAATATCCCTCAAGTTTCTATCCAAAGCTAAATCTGTTAATCGTTGGTGTCTCATCTCATATAATAAGCTTTGTCTTCATGATCAATAATAGTTAGGACAAATGTGTCCCCAGCTTTATGTTACACGTGAAGGTCTCATCAATATTAAGCGGTATAACAAATCTTGAATGAGCAGTACGTCCGTCGGACAGAAGAGTGATGTTATTCCACTTGATGCAACATTAAGAACTATATTGTCTTCCGAACGTATTGCTGCGGAGATTGTTCTCCAAATGAATGTCTTTCCAGTTCCACCATATCCGTATAAAAAGAAGACTCTTCCTTTTTGCAACCAAACAACTTCAAGTATTTCACTAACCACAAATTTTTGTTCTTGAGTTAGAGTTGAACTTAACTTGTCATATTCTTCTCTTTGTTCAGGCCGATCGTAATTCAATTCTTGTTATTTACTACATCTTTCTCAAACTCAAAATCTGGTACTGACATTGATGTAAATCTACTCAAAGTGGATCCATTCATCTGCAGTAGCTTATCAATTTTAATTAAAGCCAACTTGTTCAACTTTTCACTGTTAAGCTATAAATCTAAAAAAAAATTACAAAAAAAATATAATTGTAAATTATTTTTACAATCTAAATCAATTAATTTTTTTTTAAAGATGTTATACCTGTAATATCCAATGTTCATCTTCTTTTATAGAGTATATCATCTGGCATACACTCCCACGTCTTTTCGAACACGGTTTCTGGAGAGTTCATTGAAGATGACATGAGAAAAATAATGAATAAGTTCCTCACGTGATGAGCGCTTGTCCAATAACTTGCCTCTGTTATCCTATCAATGTACTCAAGATCATCATCCAGCAATCTCATTGAATAGCAAGCATCCTTAAAGGTAACATACACAATATCACCAATGGTTCGTATCATCTCAAAAGATGTTGATTCGTTATATAAGACAATAAGAGATACAAATAATACTCTTCACCAGCCCCCAATAGAACACTGTATAGTCTTCCCAGAGAAAATCTATTGTACTTTCTCTTTTCCCACTGATATTATTTTCTACCCCAAACATACATCTTTGGAAATTCCAGATAAGTCAGCTTCTTTGCATCCTCATCATCAGTTTTATTTTTATCCATCCACGCCAAGAACATTGATTTACCTGAAGATGGTCTTTCGAGAACATCATCAATGTAATCTTCATCTCGAAAAATAACTCTCTGTTGATTAGGAAGATGGAAATCCAATCTCATAATCGCTGGATACCTATAATGTATATCGAACTGAAGAGTTCTCCAAACTGCTTCACACGGAGATATGTATCTGCAGTTTACGAAATTTTCCACTTTGCCTTTTGATTTTTATTCACCTTTAGTGGCCTCTTTCTTCTCCACATTAGCTATAACCCATCAACTCCTTTATTGATATACTTGAACAAATACTTGATGAATTTATACCTATTGCACCACTCAACATTTATATTACCTTGATACCTTCGCAACAATATTGGACTGTAAAGAACTACAAAACGGTTATCTAAATGAACAATTCCTTTATCAACAGTGACCCCTGTACTTCTTCTTCTATAATGTGGGAAACCTTCATCATCAACATATGTAAACTCATTATAACTCTTTGGGAAATTCTTTGAGCAAATGTTGTTGACCATGCAAGGAGAATTTATTTTCACCAATCCACAGGGTTAGTGAATCATGTAGTCACTTACCAAATCATACAAAATACATCATCATCTTTATCTAGTATTTCTACAGATATGATACGGTCAACATCCTTCGGATTTGGAATTTTGTTTTCATGGTTTAGAAACAAAAGAATTTGAGCATGTAACAATCCTCTTTTCTGAAATTCCACTGAGTATAACACTACAGATTGAAAATATTTGAATCAAGTTATATACTAAAATAATTTAATAGAAATATAAAGTTATTTTATTCATGAAAGATAAATATTATGGAGCTAAAAATTTAATAAATATAAAAGGATAAACTTACATGCATCAATTTTTTCAAATATTTGAAGTTCCTTAAACTCCTTCACAATACAATCAAATTTCATCTTAAACAATCTGTAGAGAATATATGGTCTATCAACAGATTCAAGACCTTTCTCATTTAAGAATCTTGTAATCTGGGGCCATTTTAGATTGCAAGTAATTGTGATAAATAAATCTGGGTAAGAAAAACACTTGCAAAGTGTCATGACATCTTGAAAATTTTGAATCATATACCTAGGTCTGTCTGTGAAGGATGCAAACATTATTCTTTTACCCGTAGAAGATGGATCCACATCACCTCTATCAACTGCAATTTTCATATCATTCACTCTGCTAGACCTCAATTTAACTTGATTAAATTTTATAAATAACAACCTTTTCGACTCAATCATAGTATATGAATCCACCAAAAATTGCTGGAAAAGTCTCTTAGATAGGAATAAAGTTTGTTTCATTATTATGCTCGTGTATCCTAAACGAAAAGAATTCTCGCATTGTTAGTCTGTTTTTTTTTTCTTGTTGTAAAACCAGCATCATTATGAACCACATCAATCCTATAAACATCCTCGTCATACAAGAACAATAAATGATATTGTAATGGAACATAAGATGGATGTAATTCACTTATTCTTTACAATTCACCGCTACGGGTCTTTTAGTATCACATCTCTTTTTTCCATAGCTGCATCATGTCCCCTGGAATAAGAGCTACAACTTCAGAAGCAGTAGGAAGGTTATAAACTCTTTCAACTGAACTCCTTCTTTCTAGCAAATTTAATCACAAATTTGGCTCACCTCCAGACATAATACTTTTCCTTGCGAAATTGCATTGCAAATGGATTGAAAGTATCCACCATCCTCTTAAGTTCACCAACAATACTATCATTCAGTTTATCCTTCAATCTCCTCAAGTACAAATAAAATAATTGAATTGATTAAAAAAATTAATTATAATTATTATATTTTTTAATTTGTTCAACTAAAATAATACAAAATATATAGTAAGAATCAGACTCATCACAATGCGAGAATTTTTTTTCCTTTATTGATTCTCATTTCGTCTAAATCTTTTTTTTTTTTTTTGTGAATCTATACATCTCAATATATTGTTTATATTTTTCTTTTGTAGGATAAGAATCTATACATCTCAAGGTATTGTAAATTTCATCAATTCATCTTTCGTGTGAATCCGTATTTCTTTTTTGCAGGATATGAATCTATAATTGTCAAGGTATTTATATTTTATTTTATATTTTTGATCATTTAATTGTATTAATTTAATCCGCATCTTTTGCTTAATCTCTTTTACTAATGATTATTTCAATGTATATTATTATAATTCTTTAAATAATAATTTTTATGTTTATTTATATTTCTATAAATAATAATATTTATGTTGATTATAATTTAATTTGAATGTTATAGATACATCAAAATATACCTTTGATATTTTCAATTGATTAACAAATCTGTTTTTTTAATCGATAATAATGTAAATTCTTGACTATTTTTTTAATATGATGAAGACTTTCTTAATCATTCTTTATAGATAAAACATAAGCATCGAACCTTGGAGAATAAATTTTAATATGATGAATCATTTCGATAATAATTTATATTTTTTTTATAATTTTAATAGTTGAATACTTTCTACTATGTAAAATTCTGATTTTTTTTTTAAATTCGAATATTTATTAAATATGTTAATATTGTTGCTCTTAGTTTTTTTTAAAGGAAAAAATGACTCTTTTCAAAATATGTGATTTAATATTGTAAATTCATACATCAATCAATATATAAATTTATCTTAATTATATACTTTATTTATATTAATTTTAAATTTAATTTTATGCTATTATTTTTGTATCATTGAATATAGATTACTTATATTAGGTAAATTTGACTCTTTTATAAAACATGTATTTTAATTAATCTTAATTTATATATTATCTAAATACATCCAATTTTTATGAATATATAAATATAGACTAATTATATTAGGAAAAGTTGACTACTTTTTTAAAGTATGATTTAAGTCATATATTTTTGAATTACATAAAATATTAGGTAAATTTGACTCTTTATAAAACATGTGTTTTAATCAATCTCAACTTATAATTTATCTAAATACACTCTATTTTTATGAATAATTAAATATAGATTTCATTAATGTCATAATTTTTTCCTTTCAGTTGGATTTCATAGCTTATAAATAATGTTGCATAGTGATATAAAGAGATTCGACCTTTTTTTTTTAATTAGATGAATGTATATTGTAAGTTGAGAATCTTTGTGAAAATATTATTATTTTAATATATAAAAGATCACATGACGTAGTATTTTGAAATTTAATATTTTGGAATGTAATTTCGAAATTAGGGACTATATCATCATATTATATTAGTCAATTTTTTCTAATATAATTAATCTTTTATCAATAAATTTAAAATTGATGTAAATAAGTAAAGTATATAATTAGTTTAAATTTATATATTGATTGGTGTATGACTTTATAGTTAAACCACATGTTTTAAAAAGATCAAATTTCTCTAAAAATATTGAAGACATTAAATTACTTTTGAATTTAAAAAACAATTAGAATTGTTACTCAGTTGAATTTATCAAAGGCATATTTTGGTTGTATATATAACATTCAAATTCATACACAAAAAATTATTTATTATTAATGAATCATGATCGAATTTTTTTTAAAAAGATATCCACCATCCAAAAATAGTTGAAAAATATTAGTTTGAAGAATACATTATTTACTTATTTTGTTTTACCACTAACCAAAAATTTAGGATTTAGGAATGTAGGATAATATAAAATTACCTAATAAATTATCTTACTAAATTATCATTCAAAATTAGTCAACTTTTCCTAATATATTCAAATTGAAATTTAAAATTGATTAAATAAGTAAAGTTTATAATTATTATAAATTTATATATTGTTCCTAATATAATTATTTCAAATCTAATCTTTTAAAATAATATATAAAATATATCCATCATCCATATTTGTTAAAGATCCGAATAATTAATATTTTATAAAGAGTCTAATATATATTCCTAAAATATTTGAATATTCGTATATTTGATATATTCCTAATATTCGTATAATTAATTATTCCAATATATATTCGTATATTTTAAAATATTCGTATAATTAATTAAAATATTTGAATATTCGTATATTTAATTATTCCTAATATATATTCGTATAATTATTACATAAAATATTAGGTATTATTTGAATATTCGTATAATTAATATTTTCGAATTACATAATATATTTCGAAAGATATATTCATCATCATCCAAATTTGAATGATTCTTCATCATTATAGAATTAAATAAAAATAAAAATTATAACTTCTCATAAAGAATATTATTTATAGAATTGTAAATAATACATTGAATAGTAATTAATACATTATAATGTTAAAAAAATTTAATTTTTAACATATAATCAATGATTCTTCATCTTCACAATAAAATTGATCTTCCACTTCGTCTTCATATGAAAAATTGATCATCCACTTCATCTTCATTGTTGATGTTCAATCCTAAATATATAATTAAAAAAATCACACAATAATCATTTTCATACGAATAAAATAAAATTAAACAATAATTAATAAAAAAACAAAAATCAAATAATTAGTAAATAGAGTAAATACCTTTAGACACGTAGAAATTTGTGTTCCTCCAAATCACCAAAAAAAAAGTGAGTTTAAGGAAATTATCATTGGTAGAAGAGATTAGACAAAATATGAAGATTAAATTCATACACCAAATCTATAAAATAAAATAGAAAACAAAAAGTAAATACCTTAAGATGAAGATCCTGCAAAAAAAATATATATATTAAGATTGAATATATTGGGATGAACATCCTGCAAGAAAATAAAAATATGAAGATTTAGATGAAAAGAAATATAATATAAAACTTCATAGCAAAATTGAAAAGAAGAAGAAGAGGAAGAATTGGAATAGGATGTGGAGAAATTATTGTAATTGATTTTTGGTTGTGTGAGATACATGGTATATATAGAGGAAATGTGAAAAAATCAATGGTCAAGATTAGATTAGATATTAAGATTCAATGGCTGAGAATAGTTTTAAAAGTCAATGAATTGGGTGAATGAGAGGAGAGTATTTTTAAAATAGAGGCTTGAGAGCTTGCCACATAGAATTCCAAAACTTTGTCTTTATAATATATTAAGATATGTTGTATTTAACTAACTAATTAAATATGTTAATAATGTACTCCCTCCGATTCAAAATGTTTGATGTTTTATGATTTGTTGTGAGAATTAAGAAATGTTGTATAGTGACTATATACCCTTATGATATATTGATTGAAAAATTAGAGATTAATGGAAGATCAACTAGTTTATTTATGGAGTAAAATTATTAAAGGTAAGGAGAAAATTTGAGTGATATTTTATGGGGATTTAAATAGGGGCATAATAGGAAAATAAGGTGCAAAATACCCTAAAACATCAAATTTTTTAAACAAAAAAAACATCAAACATTTTGAATCGGAGGAAGTATTTATTATATGATTACTTAATTTTGTCCATTCTTCCTTATAGGTTATATGCCATACTTAACTAACTAATTAATTATGTTAATTAGTTTTATATAAAGGAAGGATCATATATGAGATTATATTAAAATCTTATATTATAAAAGTAGAAACTCTCTACTCCAAATATTGCCAAGTGTACACCTCAATTGGCTGCCAGGTGTATTTTAAAAAATAAGCCGAAGGGTATCATTATTAAGATTTATCCTTCCAAGTTGGATAGCAATTCAGGGCATTAACTAAAGCCAACCTCTCAAATTCCATTTTTAATTATATTAATTAACCCAGTAAATTGGTTAATTGTGTAATTAATTGAAGGATGCAAAGGGATTGTGTAATTAACCGAGGAGCCGGTTCATTTTTCATTCTGCTGATCAATTGCAAAATCCCCAGTGAAGATTGGTCGGACGACTCCCTAGATGAGGATTAGAGTTAATCTTGCCACATTTATCAGAATTTCAAATTCATATTTGACCGTGTATATATTTTGTTAGGATTTTGTATCTTTGTATCTACATTTATAGTGTCTTCAGACAACCTTCTTGAATATGCCGTCTCCTTGCACTAAGTAAGGTAAATGTGTTATTTATCTTTGTGATAATAATGTGTCTTTTTGTGAACAACTGGTTGGTTTAGTGCTGAGAATGTGACAATCCTTTGTGATAGGTATTATTGTTTTCAACACCTTGATACAAACCTGTCCAACTGTTCAATTTGGTAAGATGAAGGTAAAGATTGGTAAGTTGTTTTTCTATGAATCCAATTCGTATGATTTGGGGCCTTTTTTTTTTTTCGCAGAAGACTCTTTTAAAAAGAGTATTCGGCAATGCCTATTTAAAGTGAAGTATTGAAGTTTGTTTATTCTGATACATAGTTGTATAAAAACTATTAAAGACTAAGAAGCCTTGATGTTTGAAAATATATGGTTGTCAAGTTGAGAACTGAATGAGTAATGACTTGCTCAACCTCCCTTTAAAGAACTATCATATCCAATCACTTCATTTGCATATTATAAATGTGCTGAACCTAACAATTATATTCTTCACTGTTTGTGTCTCGAATTGTTAAGATGCATTTTTTGTGTAGCGTAAATGTGGGCTTAGAAGTTTCTATGGTGTCCCTAGGAATGGTTTAAGGATATAATGTGTTTGTATTGGTTTATTTTGTCTTGTGATGAATTAAATTATATTTCAAATGTTTTCAATCCTTTTCAGCGTATTTGGTTACATACCGAATTTTGTTGCATCAGCAGGGATATAATTCCATGGTTTATACATTTTAACTTTCCAGGAATTCAATTTGTGGATTTGATTGACATGCAAAGTTGTTGTGAGGGTTGTTGGCTGCTGCAACGCAACTACAAACAATGTATATGGTATTTTGATGATTAGAATAAGGAAATATTTGTAAACTCGACTAATTTTTTTGCAGGAAATTGCTAAACTAAAATTTGAGAGAGTGTTGCTAGCAACTGTCACACCAATAAAAATTTTTTTGATGCTTAGACTAAGGATATGGTGAATTAAAGAAAGAGACAACAACCTATGGTCGAAATGGCATAACTCAAGTGGTTAGAAGTTCCACTATCCATACAGAGAGGTCATGGGTTCTTTGGATAATCCATTCCGGAGACTTATTACTGTCCCAATATCTTGGCAAACTGCTTTTCTTTCTCCACTTCCTGAAAATTAAAGGCGAGAAAGGAGGATTTTGGGAACTCTTCACTAATGAAACTGATATCAAAGAAGCTAATGTATAATGCACTGTTGGTCATTTAGTTAGGCTAAGTTTCTAAAGTAGAATATACGTACATGTACTTATTTAATTAAGCAAAGTTCAGCAATATTTGTATCACTTGCACACAAAAAATAAGATAAAAATTTACATTCAATTTCCTAAATTGTTACTCTAAGATAGTTTTAATCAATCTATTTAGCATTTTCTTATTCTTTTACAACTAAAAAAGAAAAATTACAATATACCCGTGCATCGCACGGGTTGCAATCT
Source organism: Ballota nigra (assembly GCA_947034835.1). Lineage (NCBI taxonomy): Eukaryota > Viridiplantae > Streptophyta > Magnoliopsida > Lamiales > Lamiaceae > Ballota > Ballota nigra. Next base: position 51,939,751 of record OX344727.1, on the reverse strand, counting down.
AGTGTATTAAATTTTCATAAGTAGTTAACGTTTAAACATTTTGAACTAGATTAGTGTCCCGCGTATAACGCGGAATTTTAGTAAAAGTATTGTCCATCATAATGCATATATTTAATAAAATTTATACATTAAAAAATAATATAATTATATTATATATAAATATATTCAAACATATGTCACATATTAAATATAGTTAAGTCAATAGGGAAATGATATATTAAACTCAATTTGATAGTAAAAAAAACCAAATAATTAAAATTTTGGTGCATTATTTTCTCTTGACAATAAAAAATCATCAGTTAAATTTTATAATTTTAAACATTAAAAAAATCAATTAATCATTTAATTGATAGAACAATCAAAATTATTTAATATACTTAATTTTATTTTCTTTAATAAATTAAGATTTTCTAAATACAAAATCCTTAATATAGTGGTTAAAAGTCTTTAAAGATTTTTGTTTAATATAAATATAATTTTTAAGTTTAAATAAATCAATTCAATTATTATACATATACTTAAATTACATGTTTTGGATTCTTAATATAAATATAGGACAATTGCAAATATGATTAAATAACATGTAAATTGGTACAATTGCAATAAAATTTCTAATATGCTTCTATAAATTCAAGTTATATACAAAAGATATTCTAATATGCTTTTATAAATTGTACCTGTATGGTTTAGGGTTCAAATTCTTATACATGAATTTTTTTTTAAAATTAGACTCTTTATTACATTAAGCCACATAGATGCCATATAAGTGACACGTAAGTATCATTTGATTGTCATGTATGACTTTCACAATCATGCCACATAGACGAAATAACCAAATGACGACACATAGGACAAATGAACCACAAAGCGACACATAGGCAGAATGAACTCCCTATTAGTATAATAGGGGATTTGGTCCTAACAAAATTCTATATTTTAATTGATGTTTAAATTAAATCATAGGTCAACTTTCAACCATTTTGATTTTGGTCCTAATAAGTCACGAAATGGTAGAATCATATATGGTATGATAATAAAACTTATTAGATTACATGAGTTGCTAATTTTTAACCATTTATGAGTTCGACGACACATTTTTCCACCCATTTTGGTCAAATTCATAATTAATTTAATCGATCAAATCTGTCATATCCAACGTAATCCTTTTTTAAAATTTCATCAAACTTTGAACATGTAATTTTATGGGAGTACTCTATACCGAACTTTGAGCCTTCAATTTAATTTTAAATTTTATAAATCTTGAACATGTATTTATTATTATATTTTTCAGAGCTTAGAATGTGCTCTTAAATTTCATAATACTTTGAATACTTATGTAACTTGACTTGAGTATCCATGAATAATTCATACTTTTTGGGAATTGGTCGGTATGTCTATGATATGTGTGACTAATTTATCATTGGCAATGTGTGCACACTACATATTAATTAGTGATAGATTAAAAATAATTATACAATAATATATATATATATATATATAATGAAGTATCAAGTTGAAGGGTAAGTCTTCCGTAAGACCGTCTTTTTGTGAAACAGAATATAAGTTGGGCTTATTGCATTAATAATTTTGAAAAAAATATGTATTAATTGGTTGTGTTAGTTTGTAGATCGTGAGACAATCTCACACAAGTTTTGTAGAAATTTAATATATACTCCCTCTGATTCAAAATAAGTGCCGTTCTAAAGATTTTAGGACAAATTAAAAATTATAAATTTTGACATATATACCCCACCTAAATCTCTAAAATATCTATTATATTTTGATAATATCTAAGAGATCTGTTATATTTTAATATAATCCCTAAAATATCTCTTATATTTTGAATTTGAATTCGGGGTAAATCGGGAAAACACGTGAAAAAATAGTTAAAACGACACTTATTTTGAAACAAATTGTAACCTCTAAAACGACACTTATTTTGAATCGGAGGGAGTAATATACAACATATGCATTTGTCACAATCTCATGCAACAAATCTAATTGTTTACCATATTTTAGTTAAAGCTAATGATGTATTATTATCAAAATTAATCTCATGTTTAATTTTTTTTTCAGTTAAATTTAAAATCATGTTTCAACTAAAATTTGTGTCACGTTTCACTCGTATATCAAATTACATAGTTCAACCAATGCATATTGGACTACTCTAACTTCTAATACGTAATATTAGCTAAAATAATAAGCAATTATTTTTATTCAAATTATTTTAGCTAAATTTGTTTAGGTTGTTTGAATATCGGTTGTTCAGTTTTCCGACAATTTGAATTTCATCCCAAACTATTGATATTATTGGGCAAACTATAAATCATACATGGATCATATTGAGTTAATGGGGATCATTTATTATGTATCATTTTTACATTTTTCATTTATTATCCCATTTAATTTTAATTTAATGTGTTTTAATATGTTTCCTCCATGAAACTTCTTTGGCACTATATATATGTGGGTATGCATTGTTGTATACCCATTGTCATTTATCTGATAATATTCACTGTTCTTTGGCAACATGGTTACCCCATTGTTATTACTTTTTCTTTCGGATGTGTGTTCTTTGGTCGTGCATGTGAGAATCCTCTAGACTTGGGGTGACAAATGGTGGTGAAAGCATGAATATAATAATGATTGATTCACATGTTATCATTTCTTTTGAGTGGATTTATGTTAATTTATTGTTGGTGGTATTATTATTATTTTTATAAATAATTCAAAGGACAAAGATCTATTGCTATGTTCTGTGTCATTTAGTTGTGAGATTCTGTGAATTTGTTGTTGAGTGCAACAAATATTTCATCAAGTATTTTGGTGTTTTCCAGAATAATATGCTGATCAAATATACCAAAAATGAGTATACTTTAGAGTTAACTAACTCAACGGAGCTGCGATAATGTCTTTCACCCACCATTGTTAATTCATCCTTTGATTTTAGTGATATTAAGGACATTCTATCTGATGACGCTAATAATTCAGCGCCGATGGTAGTTATTAGTATTTTAGATTATTTGTTGTACGGTTTTGATCCTTTTTTTTTTAATAATTATTGTATTGTGGTTAATTTTTTTGTTAAATTATAGATGTGCTTGCCAATTTGGTGCACATTGGTCCTGTGCGTATCATTCACTTGCCAATGTCTAGAAATTTTGGGTTTATTCAGCTCCGTTTGCGGGACGACAGGTGTCTGTAGTTCATATTTTAATAATTATTAATTATTATTTTTTGGTTATGTTGTATAGATGATATATCTAATTTATTTTTCATTTCATCTACAGTGATTATGAGATGCAGTGTGTTTTGGTTGATGAGTTGTCTGATCAGTTTATCAACGCGGTTGTTAGGCATCCTCTACCCCGTTGACGGTTATTGTGCAAAATGTAAGAATATATTTTTCCAACAGAGGTATGTTGTTGGTGATCAAATTTAATCGGAAGGATTAGTGACTGTTTTAGTTTGGGTTAAGACCACCAATCAATAACGTGTGATTGATTACCACCGTAAATGGTAAATCGAAGATTCGAGTTATGGAATCGTAAATACGAGAATCGAAATTGTATTAGTTTCGTATATGTGTACGTTTAGGTGTGTTTGTGTGTGTTTTAGGAGTATTTGTAAATTTGAACTTGTATTTCTTAGCTGGAGAACAACTATTTATAGAGACTAGCAAGCAGGAGGTGTCCAAGACTCTTGGACTTCCTAGCTTGCATGCTAGACATGTGTCCTTTGACTTTTGTTTGACCTTATCTAATCTGTATCTTAGTTACAAAGTCTTCTTTGGTCTTATCACAGACTTTTTGTTGTTCGTCATAGTTGGCTTAATTGGTTCAGTTTGATCCTTAAATAAAAGTTGTTCGCCTCTTGTGGTAATGACTCGGAAGTTGTTCGCCTTTTTATTTCGTATAGATAGACTTTGGGATTTCGGCCCTTTGTTCGTCTTCATACACCCCTTAGGTTGGTAGATGCACCATATTTCATAAAGTTGTTCGTCATTCGTGGCTTGGTGGAGGGTCCATACTCGGCTTCAGGCCTCTATACCTGTTCGCCAGTATGTTGTTCGTCGGTAGAGTTGTTCGTCATTTCGTACACCTCCTGGATCGATTAATGCACCTCAACTTGGTTTTCTTTATTAATCATATTTGATTTGAGGTTGATTCTTTGTAATTCTTATTACGGTCTTAATCTTTGTTTGCCCATCATTGATTGATGTTTGTTCGCCTATCAACAATTGCCCCCTATCCTGACTAGATGTTGCTTCAGACAAGCAACTTTGTGGCGAGCAACTGTAGTTAGGATATCATTTGGGTAAAGATTTGGACGAACAGTACTAAATTGGCGAGCAAATTTAGATCCACCGTTTCATCTTCCCTAGGCCACGCGCCTAAAGATTTGCACGTCAGTCCTTCGATTTTTGCTAATGCTCGAAAAAGACCCCGTTTTTCTTCAAATTGGCCCCTATTTTGTGGGAAATTGCACTCCGTACCCCATTTTTATTAGGGGTATAAATACGAGTGAGCAACAAAATTTTTCCCACTCTTAACCCTCTGCTACAGTTTCTCCGGCGAATTCCACCATCTCCGGCGACTCCAAGCTTTTCCGACGAAGTTTCTTCAGTATTTGGCTTCAAGTTTTAATCCCAATATAGTTATTCTTTTTTAATCTTCTTTCTTCTCTCTTTCTTTTCCACATTTGCTCCTTCGCCGCCGTGGGGGGAGTTTGCGCCGCCGTCGTCCGCCCAGAACCGCCATTGGAGATCCAAAAACCTCCCCTCTAACCTTAAAAAATTCCTTCATTAAACAGATGTCCTCCCATTTGAGCAACTAAAACTCGGAGGAGACTTTGGATCCCCTTTTCCCGATCGTGCCTTTTGTTGAACAACCACCATTCGAAGTTTCCTCGAAAACGCACCCCGACATGGATTCGGTGGTTCGATCAACGAAGGACACTGGTGCTCGCCAATCCAGCGAAGAGATTGGGGAGGCCGCGAGCAGTACCTTCGAAGAGCAATCTTCCTCTAACTCTGAATCTGAGGAAGATCCGGAGTTTGACGAGCTTACCCCCGAATTTCTGGAAGGGATAGGGTTTCCAGGCCCTAAGATGCTCGAAAATGAAATTCCCACGGGTGTTGCTCGCCCATTTGAATGGCGAGCATATTCTGCTGAGCACGCGAACAACTTTCCTCGTCCCCCGCGTCAAGTTTTGGATTTGGTTAGGACTGAGTATCAAGCGAGCAGGATCCGAAGTATTGTTCGCAAGGACGAGCTCAATCTTATCCGGGAGGTGTATCAAATCCCTCATGACATATATATGTGGGCTCCAAAGAGGAAAGAGAGAGCTGATAGGCCTCCCCCCGGGTGCACGACGATCAACATTGATACTCTGATTGCCGGGCTAAGACTGCTGCTACCCCCAGTTGTTGGTTGTTTTCTAGAGGCGACCAACTTAGCCATCACCCAAATAACCCCTATTGGGTGGATGAACTTGCTCGGCATCATGGGCTTTTTTGCCCTGGAGGGGTACGTTGATCGTATCACTGCTGAAGAGGTCAACTATTTGATGACCATCACCAAGTGTCCGAGGGGCGAGGAAGGGTACTATTACTTGAAGGCCCGGACCGGATTGAAACTGGTGGAAGGGGTGCCGAATAAGATTCGGAATTGGAAGGAGCATTTCTTCTTCATCGGGGGCAATTGGCGAGCATCTTCTGATCCTCATGGCTGTGTTGGGCGTATATTTGAACCCACCACCTATGGATAAATTAAACGTAAGGTCGTCTTTGCTCGCCCTTATGCCAAGTTCTAATTTATTTATTTTTGTTTGCTCGCAGGTCCCCGGTTGCTCAAGTGGAACTCAGAAGAGGAAGAGATCGGCTCTGAGTTCCTTTTCACTTCGTGCTTGGTCACTCTCCAGGATAAAGCTGAGAGGACCATCGAGTACGTGAACAGACTGAAGTGTAAGAAGGCTGCTCGCTTGTTCACGTACCCCCACCACCTGGAAGCTCAAGCTGAGGTGCCCCCAGGTACAAAAAATTTCTAACTTTTTTTTACAAGTTTGTTCGTCACTTGCTATTAAAACCTGCTCGTTTTAACCCCTTTTTTTAGCCGAGCAAGTCACCGTCGCCATTCCCCCTTGCTTTAGACTTCTCGAACAAAGGGTCCACGAAATGCCGCCTCCTAAAGGACGGAAAATGAAGGGTGATCCGCCATCCAAAGTGTTGGCGATGACGAACAAGGGTGAGGGGGCAAAAGTTGCTCGCCAAGCTACGCCCCCTTCCAATCTTCTACCCTCCCCTCCTCCTGCTCCATCACCCCGTGGAGCCAAGTGTCTAAAGAAAGGGGATGGGTCTTTCGTGGCCCAGACTGCTCCTGCCGGGAATAAAGGCAAGGAGAAAGTGGGGAATAGTCATGCATCGTCCTCTCCCTAAAGAAAAAACTGCTCGGCACACCTCCATCGAACCGATAGAGAGGACGGGCAAGACGGGCAAAGACTCCACCCTTGCTCGCGGTCCCGAGGACATAACCCTCCTGGGTTGGGACGAGAGGAAGTTCCAGGAGTGAGTATTTCTCACTTTCTTTGCCGAGCAACTCTTATAGACTTTGAAAATATCTCGTGTAACTAATATTTTTGTTCGTAGGTACCGAGCCGAGGATCATCCCGGACGAGCAGCCTCCGTTCACCAATATGCCTGCTCAAAGACTCCGGTGAACATCCGGGAGATTTCGGGCGAACACGTCCGCAGGGCAATTGAACTGATCGGCCAATCATGGATCCGACCCTTGGAGACAACCATTTTTGCCTAAGGCATAGTGGACAACTTCCACTTTTCCATGATGCAGCATACAAATGGCCTCATAACCGCCTAGAAAGGGATGGCCCAGCTCGCCGAGATCGAAGATGTTGTTCGCCGTTTGATTAGGCATGAAATTGTCATGATTCGTAGCTTGAAATACCCCAATCTTGGTCGAGTTTATAGAGTTTTTAGAGTCAATTGAGCATTATTTCTACACGTTGATGAATTTGTCTCTTTGATGCTCATAGGTGAATAGAGGACGAAAAACGGAGTTCGTAGGACTTTGAATCGACTCAAACGGATGCACGGATGAGAAGATATTGAAGAAATACGATTAGTATTAGTGCGGACGAGGAAAAGTATTAGTTGGATGAGTTGGAAGTCACTCGAGTGACTAGGTCGAGCGCCACCGCTCGAGCGCATTGCTCGAGCGCCTAAACGTACAGAACTTTTCTTGCGCTCGAGCAGCTCGAGCGCCACCGCTCGAGCGAATTGCTCGAGCGTCCAAAACATACAGTGTGATTTCAGCGCTCGACCGGCTCGAGTGGAATCGCTCGAGCGTTTGTGTCATTCGAGCTACACTGCTCGAGCGGGACCGCTCGAGCGTTTTGCTCGAGCAACCTTGGAATTTTGCCTCCGGATGTGTATTTTCGGACCATTAACTCCCGTTTCGACCCGTGCCTATATATACCTCTTCAAAACACGTTTTGAGAGATCCCCGAACTTTAGAAATAATTTTAGACTTAGTTTTTGGAGAGGAAGGAGAGGAGCAAGCTTTATTTTACGTTTTGTTGAGGTTTTGCATACGAATTCTTAGTTTCTTTTCTTTCTTATTTTCTTTTAATTAGCTCGATTACTTTTAACGCTTTAAACTTCATTTTTATCAATTCAAATTTCAGTTCTTAGTATTTATTTCTTTAAACCCTAGTTCATGTTTCATATTATCGTTCTTCAATTCATTATGTTTATGTTCGTTGTTTCTTCTATTGCTTTTGTGTTTGTTAACGTCATGTCTAGCTAAAACCCTTGCATGCTTAGGGTAGGATGAACTCGTAGAAGTAGGTTGTGGGTATGTAATTAGGGTAACTCGTGACGTTAGGTTTTAATTCTCTTGGTTAATGAATTCTCATAATTAATCTGAACTTTACCTTTGAATTTAGTACGAAAGTGTTAGAGAGAGGACGACCGCATCACTCAATAACAATTAGTAGTCTTAACGAGAAGGTTTAGGAAAGGTTAATTCATCTACCGGTTTAGCGAAGAAGGACGACCGCATCACCTTAGTTAAATTAGGGTCTCATTAATTGAGCACAATCCATTAACTTGTTAGTGGATTAGTGAAGTCGAGTGTTAGGGTAAAGTATTAGGGTTTAGAATCTTGAGCTTTCACCTTGCATTCTTAGACTTAGGTTAATTCTTGTGTGACAGTTATTTTGATTATGTACCTGCTCCGTTAGTATACGTAGGGATTCCTATCTTAAGCATCACCATCTCTTATTTGAATCCAACCCTTAGTTAATTCGTCTGTTTTAGTATTTTAGTTTAATTAGTTTATTTTAGTTTTAATTAATCTTTCTAAAAAATCCAAAAACAATACACTCATATTAACTACGACGCGTAGATCTTCAGGGATCTATTCGCATATACACCATCCCGTGGGTTCGATAATACTTGGCCATTATACTTACTCTTACTACAGTGAACCCGTCCGCTTGCGGGTAAGCGACTAGTAGAAGTTAGTAAAATCGCTTCAAGTCAATGGCGCCGTTGCCGGGGATGGCGTTGTATGCTTTTTGAATAGGACTTGTAGATAGCTTAGTAGTTAGTAGTGGGTGATTTATTTTCTGTTTTTAATTTTATTTCCATTCATTGGGCAGTTGCGTTTTGATCCTTCTGCTAGTGTGTCAGGTTTATGAAAACACGCTCACAAGGCAATACGAGCGAAGAGAGAATACCGTTGGACCCTGAGACAATAGCCAGAAGGAACCGAGCCTTCTTGAGAAGGATGAACGCTGCCGACTTAGGAAAGGAACCAATGGATATCAATAATGAGTTGGACGATGCTGCCAACGATTTCAATCAGGCAGTAGACCGAGTTGAAGGCACTGGAGTTAGTGGTAGCCAGAATCAAATTCCATTAGGGGATAGCCAGAGCCTAAACCCGGATACACAAAACGTAGGGAATCCAGCCCAGAACCTTGTCCATAATCCTCATAACAACCCTGCTTACCCACAAAACCCAAATAACCCTTTTAACAACCCAGTATACCAACATTACCCATACCCACCTTATCCTTACCCACCATATCCATATCATCCACCACCAGTCTATAATCAACCACCTGTTTACCCACCACCACCCCAACAAGTACCAGTACCTGCTGCTAATCCTCACCACGTTCCTCAGAACGTAGATCACAATATGGCTATTCGAGGGAGGTTTGCAACGCAGCCACAGCGGTACTATGATGGAGTGGCTTTACCTCCTGTTGAGGCGAACAACTTCTCGATATCCCCGGGGATTTTAAAGCTGCTTACCGAGAATCAGTTCAAAGGGGTGATCGGGAAGGAGAATCCTCATACACATCTGAGGAGTTTTCTCATGATAGCCTCAACATTTAATTATAATGGAATGTCTGAAGATGCCAAGAGGCTTAGGCTGTTCCCATTCTCATTGACGGGAATAGCCAAGGAGTGGTACGATAATACGCTCCCGCGGGGAGGTATTACCACTTGGGCCGAGCTCGAGCGTCTGTTCCTCGAGCGATTCTACCCTCCATCTAGGACGATCAAGGCTAGAATTGAGATCTCGTCCTTTCGCCAGAAGTCTGGAGAGGATTTACGCCAAGCGTGTGAGAGATACTCAAACATGCTGATAGAGTGCCCGCAGCACGGGTACAACGAGGGAGACATTATGGCATTCTTCTATAGTGGTGCCAACAAGGCGGGGCAAGACCATTTAGACGTCTGTGCTGGCGGAGCATTCTTGAACCAAGGCATAGAGAGGTGTAGGGAGATCGTGGACAACATTGTCATGAATGCCGGTGCTTGGGGTGTGGATGCAGATTTTCAGAGGGTGCATCAGGTTGAAGAGGGAGAAGGAACGAGAAGGCTATTGACGGCCATGATGGAGAAGATAAACAATCTCGAGTTGGGGAAGAATTTGGTTGGAGAGCATGCAGTAGAGAATGAGAGAGTAGACCAACCAAGTGGGCAGCAAGAGATAGCCAATTACATGGGAGGTCCGTATTACAACCAGAATGGCTACCAAGGTGGAAACCAGTATGGAAGGCCTTCTTATGGCCAACCATTTGTACCTCCAGGCCCACAGCCATTTCAAAATCAATGGAGGAACACACAAGGAGTTCAAGGAGGCCAGCAGCCTCCTCAAAACACATGGAGGAAGAATGATAATTTTTCTTATGCTAACCCAAAAGCTGGTGTTACTGTTCCTGCAGGTGTTGATCCGGGGTCTAAACCTCCTGGTGGAGAAGGCGGTGCCTCAACCGAAGAGATGTTGAGAACGATCCTTCAGAAGGTTGAGGAAGGTAGCAAGAGATTATCATCCTTGGAGTACGATGTGAAGGAGTTGCATAAGAAGGGTGATCAACGTGATCAAGAGCTCCAGAAGATGAATGTTGAGTGGACTAGAACTCAACAAGAGAACAATCGAAGGTTCACTTCTCTAGAGTTCCAGATGAGCCAGATTGCAAAGTCAGTAAATAGAATGCCGGAGGGGAACCCGAAAGAGCAGTGCAAGGCGATTCAGCTTAGAAGTGGAGGTCCTCAGATGCCTGCTGATTCTGAGACGCCCCAAGTTGAGAATGGGATTGAAAGTGAAGGAATTGAGAAGCATGAAGATATGGATGAGTCCCAGAAGGGCAAGGAAAGTGAGGAGGTTGAGAGAGTTCCTAAGTGGAAAAAGGCAAAGGAAGCAAGGGATAAAGTGAAAGAAACAGAAAGAGATGAATGGGGGGTACCCAAATCTGTGATACCCGTCCCACATCCACAGCGCTTCATGAAAAAGAAGCTTGATGAAAAATTTGCAAAATTTCTTGATGTTTTTAAACAACTTCACATTAACATTCCTTTTTATGATGCTTTGGAACAGATGCCGCATTATGCAAAGTTTCTGAAGGACTTGATTGCGAAAAGGCGGCGAGTGGATGAGCCGAAGTTGGTGCAGCTGAACCACGAGGTGAGTGCATTAGTGCACAAGGCGCTTCCACCGAAGCTGAAGGATCCCGGGAGCTTCACCATTCTTTGTGACATTGGGAACAGGATCAAGAAAGGAGCGCTATGTGATTTAGGGGCGAGCATCAATCTCATGCCGTTGTCACTTTTCAAGAAGTTGGAAGGTGGTGAACTTCAATCCACAATGATGACGCTTCAACTTGCCGACCGGTCTATTACTCGACCTCAAGGTGTGGTTGAAGACGTCCTTGTGAGAGTTGGAGATCACATCTTTCCAGCCGACTTTGTAGTGCTAGAGATGGAGGAAGATGAGCACGTACCCCTGATCTTGGGAAGACCGTTCTTAGCTACGGCGGGGATGGTGCTAGACGTGGCGAATGGGAAGATCACATTGAAGGTTGATGATCAAGAAGTGAAGATCTCCCTATATGAAGCCATGAAACACCCGAGGGAGGATGAGAGCTTGTATTGCATGGATGCAATTGATCCTCGTGTTGAAGACACGCCTTCTATCCCTAATCCTTCTGATATTCATGATTTTGTTAGTCCTTCACTTGATTATTTAACCCATGAGCGTTATGATCTTGATTATTTTGATAGGGATAAAGTGAGGAAGTTGAAGGATGAAGAGGTAAAGAAAGTGGATGTGGTCCAGTTAGAAGGGAAATGAGGAGTTAAGAAGAAAAAAGTCCAAACTCAAGAAATTGTTTAGTAAGACTCCTCCAGATAAAGGTGAGAAGGAGTTGAGACCTATACCACTTGAGGTGGGGAAGGAAGCAAAAGGGCTCATGATGGTGGGGCATCAAGGAAAGGAGTTCAAACACCACTCTTATGAGAGTGAGAGAGGTAAATTTGAGTATGATGTCCCATAAGCTCCTTTGAGCTAAGTCCGGCATGAAGACCTTAAAAATAGCGCTGAATGGGAGGCAACCCATTTTTTATTTTTTTTATTTGCTTTTGAGTGTTTTTAGTTATTTTCCTTTTATGTTACTAGGATGTTGTTGAGTCGTATGTTTAACCTCGTATTTGAGTAAGTTGTTTGTAGGCTTGTCTCTAAAGGAGTAAAGGTATCAAAGAAGTGGAGATTGAAGGAACCAACTTGAGACAAGGGAATGTGCAAAGCTATTGAGAGAAATTGAATTATTTGGTTGAGGTAACCCACAACCCCAAACTTAGACCTCTAGCAAGGTCGAAGTTTGGGGGGTGGAGTTTTTTATTTATTTTATGTTACATTGCACATGCATGCACGCCCTTATCTTTGAGTTGAGTTTGATTGATTATTGGTTTGTTGAGATACTCCTTGGGGTGATTTTGATTTGACTCGCGATTGCATATTTCATGCCTATCAATCATCTTATGCTTGTTGATTGCTATCTTTGAGTATGATTTGATGAGTAGAGTGAGTAGTAAGAGTGAGTTAGAAATTCTTTTGCGTGAGTGTTTGAGTTTGAACTGATTTGAGAAAGAACTTGTATGCTTATGATTTTTCTTTTGAGTACTTGTGTGATGAGAGTGAGAATGCACTAGGACTAGCATGGATGTGAAAAGCTGTGAGCTTTTGAGCCTTATGAGATTTTGATGCATTAATTAATCTCTTCGTTTGTGAGTGAATCGTCACCTTAGAGGATGCCAGAACTTGTGTGTGCTCTTGCTTCTTGATTGTGTCTAGTTTGAAATGCCGAATGTGATCTTAGGCCATCTTTGATTTTATTGAGTCACTTAGCCAAAATTTTCCTTACCAATGACATTGATCCCTTGTTAGCCCCTTTGAGCCTAAAGCCTATTTTATTTGCTAGCACATATGAACACTATTCCAATTCCTAAGCCTTTTTGTCCCAATTTGAGTGGATAATAGGAAAGTGTGAATATGAAGGGAGTGAATTGAGTTGAAAAAGGAAAAGGTTGTTTGTTGAGTGAATATGAGAAGAAGGTGTGATGAAGTTATGAGATGTGGGAAAAAGAGAAAAAATTTGAGAGTGAGCAAAAGAAAAAATGAGCTCATGTGTTGTGCGAAAAAGAAAAAAAAAGTGATTGAAAGAAAAAAAAGTGAAAGAGTGAGAAAGAAAAAAATTTGAAGTGTTGAGAGTATGGAGTTGAAAGGGTGTTGATTGAAAATGTTTGAAGTAGTCTGTTCCTAATCTCGAAGTGCCAAAGTTTGACTTTCTATTCTCCATTCACTTGAGTCACTTACCCATATTGTTATCCCACCCGTCCAAAGAGCCTACATTACAACCTTGAGAAAAGCCCTTTTTGATTCGGCATTGATTTCTAGAGTATGGTCGAAGTTAAGAGCACTTACAAGCTTATGGCTGCCAATTTGTGTGACTGATTGTTTGAGTGAGTCCCTTGATCATTGTTATACACTTGTGAGGGAGCGAAACACATCGTTGAGTGCACATCCATGCTTGATCTTGGTGTTTCTTGTCATTGTTGCATGAGTACGATAAAAGAAAATGAGTGAGTATACGGGTGATTGACTTTTGAAGTTTGAGTTCATTAGCTTGCATGATTGATTTTTTTTACTCATCCCTAACAATTTCACTCGACTTATTATTTCATTGCTTGAGGACAAGCAATATGGTAAGTTTGGGGGGGTTGATTAGGCGTGAAATTGTCATGATTCGTAGCTTGAAATACCTCAATCTTGGTCGAGTTTATAGAGTTTTTAGAGTCAATTGAGCATTATTTCTACACGTTGATGAATTTGTCTCTTTGATGCTCATAGGTGAATAGAGGACGAAACACGGAGTTCGTAGGACTTTGAATCGACTCAAATGGATGCACGGATGAGAAGATATTGAAGAAATACGATTAGTATTAGTGCGGACGAGGAAAAGTATTAGTTGGATGAGTTGGAAGTCACTCGAGTGACTAGGTCGAGCGCCACCGCTCGAGCGCATTGCTCGAGCGCCTAAACGTACAGAACTTTTCTTGCGCTCGAGCAGCTCGAGCGCCACCGCTCGAGCGAATTGCTCGAGCGTCCAAAACATACAGTGTGATTTCAGCGCTCGACCGGCTCGAGCGGAATCGCTCGAGCGATTGTGTCATTCGAGCTACACTGCTCAAGCGGGACCGCTCGAGCATTTTGCTCGAGAAACCTTGGAATTTTGCCTCCGGATGCGTGTTTTCGGCCCATTAACTCCCGTTTCGACCCGTGCCTATATATACCTCTTCAAAACACGTTTTGAGAGACCCCCGAACTTTAGAAATAATTTTAGACTTAGTTTTTGGAGAGGAAGGAGAGGAGCAAGCTTTATTTTACGTTTTGTTGAGGTTTTGCATACGAATTCTTAGTTTCTTTTCTTTCTTAGTTTCTTTTAATTAGCTCGATTACTTTTAACGCTTTAAACTTCGATTTTATCAATTCAAATTTCAGTTCTTAGTATTTATTTCTTTAAACCCTAGTTCATGTTTCATATTATCGTTCTTCAATTCATTATGTTTATGTTCGTTAATTCTTCTATTGCTTTTGTGTTTGTTAACGTCATGTCTAGCTAAAACCCTTGCATGCTTAGGGTAGGATGAACTCGTAGAAGTAGGTTGTGGGTACGTAATTAGGGTAACTCGTGACGTTAGGTTTTAATTCTCTTGGTTAATGAATTCTCATAATTAATCTGAACTTTACCTTTGAATTTAGTATGAAAGTGTTAGAGAGAGGACGACCGCATCACTCAATAACAATTAGTAGTCTTAACGAGAAGGTTTAGGAAATGTTAATTCATCTACCGGTTTAGCGAAGAAGGACGACCGCATCACCTTAGTTAAATTAGGGTCTCATTAATTGAGCACAATCCATTAACTTGTTAGTGGATTAGTGAAGTCGAGTGTTAGGGTAAAGTATTAGGGTTTAGAATCTTGAGCTTTCACCTTGCATTCTTAGACTTAGGTTAATTCTTGTGTGTCACAGTTATTTTGATTATGTACCTGCTCCGTTAGTATACGTAGGGATTCCTATCTTAAGCATCACCATCTCTTATTTGAATCCAACCCTTAGTTAATTCGTCTGCTTTAGTATTTTAGTTTAATTAGTTTATTTTAGTTTTAATTAATCTTTCTAAAAAATCCAAAAACAATACACTCATATTAACTACGACGCGTAGATCTTCAGGGATCTATTCGCATATACACCATCCCGTGGGTTCGATAATACTTGGCCATTATACTTACTCTTACTACAGTGAACCCGTCCGCTTGCGGGTAAGTGACTAGTAGAAGTTAGTAAAATCGCTTCAAGTCACCGTTACGCCGGTACTGCTCGACAACTGACCGAAGAAAAGGACGGCCTAGTCAACCAATATGAGGCCAAACTTGCTCGTCTTAACAATCAAATCACCATCTACCTCGATAACGAGAATAAATATCTTGAAGAAATTCAAGGTTTATCTGGTGAACTGAAAGGCAAGGACACGACCGAGCAAAAAAATTGTCGAGCTCGAAGCAGACAATGCTCGTCATAGGAAGGTGGAGGCCAGCACCTTCACCCGCGAGTAACTTGAGGCTGAGCTCCAAACCCGCTCTGCCCCCATCTCAAACTTGGGATATATCTGCGCCTATGTCGACTGCATCCGCATGGCTGACGCATATGATTATAAAGATATGGTGGACGAGATGGGTAAAGACTTGACTGAGTTCCTTGAGACTTATCCCCCGCCGAACAACATTGAGATCCAATTGGGGGATATAGCTGAGTTAGGGGGTCAAGATTGACAGCCTTGACCCTAGCATCACTATTACTCGCCCTCCGGCTCTAGTTGATGTGGGCGAGTAAGAGGAAGAGCCGGCTGCTGCGGACGAGCAAACTACTAAAGAGATGGAGCAAAAAGCAGCTGAGGACATGGCCAGAGATATGATTATTGATCCTCCTACTGACTAAACTCAAAATCTTCCTTCCGCCGAGCAGCAATAGATTTATGACTTAGGCTTTTTAGTCTTTATTTTGTAATAGTTGTTCGCTTTTTGTAGTACTTCACACTTGTACTATTTTTTAGGCTTCAAAGCCTTTTTTTTTATTTAATGAATGTCTTTCTTTGTTCACTCATTTTCTTTTTTTATATGTTAATTGCCTTTACACTTTTGCTTAATGCTTTTGCAATTATAAGATATCGCCTTTTGATGGAATCAGGGTTTAGCCTTAGGTTATGTTCATTTTAAAAACAAACAACCTTTAAGTGGCTTTGGTCCTTAAAGATGGACTTATACCTCGAGCTTTGGACTTAACGAACAACTATATTTACATTGTGAAAAATTTTCAAGTGTCAAAAGACTGCTCGTCACTAACATATACAAACTGACGAACAACTTTAAACAATAACTAGGATATGCTCGCTTATAACATTTTTGCCGAGCAACTTTGTCTAAAATTAAAAAAGATGAAACAGCACTAGACTATACAATGTACAGACCAACTTTCCATTCTATACTTAGTAAAATTTTCAAAAAATTAGGCAAGTTTTTTTGTTTGCCTTACTTGGTTCACTTGCCCCCCAAGACATTTGTTCGCCCCATTAAGAACTTGTTTGACTTATTGATAGTACTTCTTTAGATGTACATCGTTCCAGGAGTATTGGGCCAGCTTGCATTCCATATCTTCGAATATCGTATACACCATTAAGGAATTTGTCTGTTATACGATACAGACCTTCCCAAGTTGGCCCCAATACACCTGGAGGTTGGGCGAGCAACTTTCTTAGAACCAAATCTCCAACTCTGAATTCCCTGATTTTAACATGGGAATTATAGTAGTGTTCTGCTCGCTGCTTATAGGTAGCATTTTTTAGCTCGGCACTTAATCTTTTTTCTTCGAGCAAATCCATTTCAGTAGCTAAAGCAGAGTTATTTGCCTGCTCATCAAAGTTGGTCGTCCTGATTGTGTTGGTCTTTAATTCGATTGGTATCACAGCTTCTTTCCGAAGGCCATTGCAAAAGGTGTTTCTCCGGTGCTTGACCTGGGAGAAACTCTATATGCCCACAGGACTTCCGGAAGTTCTTCAGACCAACTGCTTTTGCTCTCCGCTAGCCGTGCTTTTAATATATGCTTGATTATCTTGTTCACGATTTTGACTTGTCCATTTGACTGGGGATGATAGGGCGTAGAATAATGTTTTTTGATCCCCTACTTTGTACAAAAATCTCTCAACTCTTTCCCATCAAACTGTGGACCATTGTCTGTCACAATGGTTTGTGGAACCCCAAAACGACAGACAATGTTCTTCCAAATGAAGTTGATCATTTTCTGTTGCGTAATCTTTACCATGGCCTCTGCTTCTGCCCATTTCATATAATAGTCGTCTGCCACGACAGCAAATCGGACATTTTCTACTCCTGTTGGGAAAGGACCAATAATGTCCATCCCCCATCTTGCAAATGGCCATGGGCTGTAAATCGATACGAGCTGTTGAGCCGGGGTATGAATTTTTGGGGTAAAATTTTTGCATTGATGACAAGTTTTTGCTTTCTTGATTGCGTCCTGACGTAAAGTCGGCCAATAATAGCCTTGTCTGATAGTTTTATACGCCAAGGCTTGCCCCCCAGTGTGATTTCCACATACTCCGACATGTATTTCTTCGAGTATTGCTCATCCCTGCCCTCTAGGCAAACACTTGAGAAGTGGGATTGATGTTCCTCTTTTGTAAAGTTGCTCGCCCACCAGAGTGTATTTGGCGGCTTGCTTTGTTAGCTTGGCAGCTTCAAAAGAGTTGTTTGGTTTTTCTCCACTTTTCAAGTATTTGACTATACTTGTTCTCCAATCTTCTTCTTCATTTGTTTGTTCGTCCAGTTGATTGATATTATAACTTGTTGTTGATGGGTCATTCATTTTTGTGATTATAATGTCGGCCAACTTGGCTGGTCCATCGCTTGTTGCTAGTCGGGCCAATGCATCTGCTTGTGTGTTGCTTGTCCTTGGAATTTGTTCGATGAAGACTTGGTCTAACAAGGACATCAGATGAGCAACAATTCGCTGATACTCGACCATATGATCGTCTTTAGCCTTGTATTCCCCTCGACTTAGTTCACAATCAGTTGGGAGTCACCGAATATTTGCAATCTTCTGACACCCACGACAAGGGATAGGTGAAGACCAGCAATGAGAGCTTCATATTCAGCCTCGTTTTTGGTTGCCATGAAACCAAATCTGATCGCCGAGGTGAATACTTATCTGTCAGGACTGATCAGAACTACTCCTGCCCCCGAGGCTACGTTGGTTGAAGATCCGTCGACATAAAGATGCCAGGGGTGATCAAGTCCTCTCGTCGAATCTGGTGGGAAAGTTAGTTCGACTATAAAGTCAGCTAGAGCTTGCCCTTTGATCGCTGTTCGAGGAGCATAGGTTACCCCAAATTGGCTAATCTCTAGTGACCATTTTAGTAGACGACCAGCTGTGCCGGGGCGATGGAGAATTTGTCTGAGTGGGAAAGTTGTTAGCACTTCAACTTGATGATCAAAGAAGTGTGGTCGTAATTTCCTCACACTCATGACAAGTGTGTACGCCATTTTTTCGGTTGGGGAGTATTTGATCTCTGCTTCGTGCAAAGTTTGGCTGACGTAGTAAATGGGTTAATGGAATTTACCGTCTTCTCGCACCAGAACGGAGCTGATTGCCACTTCTGATGTTGCCAGGTACAAGTATAGCTTTTCTCCTGAGATGGGTTTTGATAGAATTTTAACATCTCCCAGGTAATCCTTAAGTTGGTCGAACGCCTTTTGGCAGTTGTTAGTTCATGTGAACTTTTCTTTCTTGATGGCTTCAAAGAATGGACGGCATTTATCCCCCGATCTGGATATGAACCGGTTCAGAGCTGCTAGGCATCCAGTGAGCCTTTGCACTTCTTTTACCGAACGTGGTGGATGCATATCCACGATAGCTTTGACTTTTGTTGGATTGGCTTCAATCCCTCGTTGACTAACAAGATGGCCCAGAAACTTTCTGGAATGGACTCCAAAGCTGCTCTTCTTCGGGTTCAGCTTCATGTTGTAATGTCGAAGAATATCGAACACCTGGGTCAAATGCTGGAGATGATCTTCTTTTCGGGGGCTTTTGACTACGATATCGTCTACATAGACTTCTACCGTATCTCCGATTTGTTCGTCGAATATCTAGTTCACCAACCTCTGGTATGTTGCTCCGGCGTCGACGAGGCCGAAGGGCATTCTTTTCCAACACAGCAAGTTTTTATTCGTGTAAAATGTTGTGTTTTCTTGATCGTCTGGATGCATTGGGATTTGATGGTACTCGGCAAAGGCATCCATGAATGTTAGCATCTCGTGACCCGCAGTGCTGTCCACCAATAGATCAATATGGGGGAGAGGAAAATTGTCCTTTGGGCATGCTGCATTCAGATCTGTAAAATCTATGCATAGCCTCCAGGTCCCGTTTGGTTTCCTCACAAGGACTGGGTTTGCTACCCACTGTGGACAGAGTGCTTGTCGGATTAGATCGTTGTCTAACAACTTCTTCACCTCTTCATTCAAAGCCTGATACTTGTCTGGGCCATATTTTCTTCGTTTTTGATGGACAGGCCTTTTTGCTTGATTGATGTTGAGCTTGTGACAAGCATGTTTTAGATCTATTCCCACCATGTCTGCATGAGACCAAGCAAAAACATCTAGATTCTTGTTGAGGAACTCTTTCATTCGGGATCTATAAGGCTCAGGGAGCTCAGATCCTATGTATAATTCAAGATTCTCATTTTCAGGATTAACTTTGAACGCCTCCAGTTCTTCAACTGGAGTTGCTCGTCGTTTTTGCCCTTTCCAACGAGGATCAAGTATCGGTCCCTCAGGGTTGAAATCATTTTCGATGCTCATGGGCTCTGCTCCCAGGCGGGAATCTAGATCGTCTGCTGGTCCTGACTTATTGTTGTTAGTCAACATCTGGCCCTCCAAGTCATCTGGTGAGTGTTGCTCGTCACCACCCCTTTGTTGTTCGTTAGAGTGAATTTCTCCATGGGTGGTGATAAGTTGTTCATCCAACACTTGCTCGTCAAGGTGTTGTTCGTCCGTATCCATGTGGTCCTCCTCTATGTCCATCATGTTCTCTAGTATTGATGGTTCATCAACAGGATAGCTGGTAGTGGCTTCTATCATGGATACTAGCGCATGCTTTGCCTGTAACTGCAGGAGACATTCCCGAGCCTTTCTTTGATCTCACTTTATTGTGCCTGCCCCACTTGCTGTTGGAAACTTTAGGCAATAATGGTAAGTTGAACATGCAACTTTAAATTCATTTAGAAAAGGTCGACCAAGAAACCCGTTGTAGGTCGATTCCTGATCCACGACCAAGAAATCTACCATTCTTGTTATGTTTTTCTCGGGTTCCTCGACCGTTACAAGTTGAATGGACAACCTAATTTCCCCTAACGGGACTATTACAGCATTTCCGAAGCCTAAGATTCTATGATTTAAATCTCGTATATAGCCCAAGTAGTCTCCAAGTTGGTCGAGCGTCTTCTTGAAAAGAATGTTGGTGTAGGCTCCGGTGTCCACCAACAATCTGTGTACTCTGGTCTCCATGATCTTAGCACAGATCACGAGCGAATCATTGTAGGGGGTCAATATTCCCTCCAAATCTTTTTCAGTAAAGGTCAGTTCTGGAGTCTGCATGATGGATGGATTAACCCTCATCCCTTGCACTTGGTCGATCGCTCGTAATTCAGCTTTTCTTTTTCGCTTGGAGATTGGTGGTCGTCCATCAGAACATCCTCCCACCGGTCCTGCGGGTTCCATCATGTATAGGTCTTCTAGTGGACGAGCAGCAACAGCCGGAATTGGTCGCCTGAGTTTATTATTTTTCTGAGGCTGATTATCATTCTCATCTTCGGAGTTGTTCTCCAGGACTCTCTTTCCAGGTTGCCTCTTAACAAAGTCGGAGAGCTTCCCCTCCTTGTAAAACCGTCAAAGTTGTTTAAGCAAATCTCTACACTCGCTCGTAAAGTGCCCCACGCTTTGATGGTAGGCACAGTACTTGTTAGGGTTGAGTTTGCCAGTATCCTGACGGATTCTCCGTGGTGGGGAGAGCAACTCCTTCTCCTTCACATTTTCGTATACAGTATAGACTGATACTGTTAGCACCTGATTCAACTTTTCCTTCAGCTCCGTCCCTTCAGTGAATGCCTTCATGTTCTTCGGGACTCTGTAGCCCGTTCCGCCAGGTTTCTTGTTGTTCTCCTTGGGATCAGCTTTGTTTTCTCCCAAGTTTGCTTGCACGGCCTCATGCATGGAAACAAATATGCCGGCTTGATTCCTGAATTCGGCATAGCTTCTTGGGCACTTCAGACGTACCTCTTTCCATAACTTCAACCCTTTCTTCAACCCGGCCATAACAGTGACAATTTTTGTATCTTTGCTGACGGGCTCCCCTTCCAACAGCACTTTATCGAACCTTTCCATAAACGCCCGATCCGACTCATCGTCATTTTGCTTTAGGTCCGTCAACCGGTGTTTTTGGGATAAATATGATCCTGCTGTTGAAAAATGGAAGAGGAACTCTCGACTTAATTGGATGAACGAGTGGATAGATGCTGGTGGCATTGCAGAAAACCACTTGTGTACCCGGTCCCCCAAAGTCAATGGAAAGTTTCGGCATTGGGTGGCATCACTGGCTCCCACCGAGACCATATAGTCTGAATACTTCGTCAAATGAACCCGGGGATCAGCAATGCCATCATACTGTATACTTGTCGGGAATTGGATCTTTTCTGAATCGGGGCTTTCAGAATAATAGATGATAATGGAGAAGATGGTAAGTTGGTCGTCCCCACTCCTCTCTGTTGATCCAATTGCCCTTGCATGCTCTCCACAATCCTTCTCAGGCTTGACAGCTCATCCAAAGATGCCCCCTGGCTTGGAGGCTGTTCGGCGAGCAAAGGCACAAGCCTTTATGCTCGTCGCAGTCCCTCACTCGGAGCGGGCATATTCTGGAGCTGCTTTCTAGGGTTGCTCGCCGCATTTGGCCCTAGGCGCCTGCAAGCAGATTGGGATAATCTTTCATGGATTGATGGACGAGGTTGTTCAAATGTTGCTCGCCCATGTTGCAACTTTCTCTTGACACTGAGGTTGACCAAGTCTATCCTGGGCACTAGAACGGGTTATTCCATGGCTGGACATTGTTGCTCGCCCATGTGCTGACTCAGCTGGCCCTCTCTTGGTTCAGACACCTTAGCTTTGCCTTTATCACGCCGGACTTGGGCACTGTCCACCTCACGTTGCTCGTCCTTAACAGATTTGGCTCTAACAACTTCCATGGGTTTAGCCCTGGACCTTGCTTGTTCTTGCTGTCTCTGGATAGTTTGGAGAGCAGCAATGGTCTTAGCCAGATCATTAGGGTTGCTCGCCAGGGCCTCCAGTTATGGTGGAAGGTTATGGTCTAAAGCTGTAAGCCTTGATCTGTTCGCATGTCTAGGTTCACGATCTTGATGGCCTGCCGATGAAGCCCGAGTAGGAGATGCTCTCCTTGATAAGCGTGAACCTTGTGTTTCCTTGGATTGAGGCATTTTAAATTAAATTATCTTCAAATTTTATATTGAAGAACACCAAGAACACTTTTGCTTGAATCTTCAAAGATTTCTTGAGGATTTCTTCAAATCTTCAAGTTTTCAAACTTGAAACTCTTGACTAATCACACTTAACCGAAGGTTCGGACCCTTCTTCTAGCGCCAATTTGTTGGTGATCAAATTTAATCGGAATGCTTAGTGACTGTTTTAGTTTGGGTTAAGACCACCAATCAATAACGTGTGATTAATTACCACCGTAAATGGTAAATCTAAGATTCGAGTTATGGAATCGTAAATACGAGAATCGAAATTGTATTAGTTTGGTATATGTGTACGTTTAGGTGTGTTTGTGTGTGTTTTAGGAGTATTTGTGAATTTGAACTTGTATTTCTTAGCTGGAGAACAACTATTTATAGAGACTAGCAAGCAGGAGGTGTCCAAGACTCTTGGACTTCCTAGCTTGCATGCTAGACATGTGTCCTTTGACTTTTGTTTGACCTTATCTAAGCTGTATCTTAGTTACAAAGTCTTCTTTGGTTTTATCACGGACTTTTTGTTGTTCGTCATAGTTGGCTTAATTGGTTCAGTTTGATCCTTAAATAAAAGTTATTCGCCTCTTGTGGTCATGGCTCGGAAGCTGTTCGTCTTTTTATTTCGTATAGATAGACTTTGGGATCTCGGCCCTTTGTTCGTCTTCATACACCCATTAGGTTGGTAGATGCACCATCTTTCATAAAGTTGTTCGTCATTCGTGGCTTGGTGGAGGGTCCATACTCGGCTTCAGGCCTCTATACCTGTTCGCCAGTATGTTGTTCGTCGGTAGAGTTGTTCGTCATTTCGTACACCTCCTGGATCGATTTATGCACCTCAACTTGGTTTTCTTTATTAATCATCTTTGATTTGAGGTTGATTCTTTGTAATTCTTATTACGGTCTTAATCCTTGTTAGCCCATAATTGATTGATGTTTGTTCACCTATCAACATATGTGCCTATATGTAGTATTTCGATCTAATTGTTTTCGGTGTTTGTGTGCATATGTGTGACATGCGTAGATATTCTTTGACGTAAGTCCTTTTTTTTTTTTTGCAGAAAAGCGTCTTGGTGTTATTCCCCAGGCTATGAGGATATTTTTCAATCCCGACGCTTGTGTGGATATCACAGGTCATTTCAGTCAGATTGAGATTTGATTTTTATTGCGACTACGCATCGTGTAATGTTATCCTTGGATAATTGTATAATGTTACATGAATATATTGGAATGAACTTATAGTATTTTGAGAATTCCTTGTGATTTTGAGAATGGTCCTAATATATCTTTCATAATACACTTGCCACTGTTGTTGCTTTGTGCTTATGTTTGTATTATTTGATAATTTTGCGTGTTTTCGAGAATGGTCCTAATGTTTCCCTTATACTACACTTGTCATTGTTGCTGTCATTTGCATAGCATGTTGTCAAGTATTTTTGAGAAATTTTATAAAAATAAAATCGTGACTACATAATGTGTCACCATTTTTTTCCCTTTTTTCCGTCTTTTAATTTTGGCGTAAGTGGTGTTAGGTAGAATGAACTACTATTTTTGACTTGGACATGCATTATTCATTAGCCGAAGCCTATTGAAAAAAGCAGCTGTTTATTATATTGGTTTGGTGATATACTTAGATTACTGAGTATTAGAATTTGTTATTGTTTATTTCATAGAAATAGTAACAAATTTCGCACAGTTTGATAATTCCTCATAATCTCAGAAACAGTTATAATGAATTTAAGGAGTATCGATTGAGTTTGGTGTTCAACATATTGGAATACACTTCGGTAAAAATCACAAATGAAGACGCATATCTGCATAGCATTGTGTCGTTTTTTTTCCTTTCGCGGTGATTGGTGATATTGTGTAAAATCAACTAATACCTCTCTGTATTGGTATTTTAAAAAAAATATTAGTAGGCTCGAAATTGTGCAGTGGTCTAATTCATCTATATTACAATTTTCCGCGTCTACCATGTATTCTAAACTTTAGAGACTATTGATTATATTAGAAAATTTCCGTACTTTATGGAAAAATAATATATTGCTATCTTGTCATTTATAAATATCTCTACAATTCATTGGATTTGCTAATTAGGATCTTGCCATTGATAAATACATCTCCAATTATTATGATCCAATATATTATCTTGTCTATATTCATGTCTATTGGTGTATATGTATGAAATCCAATATGTGTGTGTATATATATATATATATATATTAGAATCTTGTCATGTATCAATATCTCTGCAATTTATTGGATATATTTGTTGTAAATAAGTGCGTAAATAAATAGACAGCGTTTGTTGACCCAGTTCGTCGGGAACGACTACGTCTGGGGGCGATCCAAGCTAGGAGTTCCACTATTATTCTTGTGTATGAGTATTTACAATTATGAGTACAAAGGTATATTTATAATGATAAAACCCTAGTCTAATGGATAAGGCCCAATGAGTTTCTTGGTCCATAAGTAATGTCCACACCAAATCTCCTAGATTTGGAATATTAAATCTTTCAAATTTACAACACTCCCCCTTGGACATTACGACATAACATAAATGTCTTGTCATGAAAACTCCACGTGCTAGGAATCGGCCAAGTAATAAATAGGGAGGAATGTCATCGATCTTCTAGATCTAAATCTTCTAGATTTATTTCGGGGTTACCGCTCCCCCTGAAGACAACAACACTTTAAGTCTTTGCATTCCAATGCCACGAACATACTTTTCAAAAGTAGACGTAGGTAAGAATTTAGTAAACAGATCTGCTAGATTGTTACTAGATTGCACCTTTTGAATGATAATCACGCCACTCTTTTGGAGTTCGTATGGGTAGAAAAACTTAGATGAAATATGTTTCGTCAGGTTTCCCTTGACGTACCCATTACTCATTTGTACGATGCAAGCAGCGTTGTCTTCAAATATAACGGTGGGAGGTGTATCGCCTTTGGCGATACCATACGAGTCACCAATGTGTTTTACCAATGACCTTGACCAAACACATTCTCATGCTGCTTCAAATAAAGTTATGATCTTTGAGTGGTTTGAAGACGTGGTAACCATGGATTGTTTAACCGATCTCTATGAGATTGCGGTTCCACCACAGAGAAAAACGTAACCAGTCTGGGATATGGCATTGTGGGGATCAGACAAATAGTCAGCATCCGCATAACCTACTAAGGCTTATCTTGGTTCTTACGGTAAAACAGTACAAGATCTTGAGATCCTTGGAGGTACCGTAGAACGTGCTTAACACCATTCCAATGTCTCCTCGTAGAAGAAGCGCTATATCTCGCAAGCAAGTTGACAACAAATGTAATGTCCGGCCGGGTGCAATTTGCAAGATAGAGCAAAGCTCCAACAACGCTAAGATAAGGAACTTCTGGTCCCAGAATTTCTTCTGAATCTTCTCTTGGCCTAAATGGGTCCTTATCCACTTCGAGGGATCGGACAACCATCGGGGTGCTAAGTGGATGAGATTTATCCATGTGAAATCTCTCCAAAATCTTCTTTACGTAGGTCGACTGATGTATAAGGACTCCTTCTTGGAGATGCTCGATCTGCAAGCTGAGGCAGTACTTGGTTTTACCCAAGGACTTCATTTCGAATTCAGCTTTCAAGATTGAACTGGCTTCTCCAATCTCTTTGCATGTTCCGATTATGTTTAGGTCATCAATATATACGGATATGATGCAAAAACCATCTTGTGATTTCTTCGAGAATACGCATGGGAAAGCTTTATCGAATATGTATTCCTTCTTCTGAAGGAATTCACTAAGTCGGTTGATTGCTTCAGGCCATACAATGACTTTTGCAGTTGTATGCTATACATACTGCAGTTTTCAACATCCTTTATCTGAGGAATGTTAAATCTATCTGGGATTTTCATATAAATGTCGGCATCTAGTGATCCGTATAAGTAGGTGGTTACTACGTCCATTAATCTCATTTGGAGATTTAACTTAACTATCAAAGATATCAAGTAGCGGAACATTATTGAGTCCATGACATTGAGTTCATGACGAGAGAATAGGTTTGATCGAAATCAATCCCGGGTCTCTTCGAAAAACCCTTGAGCTACAAACCTCGCTTTATACCTCTCCATAGTATTGTTCTCATTTCATTTTCATACAAAAACCTATTTATATACTACATGGATAGCGCGCGCGGGTGTACGAACGAAAGAGTCAAATACTTGTCTTTTGTTAAGCGATGCGAGCTCAGCTTCAATTGCCTCTTTCCATTTTACCCAATCGGAGCGCTTCCGGCACTTAACGATAATTTTGGGTTCTGGATCCGGATCATTAATGGAAAGAGCAAATGTTGCTGCAAATATGTCATCGACGACATTAATAATATATATTACATGTTTCTCCCGTATCTGTGAAATTCACAGAGACTTTGACGTTTACGTCAACCAGACCTTCCTCATTTCCCATTGTATCTGGGTCTGGTCGTTCCACGGTCCTAGTGCATGGAATATTTTGTGCAAGTGCTTCATCACTAGGACTCTCGTCTCCTAAAGACTTGGAGTTATCTAGACGGAGTTCTTCAAGAGATTTTCCATTCGACTGACCAGATTTGCTAGCCTTTCGTTTAGGTGTGTTACTATCTCTTGAGGGTCCCTTATGCTTTTAGCGTGTGGGGGCATGAGTACTCATTTTGCTTGGGACCTCAACCCTTTGGGGAGCATTTACTGCAGGTATATGCGATCTAGTCACACCTCTATGGTCAGTGAACATGTCTGGCAGGTTATTTGCTAAGTTCTGCAGGTTAATGATCTTTTGAACTTCCAGTTCAGATTGATTAGTGCGCGGATCTTGATACTGAAGATTACTTACGTTCCACGTAAGTTCCCGTCATTCATTCAATTTTAAATTCGGATCTCCCCCTAATGTCGGGAAGTAATCTTCATAGAATGTGCAATCAGCGAACCGAGCCTTTAATTGATCCCCGGACAAAGGCTCGAGGTATTTCACGATGGATGGAGAGTCAAATCCGACGTAAATACTGAGTTTCCTTTGTGGGCCCATAGAGGTTCGCTTGGGTATCGTAATTGGTACGTATACCGCACATCCGAAAATACGCAGATGGGAAATGCTAGGTTCTTTCCCACGCACTAACTGTAGGGGGGAATGATCATTATATGCAGTTGGATGGATTTGAATTAGGTGCGATGCATGTAGGACTGCATGCCCCAGCATGAGGTGGGTAGTTTAGAGTTCATAAGTAATGGTCCCGCGATAAATTTGATACGTTTTATTAGCGCCTCAGCAAGACCATTTTGGGTATGGACGTAGGGGACTGAATGCTCCACTTTAATTCCCAGGGCCATACAGTAATCTGTAAAGGCCTTCGAGCTAAACTCAGCTACATTATCCATGATAATCCGGGAATTGAGCTCTACGCTCGATAGTCTTCGCAATGAGCTTCACAAAAGCTTGATTGTGGGTAGACAGCAAACATACAAATGTTCACCTAGTGGAGGCATTAATAAGGATCATGAAATACTGAAATGGTCCTGATGCTGGGTGAATCGGTGCACAAATGTCTCCTTGAATTCGCTTCAAGGAAAACTGGAGACTCTAGTCTAACCTTAGTGCGCGACGGGCGTACTATTAACTTACCCTTGAGACATGCATCACAAATAAGTTCATCAACAGGAAGGATTCTATTATTCGAATTATTATGACTAATTGAATTAGGTAGAATCCTATGTATCATATATTATCCTGGATGAGTTAACCGTTGATGCCTTAATATAAAGAAGTTCGGTTCATGAAATTTCATACTCATGGCTAGATGGAGATTTTGACGGCCGAATGTAGGAATAGTACAATCCGGGGGAGAAGTAATGAAGTTTTTCTATAACTTATTTACGGCTACCTCGAGTAATATTCATCAAAAGGTATTCGTTATTGTTCTCAGTTTCAGTTTCAATGTGATATTCATTAGTCCTAATATCTCTAAAACTGAGCAGGGTACACTCAAACTGTGGAAATAATAAAGTATTATTCATTAGAGTTCGGTACCCACGGGGAGGACAATGGGAGCTCTTCTAGACCCCACTATCAACCTACTATCATTGCTATTGTAGTTATACTTCCCTTACATTTTAATAAGTTATGAAAGAACTTCTTATCTCTTAAGATTGCATGAGTGGTGACGCTATCTACCAAACATAAAATACAATCTCAATCTATCATGCCAGAGGAAATAGTCCAAACCTAACAGCTGATATGTTTACTAGCCATGAAAAGCAATATCCAAGTAAATTTAATGGACAGCGTTAAGGTAAACACATCGAAGCTAAAACATAATATTATCCATAAAATAAAAATCCAAAAGAAAGGATCTAAATATAAAGTACTAAAACAATCAAATACACAAATCACTCATCATCTCCAAGGTCCTTGAGCTTAATGCCCAGAGGATCGACGTTGTCTTGGTCAAAGTCTGCTTCAAGCAGTCTGACATGGTGAGATTCGACTCTAGGGGTCTTCCCCTTGCCGTCCTTCTGCTGCTTTTGATAAGCCTCAACCAAGTTCTTGGGAGTGCGACACGTGCGAGACCAATGGCCTCTGCATCCGCATCTGTAGTAGGATTTCTTAACCTTGCCAGATGAAGAGCGAGATTCGAGGTTCTGTGATCACCGGATGTACTACGACCTCGGCCTTTAACCTAGATCATCTTACTCTCTCCCCCTTCCACGTTTGCAACCAATAATATAATTGTCCCCATACTACTGCTGGAGTATAAGGCTGCTAGCGTGGAATGTTGACAGATTGTTCTGCATCAACTGGGTTACAATACGGTGCAAAGCAGAGTTGTACTCCGTTGTAGACTTAAGGTCTTGAAAACGGAGTCTCAACCAATCGTATTGTACCAGAGGGAGGAGTATATCATTTTGTTGTTGAAAATGATCCTACAGGGAGTTCCACAATATTCCGGGGTCCCTGAATGAGGATCTGAATGATGAATTCCTCACTCAGGTGGTTCATGAGAAAAATCAACGCTTTCGCCTTCAGGGCGTTAGTGGATTTCGAACCTTCGAGAATTGTTTCGCTCAACTCATTTAAGGCTAGATGGAACTCGACATCTAGCGCCCATGTCAGGTAGTTATTACCATCGAGAGTAAGCTCATCGAATTCTTTCATGGTAATATCATATATTTTCACTACGATTTTAAAGTGACATGGTAAGAGTTGTGACCAATTTATTGACAACGGAGAAATAAGGATTTATTTAATTATTCTAGAGCACATAGATACAAGTATTGAGCGCTGTCTACCCAAAACATAAATTTACGGTCCGACAAATACCGGGCGCCGCCTACCCGGGCATAATATGCGGACTATAAAGAAATAAACTATGTGCGGAAAAGTAATGCACGTAGGATAATTAAATCACATAAACATGCATAAACAATTAAGGAAGATAATCACATGAAAATAATTTCTAGAAAATATACGATTTAATAGACAGAGGAAATAATCATAAAAATAATTATTTCATGTATATTAACGCAATTTACCGAAATATTTTCAGAATTTTAAATTAATAGATATTTTGTGATGCCCAAGAACGAGCCAAAAAATGGGCTAGGGTTTCACAAGATACACGACCATGTGCGACTGCGGGCGCGGGGGCGGTGCCGGCCTTTGCACGGTGCGACGGCGGCTCGAGGAGAGGCGGCGCGGACGGCGGCAGCTTGGGGTTAGAGCAAGGCGCGCGGCGGTGTCGCGAGGCGATGCGCATATCAATTAAGCATATAAGACAATTTATTGAGAACTAATATTGAAATATATATATATATATATATATATATATATATATATATATATATATATAAAAGTAGAAGTGAGGAGAGAGAAAAAATTATTATTATTGGAGCAAGTGAAGTCCACTTGCTTTGTAGTGCAATGGCGAGTCTCACTCTCCATTAAAGAGAGTGGATTAACTTTATCATTTTTTTTTCTTTTTTATTTTGCACCAATAATTTCAAAAAAATTTAAGCTATTATTTTTAAATCTATTTTCAACATACTATATATCAACAAAATTATCTTTTAAACATTTAATTTAACATATATACTACACATATAAAAAGAAAAAAAATCATATTTAATATATTTATTTTATTATTTTTAAATGTTTTTTTATTGACCTTAACTCTATATGATGGGTTGAATTTAAATAATTTTTATTTAGATTATATAAGTTTTTTTAAATATTAAAATCATTTTATGAGTTTTAGTATTTGTTTTGAATTTAATACATAATTGAAAATTGTGTGATTAATTAAATAGTTGTAATATTAACATAATATACAATATAATTTTTACATATTAATTAGTTTATGAAATTAAATTTATTTAATTTAAATTTTTGATATAATTCATTATGCAATTTTGCATTAAATTTTATAATACTCAAACACTAGTTGATTCTAAAATTTTCAGGCTTAATTAATGTGCAAGAATTATTATTATTTAATTTTTCAAGTATTTTCAAAATTCGATAAAAAAATATTATCAAAATTATATGAATCTGTTGATGGATTTGGCTAGTATCGGACAACCACTCTTGCTTTGACACAAATTCTGCAAATTAATTAAAAATTAATTAAAGTGTCAAAGATGAGAATTAATTAATGGCATGATAGATATAAATTTCGTTTGGCCAAAATTCATGAATTAAATTTTGATAATTAATTGGCCCATTGATTAAATATAGAGGCCCAAATCTGTCTTCCTCTTTCTCGCAGAAAGCAGATACACATTCCGCTTGTTTCTCTCCCACAAATGGCCAAGAGTTCCGCCGCCGGCTTCAAGGTGTCGCTCCAAAACGGCCTGAAAAGAGAGTATCTACTGGGTGTGCCCAATTTGGGGCGAGCCCATCTCGATCACGGTGCCGTGCGAGCCCGTCTCGATCGCGGTCGGTGCTCGGAGGGTCTGGTGATAAGGCTCGGTAGCGTACGAGAGGAGGCGCTGGCTGAGCCGGGTGGAGCGGCGCTGGCTCTCGGTGGTGCTGACACTTGTATCCTCCAACATCAAATTCAATATAGATGAACTCAAGAGGATTAGTCAAATTATCATAAAATATATATAAAAAATTGTTAGAATGACTTATGTTTGCATAAGTCTGCGATTGAATTCAGCATAGTGAACATAGTCCACCAGGTGGAAGCTTGCAGCGCTTCAATAATCTTAACAGGATGGTACTTTTCGACACGCCACCGGCAATTGATGCCTTTGCATAATTCGAGGAGTGAATAGATCGATTAATTGCGGGTAGAGACTCGCGCTGACAACGTGTTGTAAATAAGTGCGTAAATAAATAGACAGCGTTTGTTGACCCAGTTCGTCGGGAACGACTACGTCTGGGGGCGATCCAAGTCAGGAGTTCCACTATTATTCTTGTGTATGAGTATTTACAATTATGAGTACAAATGTATATTTGTAATGATAAAACCCTAGTCTAATGGATAAGGTCCAATGAGTTTCTTGGTCCATAAGTAATGTCCACATCAAATCTCCTAGATTTGGAATATTAAATCTTCCATATTTACAACAATATTAATTATGATCTTTCCATATATAAATATCTCACCAACTATTGTGATGCAATGTATTATCTTGTCTATATTCATACACTAGTGTGTACCCCCGCGAATTTCGCTGTCTGAAATTTTTTACAGTTTCAAATTGTATTTTGCAGTTATAATTTTATTATAAAATGTGTGTGTTACAATCTGTTATTGATGATAAAATATTACATGGTGACAATATTTTTTGGGAATCATATGATATCTCAGTGACAATATATTTTCTGAAATATTTTAATTTACTTCTACAAATTTCATATCTATCAAGATTTTGCAAAAATAAATTCCAAAAATATCTAAAAAAAGAAATCGTTCAACTGTGAAAAAAGATTTTCTTGCATTAATTTAATGTTTAGAATAATCTTATTATACGTAAATATTTTATTTCCATTGATTAAAATATATTCATAATTATTGTATTTTAGAGTAAGATATTTTTTAAAGTAATAATACTTAAATTGATAGTAAAGAAACTTAGTGTTCTTTTTGGCCAACACTATAATTTTTTAACCATGAAAAATTTATTCCACATATTTTTTTTAGAAATATACATTAATTATATAACATTCTTTTACTTATTTATCATTTACAATACTAATTTAATATTTTCATGTTAAAACAATATAAAAGAAAAATCGAAATCATAGTCTAAAAAAGAATATATGTATTTTACAGTTTATGGTTTATTTTGGCGGTAAAATTTTATCCAAAAATAAGCTTTTGTATTACAATCTATTATTCAAGGAAAGATATTATATTTAATGGCAATTTATTTTTATTTTTTTTGGTATCATACACTATTTCGGTGACAATATCTTTTTTCTTAAATATTTCAATTTCCTCCTACAAATTTCACGTCTATCAATACTTTACAAAAATAACTTTCATAAATATCTAAGCAAAGAAATTGTTCAACTGTGAAAAAAGATATGCTTGCATTAATATAATGTTTAAAATTATATTTCATATTTTACATAGATATTTTGTTTATTGAATGCAAGATATTATATTTGGTGACAGTAATTTTTTTGGTATCATACACTATTTCGGTGACAATATCTTTTGTGAAATATTTCAACTCTCTCCTAGAAAAAATTCACATCTATCAATATTTTGCAAAAATAACTTCCAAAATATCTAAGAAGAGAAATTATTCAACCATGAAAAAATACTTGCTTGCATTAATATAATGTTTAAAATAATATTTCATATTATGCGTAAATATTTTATTTTCATTAGTAAAAAAAGTTTCTTTTTTGTCATCACTATAATTACTAACCCATAAAAATTTATTCCACATATTTTAAGAAAAAATATATACATTAATTATATAAGATTTAACAATTTTTTACTTATTTATCAATTACAATACTCTTTTAATATTTGTATGTTAAAAAATATTTAAAAAAAATCAAAATCCTAGTTTATAAAAGAATATCTGTATTTTACAATTAATAATCTATTTTGGCCGTATAATTTTATCTAAAAATAAACTTTTGTATTACAATCTATTATTGAAGGCAAGTTGGTTGCAAGATTTTTTTAGTATCATACGCTATTTCGGTGAAAATATCTTTTCCAAAATATTTCGAATTCTCTCCTACAAATTTCACATATATCAATATGTTGCAAAAAAAAAATCCTAAAAAACAAAAAAAAAATCATCCAACAATGAAAAAAGAATTGCTTGCATTACATTATTGTTTAAAAGAATATTTCATATTATACATAAATATTTTGTTTACACTAATTAAATTTTATTAAGATTTATAGTATACTATAAAGAAATAACAACTCAGTAGTAACAACTCTAAATTTTACAAATAATTAATTCATAAAAAAAACTAAAAAAAATAAAAAAATTACATCCGTCGATTTCCAAAATATCCCAATAAACCGGGGCCGTGAGACTGTTTTTGTTACGGTGATGCTCCGGGTTTGGATCGTCATACCAAGCATTTATCCATATTTATGCAAGAAAAAAAATGACGATTCAATTAGATTAAAATAAAATTGATCTCTTACCCGATGTGGTGGTGTGCGGTATTCCGATGCGGTTTAAGGCCGTGGTGATTCGAGGGAAAAATCCATGAGGAGGCGGCGGTTCGTGAATAACCTGCGAGAAGAGAGACGACATCGTGAGAGAAGAAGAGGAGAAAAAAACAATATTATACCTATAAAGAAAAATCAAACAATGAATGAGAAAATAAAGAGAAGAGAAGATGATTAGGGTTGTAAATCCGAATGAAAACTAAAGTGAGATTTGACATTTATAGAAAATGTAAAATGAAATGTACGGTTGAGATTAAAAGTATAAAACTCATGGTGTAGATTAAGTTTTAATATGATTTAAAATATACCTAAAATAACTTTTAAGGAGAATGCAGAATTTTGAAATAAAATGATTTGAGAGGTGCCACGTCACTTTAAGAGAAATGTGGTGCTGACACATCATCTTGGAGAGGTTTGGAAATATAGTATAATAAGATATGACTGTATTTGTATATTAAAGGAATTTTTGTGCCTGATGATTTGATTTTGCTTCTAACAAAAATTATAAAATTTTCATATTTTTTTTTTGGTTAGTTATTTACTATGGAATGTGTTCGGCATATCAGTATTATAAATGTTTCCTTTCTTTTTGGGTCAACTCGTACGCTGTGATAATGATCAATTTAAGAACAAAAAAAGATCATTGAAAAAAATCTCATCAACTTTCTAAAATAACTCCTCAATAGAAGAGTATCCAAAGTCGGCACCAATTAGTTTTTACCATAATAATATATTCAAAAAATCTAAATAATATTATTATAGTCTTAATAAAAAGATAACAAATATTCAAAAATATATACCATTGATCATTAATTTTTATTAAAAACCCCCCCAAAAAATACCAACATATAATGCTTAACGTCATTACAAAATAGTAAAATTAATAGGAATGTAAATCTACAATCCTAATATTATACAATCTCTTCAAAAATTTAATTGAGCGATTTGCAGCATCATTCTCAGCTTCTACAAAAGTAGCTTCTAGATCTCCACGAATGACTTGCATATCATCACCACTACGAAGACAACAGTACAAACAAAAGCAGAAAAATAATCGCACCCTACTTCCTCGATCTCGTATGCAGCGCTAGTGAAACCCAATCTCAACTGGTAAATCATCTAAAATTGTCTTAAAATCAATGGTAATAACAATTGAGTCCATGTGAATAATACCTACGATAGAACAACATAAATCAATGCAATATAATAAAAAATGTATGCATTTCGTTTTTAAAATAAAATATTTAAAAACAAACACAATTTGCACCTCCAAGGAAAATAGAGCAAAATTTACTGGTAGAAAACTTACTAAGCTAACATTTATAGGGATTTTACAAATAATAAAATAAAAAAAAGTAAGAAATCAAAAGACAAAATACAAAAATTCTAGACCAAAACTATGATAATTACCAGATAATAATACCATAATAAATCAGCCACAATTGATTCTAAATTAAAGTAATTGGTCACATGCCATTAAAAGATATCGAAAATAGCCTTTTGATATGCATGACCAATAAAAAACAATATAGACCCTTCCGAATTAAAATATATCCTATTTTACACAATTGTAGAAGACTATACCTACTTACCTTTCAATATTAGTCGATATAATATATTTAAAATAAAATAAGGTTGGTTCAATAAAATGTTAGTTTCATTATTTATATTATTTTATATGAAATAATTAAGACAAATGATAGAGTGAATATGGTTTGTGCATGGACCATTAAAGATTATTGATTTTAAATAGAAAGACACATCCTCATAGACACCCACGAGATCACTCCATAAAATTTGAATAATTTTTCACCAACTTGGACACCTATCAATGACTAGTTCAAACACTAGGAGTGAATTTTCCATTTCTTTTGGATGACTACTCCCTCTTAAGTCAGAAAAGAAAACTATTACCCCAATCCCATATATTGACCCAAGAGCTCTAACCCAAAAAGTGTTACCCCTACATCCACTTGCACAAGATAGTGAAATAAAAAAATAAAAATTCAAATATTTTCACCCCAAGACTCCTCCCCAGCCAGATCCCACAAAAAAAAAAAAAAAAAAAAAAAAAAAAAATCTTTTTGATACAACTCTAATTACTTGAAATATATCATTTTGTCTCTTCGAAGTTTAATAATGGTTTGACGCACACACAAATGGATTTTGAAGAAAAAAGGAGGCAATAGAACGGAAGCGATGAGAGAACCGAATTTATGAGAGTTGTGTGGTCTATGAATGAGATATTTCTCATCTCACAGTCCGCCAATCATGAAGATAGGTGCATCTTGACTTCAAATCCCCTTTAAATTGTATTTCAAAATAATATCAAGATTTTTTATAATGTATTCTTGATAATGATATTTCTTGCATGATATCCAATTTGGTGCAAAGAAAGGAATAATGTAGTCTTCCACTATGTGCAGACTAGTTTAGCCCTTAATGGACGGTGCCACTGTCATTTCATGTCTTCACTTGGAGTGAATAATTTCCTAAATTACACTTGCATTTTTATCTGATAATAACTCGACAATAAATGTCATAAGTACATGTGACAAATATGGCCAAATTTATATGTATGCCATCGTTAATCGTTATCCACCCCTTATTATTCATGTATAGACACATATTTATTCCATCAATTAATAAATTTTAATATAAGACATTCTAATTAATATTTTAATTTTTGTGTGTCACATTCTAACTAGTTTTCGACCGTTATTTTGCTTTTTTAGTATATGCAAGCATGGAGAAGACGCTCCTGCTTACCGTACACAACAGCAATGGAGTAAAATATTCTCAATAATAATTTTAGCCGGCCCACAATGAAAACTATGTATTGACTCATTTACCCTTCACAAATCACGTGCATATAATAGGTTGGCCGCAAAATAGGCCACTTACCTCGGGGGTACTGCAGTCAATAAAAATGAGAATTTAAATTTTGCATAAGCTGGAAATTCCAATGTCAGACGACACGTGGCAATGTGATATTGGAGAAAAAGCGATTAAAACTAATAAGCCAAGTGTCGCGGACTCCGAGGCGGTGAAGTTTAAATTGTAGCTTGCACTTTCTCTTCTACTGAAACTCTATTCTCATAGTAAGAGAGAAGGAGAGAGAGGGAGGTAGAGAGGAGCACCAGCTATCGATACGGCGTCGTTCGGTTAAGAAGAGGTTCATCATTTCAAGGTAAAATCAACCGCTTCTCGTTTCTCTTTATTTCAGAAATTAGGGCTGCTGATGCATATGCGTACATTTGGTTGATTTCACGCAGTGGATGTGTTTGTGTGTTAAAGAAACTAGAAAAGGGGGTTTTCATCGATTTATGCAATTATTTTGTCCCTTTAATCGTAAACAATTTACTGAAGAATTGAAGGAGGGTAAATTATTTTAATTTTCTGATTACTGTTGAGAACATAGGATGCATTATTCATGGGCTTTAATGGTGCACGCTCAAATTAATTTTATTTAATGAGCTGTTGTAATCATTGCGCATATCTGCAGAAAAAGGGGTTGACTAAAACACTCTCTGGAGTGTATTTACTAGATCTTTAATTCATAATGCTCTCTCTTTTTAATTTTACCCACAAAAACACATGTGAGTGTGTGCTTTGGTTGTGAATTTGTGCATTTGTGAAGAAGGTAAGAAGAAAGAATGGTGGAGATCAAGAGCAGGGAATCACACTCGTGGTGGTTTGATAGTCACAACAAGGGTAATTTGAATCGGTCCCCATGGCTCCAAACAACACTTTCTGGTAATTCTTTTGTTTCTTTTAAATATATCTCGTTAGATCATCTTGTTTGTAGCAATTGCTGTCAATAAAAACTGGGATGTTGCTTTTGCTTTTTAATGTGAAATTTGAACATAATTACCTTTTTCCAATTTAGAATGCGAGTATGTGACCGTTGGAGATTTCTATATTTGACTTTTGAGATCTTTTTTTGGGGTAACAGTTAACATTCAAACACATAGAAGACCAGTTAGACTCCCCTGTTTCACTTTCTTGTTTCATCATATATTCCACTCTTTGATCTTTATATATACATGGTGGAGAACTAGAAATCTTGAAATATAAATAATATTTTGTTTAGTTTGTGAAGCATTTATCTCGATCATAGATAGAAATGTCAGATCACAAATCCAATTATGGAATGTTTAGCTAATAATTTGTTGGCATTTGGGCACATTAGGCTAAGCTTAAGCTTTAACATTTTATAAGTTGTTTTAAGAGCTTATAAGTAATGTTTAAGTAGCTAATAGGTTATAAGTTGTTAAAGTTTGGCTAATAAAATTTATCTTTGATAGTTATATTTTTTTAATTTAAATACAATATATATTTATGTTGTTGTGGGGGTAGGTGAGGTTGGGGGTGGCGTGGATCGTTGGGTTGTTAAAGTGTTTGACTAATAAGATTTATCAAGAAATTAACACTGATCCAATTATGTAGAGCTAGATGAGAAAACAAAAACAATGCTGAAGCTGATTGAGGAAGACGCAGATTCCTTTGCCCAACGAGCAGAAATGTACTACAAGAAGAGGCCAGAGCTCATTAGCATGGTTGAAGACTTCTATCGTACTCACCGTTCATTAGCTGAGCGATATGATCAAGTCAAGTCAGAACCCGGAAACCGCCTCCTATCATCACCATTTACGTCTCCATTATCTTTCACCAAGTATCGGTTAGAGAAATCTATGAGCTTGAACGATAAAGCTTATGATAGCTATTCCGAGGTTTATGGCCCAGAGGAGGATTCTGATGAGTCTGAGGTTGATGATCCAGAAGAGGAAGAAGAAGATCCAACGGTAGAAAATCATCCACTTGCTTCAGAAACAGAACAAGTTGAGAGGCTGAAGGAAGAGGTGGAGAGGCTTAGAGACGAAAACGAGGCTCAACGAGCACAGCTCGAGCAGAAGGATGAAGAGAAACGGGAAGTCATCAGGCAGCTAAGTTTGGCGATGGATCTGCTCCGAGAGGAGAATGTGAAGATGAGAGAATGTCTTCTTTCCAAGAAAACTCACAAGAAAGGAAGCCATAATGAGTTGGTCAAATTGAAGGAGAATTTTCTTGGGAGATTGTTCAGTGGATTTGGGAAAACGCCAGCGAATCTAGTCGCTGTCTGAATACTATTACATAAGCATTGTAGTCAATGTAAGATACAACTCTACGTCAATGTAAGATACAACTCTACGTATGCACTAGGAATTCAATTTGTTTCTTTTAACTAGCATATGTGTGAATTTTGTTGCATTCTTATACATTCTTTTGTGTGTGTAGTTCCTCATTCCGTTCAATATTACATGTAATGCTTTTATTTGTTATTCTTTATGCTACATGCCCTGCCCCGTCTCTAATTCATCTGTTCCTGGAAATACCCTAAAAATGGAACCTTTCATGTCCTCTGCTATTTTAGGTTGAAAGAATTCCGCCTATTTAAAAATCCGAACTTGTAGAAGGGTGTGAAATTAATTCATTTAATTATTTCCCTTAACACAAGTTAAGATGGTAAAAAACTCAAAACCCCTCTATGTTTATAAAATATACTCAAATAGATATGCATATCCTCTCCCATCGTTCATTTGCGTTTAAACAACAATAATGACGTTAAATTGAAGCATGAATTTACATAATTGTCATCTGTATAAACCAACACACGTACACAACACCTTAGATGGTGACACCAAAAAAAAAATCTATATATAATGTGGAGAAAATTTAAATTTCAATGGAGGCGACCAACGGGCCCCCACCTAAATCCGTCTCTGTTTATCTCTATAAGATCATGGGTTCGTCCTTGGAACATGAGAGCAAAGCTTTCAAATTTATTGATTCAAATTACACACAATGCTACAAAACAATGCCAATAATAATAATAATAATAATAATAATAAAAAAAAACATATCCGATGAAGATGAAGAATCATAATCATAATGCTACATACCATCTATACACTAACTCATAATCAAACAAACAAAAGATTCATAGTCATCAAACATATATCTTAGTACATTGAAAAGAAATGCAAACTAAAATGTATAAACTAAATCTTGATTTACCCAAATGCCAGTAAGCACAACCGCCACCGAACTCAAGAACGCCGCCGCACTCAGCCCATGTGAGGAAGATTCCGGCAGAACCTCAGACGGCGAGAAGGCCGCCCCGGGGCCGGGAGCTTCTTCCATTGCGTCCGGGTTCGGAGGGCTCGGGCTCGAGGGTATTAAGGGAACAGAGGATTCACTTGGAGAAAGGTTAGAGCCACCTGGTGAAGGAAAAAGAGGAGTAATGTCCGGAGATAATGCTGGTGAAGAAGATGGAGCTATATAATCAGGTGAAACTGAAGGCGCGGCTGAGATAGCAGAGGATGAAATTGTTGCAAATGAAGATGATGAAAGTGCTATAAATGTTGTAGCAAGAATGATGAGAGATGGGGTTATGATACGAGCCATTAATGATGAAATTTAATGATTTCTTTGACAGAAAAATCTAATCTTTATGTGAAATAAATGCAGCAGAAAAGATGGAATGAGTGAGTTATGATTGTGGGAGTGATAAGGGGGAGGGTGGTTGTGGGGCCGGAATGACAGTTGGCAGGATGTGATTGGGTGGTGCGCCTGAGGAAACAGCTAAGGCATGTTGAAGAAATGGACAAGATTTGATTAATGAGAACACATGAAGGTGAATTGGTAGATGTTGTCTTGTTGCTAAATGGCTGTTTTCTGGTGTTCACAAGTTTTTGTATGTGTTGAGAGCATATTTTGGTGGGTGGGGACAATATTGTCCTTGTGATTTGGAGGGGTTTGAGGCTATTTTGCCATTCAGAGATAAATAATTAAGCTAATTGCTTGGTATTTGGAAAGGGCGTGAAGAGGACAAAAGTAAATTAATGATGGTGAAATTAAAGTGTTTTGTTTAGTAGTGAAAAGATTAAACCAGTTCATATAATTTGTGATTAGTTATAGAGGTGCACAGCCAATCCATTGTCTAGTATTCAAATAACATTCTGTTGGATTTTTTTTTACTTTAAGGGGGCGTTTGGTTGGCTGGATTGGGTGTGACTAAAGTTTTAGTCCCACTCAATCCCATATAATATTGCGTTTGGTTCGCAGGTTTACGGCCCGAGATAAAATTGGGGCCCGAGTCATAAACATACAAAATCCATCAAATGGGGGACTAACTAATCCCTTAGGGATGATGGAACTCCATAATCCATGCTTAAAAAATGGTATATTGCAATTTAAACTCACTTAATCATTCAATCCAAACACACATTCCTCCTCAAATAATCATATATAATCCAATGTCATCTAATCCAATCCCATCTAATCAATCTCATCCCGTGAACCAAACGGCCCCTAAGAGATCTGTGAATTTTGAAAATCTATGGACTTCATGCAAAGTTTGGTTGACTCTTCATATTGATTTACATGGAGTTTTATAAACTTGACAGGATTGTGGAATACACTTTTTTTATTTGTTTACATAGATTTCCATAAACTCCAGCGCTGGAACAATTGATGCAAATGTATATGGAACACACTTGTATATAAAAAAAAAAGTAATCCAAATTGTTTTATAAAAAAAAGTTATCCAAATTCTTTAGAAAAAATACCAAAAATACATTAGTTTAAAAAAATACATTTATTATTCTCATCTTCATTTCCATCATCGTTATACCTCGACCTCATTAGAAGTCTTTGGCTGTTAGAAGAGATATTGGAGAATGAAATCTATTTATATTTTTGGAAGAGTAGACTTGATAGTGGGGTGGAGAATCCCCGATTGGGTATCAGCGCCGAACGGTGCGGTGAATCCCCGAAGCAAACAAGGAAGTGAAATTTTTTTGCCCCATAGGCAAGGACGGGGATAGTATTCACCGCCCCGCGGGGACCCGCATTATTTTTTATATAATTAAAAGTACATTACATATAAATATTTCATAATTGCCCACTCAATTAACTATTAATTTAAAATTACATCTATATTTTATTTAATATTATGTTATTAGTTCCAAATTATATAATTTTCACTTTAGTATATATGTTAACTAAAAATATTATAATTAGAGGTTCTTCAAATTTTAAATTAATTTTTTTTTAACACCAACTTAAAGTAATTATTGTGTATGATTAATTTTTTTAATTTAGATATTTTTTATTTTAAAAATGAGATAAAAAAATAATTAGGTGTGGAGGGAATCCCCACGGGGATGGGAGGAAATTTTTCCCTAAGGGGGGTGTATTGGTTATGGAGTATGTAGGAATTTTTTAGACTTACAAAGTCTAGGAGTATTCAATCCGGATTTTCAAAAGTCTTTAAAAATCCTGAAATATTCAATACGGATTTTGAAAAGTCTTAAAAAATCCTTAGGTATTCAGTAGTCTATGGATTTTAAAACTCTATGGTTTTTTTTATTCTCTTCCAAAAATATAAATAGATTTCACTCTCTAAAATCTCTTCTAACAACCAGAGATTTCTACGGATTTCTTTTTTTTTTTTTAATTTTAAATGAAAAATCTGTTCCAGTCTTCGAGAGAGGAGAAAGGAAAAATGTTTCACCTATCAAACCCTAACTCCAGCAGCTGTCGCTCGCCCCTCGTCGCCCAACACCCGTCGAGCGCCACCCACTGACTGGTACTCTGTTAGTGTTTTCAGAATTTGCTTCATATTGGTTTATACTATGTTTTCACATAGTTGAGTTGCTATATAACGGGCTACTATATAAGACTAGAGATATAATATATAAGTATATACTATATATTGCTACTGCTATAGGTAAAAAAAAGGCGAATTTTCTAGGCAGCGCCTTGGCATCCTAGGCGCTAGGCAGCCAAGAAACGTGATTGAGAGAATTTTTGGTATTTTCAAATTGCGATTCACAATTTTCAAAACCACACTTACGTTCCCATTTCAAACACAAGCAGAGTTAGTATTGATTTGTGCTGGATTACTCAACTTCCTTTGGAAAGAATGCCGCTCTGATAAATTTCCAGTCGAATATGATGAAGATCAAGATTCACCACATCTCGACATGAAAGAGGAAAATTTGGAATTGTTTTCTCAAAGACAACTACAACAAAGAACGAGAGCTAATGCATGGAGAACGAGTATTGCTAATGTTATGTGGGAAATGAGGCCGATGTATTACGGTGATGGAAAATGAAGATGATAGGAATAATAATGATGAATAATAATGTATTTTTTTTTTGAACTAATGTATTTTTGGTATTTTCTCTAAACAATTTGGATAACTTTTTTTTATATACAAGTGTGTTTCATATACATTTGCATCAATAGTTCTAGCGCGGAGTCTATGGAAATCTATGTAAATCAATAAAAACGTGTATTTCACAATTCTGTCAAATCCATAAACATCTATGTAAATCAATAAAAAAAAGTCAGTCAAACCCTGCATATAGTTTATTAATTTTCTAAATTCACAAACTTTTTAAAGTAATAAAAAATCTAATAAAATCCAATTGAACACGCCCATTTAGTGTGAATAAATTAAAACTAACTACTTGGTCATAGACGTGCATATATGAACTATTTTTGGAAATATTTCATCATTTTTCTTCACTGGAAATGGTTCATTATTATTCTTTTCTCAAAATCTATACATTATTTTGGAAAATAATTTTAAAAAATATATCAATTTCCGATACATCAGGTGGTGGTGGCGGAGGAGGAGATGGACGAGTAGCGATTGGAGATACACTTCTGCAGCGTACTAATTGGGCTAAGCTAACGAGCTATGCGCAAGATGAAAGCAAAATTATATATATAAAAAAAAAAGTGAAATCAGTTCTGAGAAATCGCATGATCGTTACCAAAAGAAAGAAACATTTTAACATTAAAATTTTTTATTTAATTACTAAAAAGCTCCGTATTGCATTGGATTTTGAATGAAGTCAATAATAAAAGGAATCGGGAGACGATGAATAAAACAAAATTTAGTCACATGTTATGGGTAATCAATATAAAAAGTAAAAACCGACACCAAAACTATAGTAATAAATACTCACAAGTCACAACCTCAGTTCCCTGGGCCCCAGCACGGAAAGCATATTGGGC
Organism: Ballota nigra; assembly: GCA_947034835.1. NCBI lineage: Eukaryota > Viridiplantae > Streptophyta > Magnoliopsida > Lamiales > Lamiaceae > Ballota > Ballota nigra. The sequence goes on along the minus strand of OX344727.1, from coordinate 51,895,505 downwards.
TAAGTTGATATACTAATCTGGATTATTTGCAGATTCGACATGGCCCAGGTTAAATACAGTCCCATGTTTTATGAATACAACCCCATTCAAAAAATTATTCGGAAATTTTTTCCGAAAAATGTAACAATTTTCGGAATTTTTTTCTGAAATTCATATGTTCAGTGTTTTTTCTTTTGTATTTTTGAAAAAATTTTCCGAAAATTGTCAAAATTTTCGGATTTTTTTTCCGAACATTTTTTAGGGGGTTGTATTAACAAAAGGTAGGACTGTATATAACCTTGGCCTTCGACATTCATATTTTTGGCCCAACTAAAATATTTTCAAGATCTGGATTATTTGCAGATTGGCCCAAGTTAATTTTTTGAATTGAATGTTTAACTGCTCCTCAAAAGTAAGTAAATAAATGCGAACATACAAAGTGCTATTATTGCAAAAATTGGCGAATACAATCAACCATCATTAAAAATTTCATCTTTTGACCAAAAATAAGCATGCGGCGGAGTACAGCAAAAGAAAGTGTAACTAATAAAAAAGAAGTTTTGGTAATAGATACTCCCTCCGTACCAGCATTTTTGCACACAAAAATGGGCACACATATTAAGAAAAAGTTAATTTTTGAGTAAAGTAGTGGTATATGAATAAATATGTGTATATTATTGTGAGTGTGCACACAAATCAATGTTTTATTTTTTAGAGTGTGCAAATAATTTTGCGACGGACGAAAAATGAAAGTGTGCAAATAATGGTGGGACGGAGGGAGTACATGTTTAGTTAAACCACTCATAAAACCACATTCTGACTTTTATCCAAGAGAATAACAACCAAGAGTTTCCATTGAATGAATAACAAATCTGGACCCCAAAAATAAATACAATCTTTTATTTTGTTAATACATCCCACAAAAAAATGTTAGGAAAAAATTCGAAAAACTGAACAATTTTCAAATAAAAATTTCGAAAATTCAAAAAATAGCCCAGAAAATAAAAAAATTTGCAAAAAAAAAAAATATAAAAATCATCAAGTTATTCAAAAAAAAAAAAAAAATCGAACATTATTTAGGTGACATGTACTCCCTCCGATTCAAAATAAGTGTCGTTTTAGAGGTTACAATTTGTTTCAAAATAAGTGTCGTTTTAACTATTTTTTCACATGTTTTCCCGATTTACCACGAATTCAAATTCAAAATATAAGAGATATTTTAGGGATTATATTAAAGTATAACAGATCTGTTAGATATTATCAAAATATAATAGATATTTTAGAGATTTAGGTGGGGTATATATGTCAAAATTTATAATTCTTAATTTGTCCTAAAATTTCTAGAACGACACTTATTTTGAATCAGAGGGAGTATTAACAAAAAAATAGAACAATATGTAATATTACTCTTGCAGATTCTGACATTCATATCTTTGGCCCAAGTAAAATATTTCCAAGATCTGAATTATTTGCGAATTCTGACATTCATAATTTTGGACCATGTAAAATATTATATCAAGATCTGGATTATAGCAGATTCTGACATTCATAATTCTGGCCCAACTAAAATATTTTGACAAAGTTTTATATAAAATTTAAGTTTATAAACTATTTTTATACAAAATCTGTTCAAGTATTTTTCCTACTAATGTAACCATTAAATATAGCTCCGGCATAAGTAAATAGGTACATATATAAATAATAAATGCAAGATAACTTTTGTAAATCTATCAAGAATTTTTGAAAATGACCTCCATCCCGCTGCCTGCAAGTAATGAGAATTGATATATTTCGTTTGTCATGGGTTCACTAATTTTAATTGGCGCACATTCATGCACCAATTACACAATATAATTAGGGTCTGTTTGATAGCATGTAATAGACCCATATAAAGGCACTAAGTATATGTCATAGGGTCTTATATGGGTGTTTGATACCCTATATAAGGCCCGTTAAAATAAAGTTGGCCCGTTAAAATTATATAGGGTATTAACGGGCTTTCAATTTTCCTTTTACAAATTAAGTAATGGCCCCCCTGTACAAGAAGTCCATACAATATTTCGAAAGACCCAAATTCCCAAATACCCTTTCATCATCTGTTTTCTCTCTCTCTCACGATTTTCTCTATCTCTCTCTCACGGTAGCTTCCGCTCTCACTGCCAGTGTCTTCACGGTCGCTACCAGTCTCACTCGGGCGCCAAGGTTGAGTCGCCGGAGTTGTTGGGTCCGTCGATTAGTTGGGTGACCATCGTAGTTGTCGGATTTGCGAGCATATTCCGGATCTGCGCAACTACTCCGTCGCCCACCACTGCAATCACCGCTAGCCGACCACAACCGAGCACCGCCATCCGTCCACCCCCGACGACCAGGTTCACATATTTTTTTTTTCAGATTTTGGGGTGAAATTGTGCCTCTATACTTTCCGATTTCGAAAAATGTAGAAATTTTCATGTGTTAGGATATGGTTTGGGGTTTTTAAAATTAGCAGGAGGATTAAAATTACTTAGCGGGGTTCTTAATTTAGCAGCAATATTCTTAAATTATCTGATTAATTTAGCACTTGGATCCCTCTTTCGCTATGTCTTGATGAGTATAATCAAATAGACGCATATTTTAGATTCCGATTGATTAAATTAATCAGCTTTGAACTATGGGGTTAATTAGTAGCATGATTTAATTTGATTGAATTGTATCATGTGGTGAATAATTTCTTTAGCGATCGAGCAGGTTTCCAATTATTGGTTCTTGGAGTATTTAGATACTCAACTTATTTTAATATTTATAGATGATTATTTTGTGGAATAATCCATACACTATATTTCGTCCCCCTTAAAATGAATGATGAGAGGGTGCATAATTAATTGTTTGGGCTCATGTTGACAACCTGGAACACGACTCATATAAATGGTAGGAGATACATAAAAGATTTTTATCAATTAATCTTTTGGTGTCAAGCTAATTTCGTATTAAGTAATAAGTTTAGTTTGCCGACAACACTAGAATTATTGGAAAACGTTTTGAAGTTCAAAACTGAGTGTCTCCTACGGACGATTTCATCTTGCCTCGGATTTTAGTTTCAAAAATACGTGTTAAACTTTTAGAAAATTAATATAGCCGACCCTCACGTCCTGATTTTAAATTCCTTAAAAAACAACACTAGTGTATTAACATTGCAGATGGTAGAATCAAGAATCCACCCCCCTAGGGTTGAATGGTTAATTGGCATGTATTCATTTGATTGGATTTGTATTGATATTGGACATGTTTTGTTTGATTTTGATGAACTACTTTACAAATGCAGATCAATTTTGCTTGTTCCATGATGTTAAGTTCTACTATGAGATCTATGTTGTGCATATTGGTGGAAGAAATAATGTTTCAGAATCTCTTAATTGCTATATTGGTAGTCATCATTAATAGACGTAACAATAGAAATGTGAGGAGACGCCTATGTACTTGGGATATGATAAGTAAAATTCCCCAACAAATAATTAGGCTTGATAGATTGTACTCAGATAGGGATGCAGAGTGTGTTGCAAATATACGAATGGACCGAAATACTTTCGGCCGATTGTGTTATATACTAAGGGAATCAGGAGGATTAAGAGATAATAGATATGTGTCTGTTGGCGAACAAGTGTCAATGTTCTTAGGGATATTGGGGCATCACAAGAAGAATAGAATTGTTGGCTTTGATTATGAAAGGTCTGGACAAACCGTTTCTCACTACATGCATGTTGTATTGAAAGCTATTTTAAAACTACATAAAACATTTCTAGTGAAACCTGTTCCGGTCCCGGAAGACTCAACAAACCCCCGATGGAAATGGTTTAAGGTAATTTATAAATGATCTCATTCAGTAGAAGTGAATCTTTAGTACTTATGAAAACATAATACACAATTGTACTTTTGTCTTTGCACTAGGGTTGTCTAGGAGCTCTAGACGGTACTTATATTGATGTTCAAGTTGCAACCACAGACAGACCTCGATATAGGACACGAAAGGGTCGTATTTCGACTAATGTCCTAGGGGTATGTGGAAGTGGTCCTATGATCGTTAGGTGTGCTGGTAAAGACAGGCAGCACCCGGGTAGATTCTTCTATGTTTGCCCGGCTAACAAGTATCATGAGAATCGTTTTATTTGGTGCGATGTCCATCACAAGAATGATCCACCCGAATTGGTCCCTAAATTTCTTGCTTCTCAAACGTGGAAACCTCCATCATCATCTACTAGTTCATTTACGAGTGCAACTAATATACATAGCAGAAATCTTCAGGGTCGCCGAGTTAGTGAAGAGGTTTACAGCGATTCATCCCGTGCATCACATTCAATTGACAATTCTTGGAATTTTGTCAACGATCATGGTACTCCATCAAAATTTCTAATTTGGTTGTTGGTTGTAATTTTTATAATATTTGTGTTGTTTGTTGCTATGTTGTTGGGTTTCATAGTGGGCCGGTCTGTTTAAGAGTTGTAGTTATTTAATGCAAAACTTGGATGTTATTTTATTATAAACTTGTCAAGACAACAACCTAGTTAATGATTATGTTTATTTTTAATTTTTTTTATTCAATTCTGTATACTTGAGTATTTTACAATGTATGGTTGTATTGGTGAACAAATTTAATATTCACGCATCCAAAAAAACGGTCAAAATCTACTGAATTATTAAATGTCCTTTCAATGTATAAAAAGTAGAACCCTAAAAACTAGCCTGATTTGTAATTTCAAACTTGGATTTCGATTTTATAAAAAGACTAAATGTTGTACAACAGTCACATGATAACTCCAAGGTAAAGATAAATTTCTCAGATTCCAGTTTATTATGAATAGTGGAATATATACTGTTCACTCAGATCCTCCTGCAATTTGAACAGTAGAATATATTGTTTACTCATATTCCCGTGAATTGTGAACATAAATATTTATATGTGTAGTCTACTTTTTGTGATGGATCAATTTGGAGTTTTCTAAGCAGGTGTGTGGAATTGTGTCCAGTTTTCCATCTATTTAAACGTAACACGGTTCATTATTTTTCACTCACCAGCAACCTTAGTCCAGTTCGACCAATTCATATAATTTCTAATATGGATTTCTCTCAAATTCCCCCTAAAAAAACCTTACTTTATTATGCCACTTGGAGCTACGAAATGGATCATGTGTTCGTTAATGCTTTGGTTCTTCAAAAAAATTTAGGTCGTTGGTATGGAAGAACCGAGGTTAACTTCAATGCAACTGTTACTGCTATTGGAGTGGTGAATGAAACATTCTCCAAGAGGCTCACTTGGAGTGATGGTATGGAGCGACTTACTCAACTTGAAAATCGCTATGACCTATTCAAGTCAATTACAGAACATCCTCGTGTATGGTGGGATCGAGATGAAAATACTCTACATACATCTGCTAACATATGGGCTCGCATTATTAGGGTAATCCTTGTATCTTTTATGTTTTTGTAAAATTTTCTTGTTTAAAATCACTTTTCTAACAAACTTTTACTTTCTCAATTTTTCATGTAGGAGAACGATTTGGCAAAAGCCTACGTCCATCATGGGGACCCTGAGTATACGAAACTTCGTTTCCTCTTTGCCAATGAAGGAGAGCTTGGTCTCCTCCACCAAATTAGAGTGCCTGAGCAGTTTGTGGTCCCTAATCCGACTGTGGAGGTAGTCAACATACCTGATAGTCCTAACTTTGCCAATAACACCGTTCAGGAAAATCATGTACCAATTGTGATATCTGATGATGATTGCCCTACTTCTCCAAAATCACGCACTCGTCGTCCTATTTGTGTAAGGTTGTTTGATGAACCAGATCCCACGTCAGATGAGGAGTGTGAACCACCACTAGAAATACGACCAGTCCCGCCTTATATCCCTAAAATTCCTAAACGAAGCCTTGCTAAGCCCAAATTCCCTCGTTGGCCTGGTTCGTCATCAAGCAGTGCTAGAGAAGACGACAACTGAGAAGTCTCCATTATGGCCATGCGTCTACCTATGTTGCTTAATTAAGTCATCTATTTTCCTGTAATGTTTAATTATGTAATCGTCGTAGTAAAATGATCATCTTAGGCTCTGTTTGGCTACATGTATCCGTTTTAACTATGTTCTGTATTTTGTAATGACTTTATAAATTTGCACCTCAATGTTGGGTTTTGAAATGTAGTTGTACCACTTAGAGTTTTCTAAAAAAATGCTTTCCATAGACCTATCTTGTCATTTTCCTATTTCATAGCTAAGAAGGATATGCATTCAAGTAAAATCTTTTGTGCAGATTCCTTTCTTGTGCATTAATGAGATAATTGCCTGAAAAGTAAAAAATGTTGTCCATAGACCTATCTTGTCAATTTCCTGTACAATAGCTTCTTAGGGATATGCATTCAATTAGTATTAATAAAACAGATTCATTTCTTGTGCATTAATGACACATTTCACTGAAAAGTAAAAAGTGCTTTGCATAGACCTATCTTGTCAATCTCCTGTACGCATGTGACTATCCCTCTTCTATATAATGTTCAACAACAACAGCTAACTCATTCAAATATTTATCTTCTATTTCAATGGCAAGATTGAGGCAAGAGGATTTCTTGTACGGGCTGGAGTGGAACAATATGTTGACACCACTTTTGCTGAAGCACTTTCTGATCAAGCACTAATGGGGAACTTTCATGCTTCCGGAGGAGATAACACTGATGCGATCGAAACTGCACAACTTGCTGTGAACATGTGTTTTAAGAAGAATTTCAGCTTCAAGGACTGCTGGCGCCAAGCTCATAAGCTGCGAAAGAGATACCGTGTTTTCTCATGGTTACTTTCTGTACCTGGTTTGACTTATGATGAGTCCACAAACCGAATCCATTGCGGTGCAAACCTCTGGCGTACCCTAGTTGAGGTAAGATATCTGTATTATTGGAGTGATAAAAATAGAACTAATTGGTACTAATATTTTTATTGTTGTATTTGATGATAGGTGGATGCTTTTGCTCATGCCTATGCGGTGCACGGTGATCCGTGCTGGGCAGAACTAAAAGTTCTATTTGGCGAGCCATCTACTAGCCCAGCTCAAACCACTGAAATGGTCGAAATCATTGATATCCAGTCTGATGAGGAGGACAAATCGGCTACTGTTCAGCCTACTGTGACTGAGGTCATTGACCTTGAAAGTAATACGATTTCTAGTAATGATACCTCATACTGGAACAAGGTGGCAGACTATCGCGATGATTCTGATTCAACCGACTCCGCTTCGGTGAACACAGAGCCAAGTTCGTCCAACCCAAGTGCATCTCGTGAAAAGAAGAAAGGGAAACATGCTTTTGGCACTGCATTCTGGTCTCGATTTAAGAAATGATTGGTATTCCGAAATGTGATGTCCTTCCGTGAAGTTTATGTATGTGTTATTTCAATTTGAAATAAGTAGGGCAAGTACCTGGGTGATCATGTTGCTATTTCTAGGAATGTTTGTTAGAATGTATTAGGATGATCTTGTCTACTAATTTAAATTAGAATGTTTGTGTATCTTTATGTAGTATTAGGATGTTCGTGTATAAAGGTCAAAATCTACTCAATATTTTTGTTAAAAAAACCAACATATTTCATAAGATGAGGAGTACACTTCTAAACATAATTCAATTTAAAAAGACATCATTCTAAATAGAACAATACAATTCATAAAACATCCTACATAATCAACCAAGTAGTTCAAACATAAAATAGTTAATACATCCACCAACCTAGAAATACGACCCGTCCAACAATAAGTTCAAATCCTAATTAAGTCAAACACATTAAACACCAACAATAAACCACATCATCAAACCACATCCCCAAAGAGCAAACGGTTCACATAATGAACTTGAGCTTCTTGGGTAAATCCAAGAAACATATCCATCTCGTTGCTATCTTTGGCCAGGGCCTTTGACACATCTATCTTTTGGTCCAAGGTCAGATATGGCATAGTGTCGAGCATCCCAAAAATTTCATTCCTTGCCTTTGTACGATCAGACTCGAATCCAATCGCACGACAAATGTTGTCAAGACGTTCTGCAGATGTAGTAACAAGTTGTCCAAGGACATCAACAAGTGGATCCACAGGACTAGACGTAGAGGATCTCTTCTTTTGAGACGCTTTCATAACTGGAGGGGTTTCTGGTTCAACAGTTTGGGAATCTCCGTCCACGCCTAAGAAGTCTTCAGTTTCCATGTTGTAGTCAGATTGAGCACCAAATGAGTCATGGGTGCCTTGGGATTGGCTACGTCTTGCATCCTCATTCACAAGATTGTTGTACGAGTCGTAGACATTCTCAGCAGTTATTCCGGTTGCCCGATCATTCCCAAAGACCTCAACCCAATCCTCGTACATCGGCCATGTCTTTAGACGCATATGAGCAGCACTTGGATCCCTCTTTTTTAAGACAAATGGGAAAAAAACAGCAACTTAAACAGTTGTAAAAATTAATGAAATTGAAATGATAATGCAAAGATAAAGATTACCGCTACAGCATCAGCCCATTGCTCATCGTCGCAATCCAGGAGGCAAGTGGTTGTATTGAACCCAATCCCACTACCACGGGAGTCTCCAATTATACCTCGAAGTGTACCATAAGATCTTTTCCATATTATGATCTTGGAGTTGATGTGCGGAAGCGCACGAATGTCAGTCCCTGGTAGTGCTTTTCGCATCATATCCTGAAGCGTTTTCTGATACCCAGGTTTGAAACCGTTCTCAGTCTTCCAATTTTTCTTCACTAGTTCTTTTAAGAAATCCATCAAAAGGCGCTCTTCAGTGTCTGTCCAAGCCCTACGAGTGCGGTCCGAGGTCGCTTTTCCTTTCCCTTTGCTTGAACCTTCCATTACTATATAATAAAATTTTGTCATACCATTTCATGATATTCAGAAATGAAGACTAATCAAGTAATCAATCAAACTCCAACTTGTAGTAATATAAGTGCACAGTTTTAAAGTAACCAATCACCATTTTGATGTACTAACTTCTTTTTATTATCCTTCCAAACAAAAACTATAAATCTATTAAAATGATGAATAGAAACCCCTCAAATCCAATTCTTCTATGACCAAAATATAAAAAACTGAACATCTATTTGTATAAATTCAACTTTTTTGCCCCTAATCTAAACAAACAACTAACATCACAGTCTACACTTTTAAATTTTTTTCTGTAAAAAAATAAAATTCCAAAACAACAAAAAAATCAGAAAATATTGCAGGTCACATTAATTCATACCATCTCAATACAGTTTCCTAAATGCTCATATAACATCCAATCTCAATACACAAATCGCAGGTAATTTATCATCCATACATAATAACTCAAAGATTTTATTTCATGTTTAAACTCTAAACTATTCGAAAATGGCATAATAGTCAAAGATAGTTCCAGAAAAATGAAGAACATTTAACAAAAACAAAACCCAAAAGATGCAATTACCTGTTGAACGGAATAAACGGCGGCGGCCGTTGCGGGATTCTTCAGCGGCGGCGACAGTGACGGGAGTCTTCAGCGGCGGCGGGCATTGCCGGAGTCTTCAGCGGAGGCGGCCGTAGCGAGAGTATCCAGCGGAGGCGGCCGTAGCGGGAGTCTAAAGAAGCGGCGGACAGGGTTGTTCTCTCCACGGCGACGGCAAGACCCAGGCTCTCTCTGCGGCGGTTATAGCTTCCCAGCGGGTTTAAGGTATCCCATTTTCTGTTCTGGCCGAAATGAAAAATTTGGGAGATAATATATGCCCTAATTATATGTATTTATTATACCCTATCAAACAAGTGTATGAAATTAATAAAACAAGGTTAAAATGGTAATTCTACATGTTTTATAGGGTGTTAATACACCCTATCAAACACAATATAAAATTGTATGGATCTATATTTACAATCTATCAAACACCCGTATTAAGACTCCATATTATATTTCCCTGTATTTCTATTACTACATACTATTTTATATCAATCTACCCTATACAAATAATAACCCCTATCAAACAGATCCTTAGTGTATTTGTGACTCCATCATTCTCCCAACTCCCAAGTAGTGTGATAGTGATGGCCAGGGGTGGTAAATGGGCCGGGCTGGCCCGATACTGGGCTGCCGGGCCACCTTCTCGGTCCGGTACGGTTGCAACCGGGCCTCTATTTTAAAGGCCTAGCTTGGCCCTAGGTGGGCCACCGGGCCAAAATGGCCCGTCTTTAAAAAAAAAATTGTCAAATAAATAATTTATATTCAATAAAATAATCTTATTTTTAAACAAATCTTATAGTCCTATTTTTGTGGACTAGATATAAATTATAATGACCATTAATATTAGTTTATGATATGATTTGACTATCCATTTCGAATAAATAACTTATATTAATCTCTAGAAAAAGCTATTACTGTTTTAGGATATAGTGAAATAAAGTGAAGAACAGAAGAACACAGATTTGTTGACTCAATTCGTCAGGAATGACCACGTCTGGGGGCGTACCAAGCCAGGAGATAATTCACTATTTCTTGTGTATGAGATCCCTTTATATAGGTTACAATCTAGGGTTTTAGATGAGTACATATAATATAATGAAATGACCATATTGCCCTCCATCAGTTACTTGTTGATGAAGACACACTAATATATTTTTCTTCAATACTCCCCCTTGTGCCGAATCAAAAGTGTGGATGGTGCTTGAATGTTGCCTCGCTAAAACTTGACAATCCAATGAAGAATAAATCTTGAATGTTGCACCTATGTTGAGACTCCCCCTGAAGTCTACACCTTTCACATGATACGTTCATCTATCAAGTGATTTCAGAAAGTCTACATATCTCAATTCTTTAAGATGTTTCTCAAAGATTGTCCTGGACAATTATTATATAAATAGATCACCCTCATTTACTTTAGAGTTTGAATCTTGAGAAAAACTTATTGTTGCTAGTTAGAGAAGACTTCGGTGATATATGCTTCATATTGTCACCTTTGATGTAGCCCAATTTCAACTACTGAACATAAGAATTTTGTTCCTCATATATACATGTGGCCTTTTCAGTGGTATAACTCAAGCCATTGTTTCTTCGAATATGTATGGTGATAGATCTCTACCAAATGCAATCTTGAACTGTTTCATGTAAGACAATGATCACTGAGTGGTTTAATGAGGTAGCTACAAGAGTTTTCTTAGTTGATTTCCAAGATATCGTTGTGTTTTCCATGGTAAATACATAACCATTTTGGTAACACTTTGTATGGATACAAAATATACAAAACCAAATAGTACATCATTTGGCGTATATGTATAGGGGATAGCTTCAATATTTTCTTAAGGTCCACAATTCCATTTGTGGTCCCCTTCAATATTTACTATAATGAATATCGGACCCTTGTCAATGATTTTCCTTTAAATATCAGAGTACATTCCTGACATCATTCCAATGATTTTGTGTTGGTCCTAATTGAAATCTAGCTAATAAATTTATTGAGAAAGTAATATGTGGTCGAGTGTATTGAGCTAAGTACAATAATACTCATGTTACACCTAAGTAGAGAATTTCATCTCCCGCTAGCTCTTCGTCATCTTCCTTCAGACGAGATGGATATTTTCTTAAATCCAAACTTCGACCAATCATGGGAGTGCTAATCAGATGCATTTTGTCCATGTCAAGTTGCCTGAACATCTTCAGGACATATGCAAACTGGTGGATAAGTATTCCACAAACTCAATATTCTAGTATAAAGCCTAGACAAAATTGAGTTTTCCTAAGATCCTTTATCTCAAAACCGAATTTCAAATACTCATGGTTCTCTTATTGCGTTAAGAGTACCTATTATGTTCATCCTTCAACATAAATAATTGCAAATTCGATAATTATTTTCTTTATAAATGTATAGGGTCATTATTCATTGTTCTTGTAACCTATCCCAATCAAGTAGTCACTTAGACGGGTATACCACTTCCGTCTAGATTTTTTTCAATCAATAAAGTGAGTGTTTCAATCTGATTGCAAACGCACTCCGTGGTTTAGAGTCACTTTACTTGGGTAATAGATGTCATCAGACACTTATATATCTCTAAATCAAGATCACCATAGAGATATGTCATAACCACATTCATAAGTTGCATCTCCAATCCTTCGGAAACTAAGTGATGGAACATTATGACGTCCATTACGGGAGTTTGTCTCCTCATACTCAATCCATAGCGTTGTGAGAAATCTTGCACTATAAGACAAGTTTTATATATCAGGACCTTATATTTTTCATTACGCTTTATGACAAAAACTCAATTATGTCCTACAGGCTTTACACTTGGTCGGGCTAGCACCACTAGACCAAATACCCGTCTCTTTGTCAGATAATTAAATTCTACCTGGATTGCTTTTATTCATTTAAGCCAATATGCTATTGGTTGACACTCTACAACCGAGCGTGGTTCGATATTGTTGTGCTCTATACTTTCTTGAGCAACAATATAAATAAATACGTCATTAATCTGCGTGCAATGCCTGTCCATCGACTTATATGCACTCTTATAATCCTATAGAGATTTTTCATTCTCTGGAATCATACCAAACATCGGAGCGTCCTCCAGTAATGATTCATGGACATAAGTTTAATCAGATATAATCTCGTGAGATGTATTCTCAACATTAATGATCAATGTGTTAGATTGTGTCACACCTACCATTTCTTCCTTTAAGTGGGTGTCAATCGAACCAGGTGACTCCCCCATTTCCTTTTGGGAGTCACGGCCTCAACCACACCTCCACCAAGTGTGGTTGTAACATTTTTCTAGCAGTGATGTGCCCCTTATTGAGGACTTCTAGACTTCTAACCTTACAGGCATATTTGCAGCTGATATATGAGACCTAGTCACTTTGGCAATATCAGTAAACGCATCAAGCATCAAATATGCTACATTTTGAATATAAATGATTCGTTTTACTTCACTTTCACATTGTGAAGTTCGGGGATCAAATAAGACAATATGGGAACTGACACGATACTTCCTGTCGTTCCCTTAGAAAATCCTTTTTCTTATCTCCCCCTAATGACGGGAAGACAGTCTCATTTAAAGTGACAATCCGCAAATCTAGCGGTAAGTAGGTCTTCTGTCAAGGGTTCTAAATTGTGAATAATTGTTGGGAATTCATATTCAACATAAATACTTAATCGTATCTATGGACCCGTTTTAATGCGTTGTGGATATGCAATATGCACATTTATTGCACAACCAAATATGTGTAGATATAAAATGTCAGGCTTATATCCAGTTACCAATTGGTACACATAAAATGGCTGGTCATTTATTGGGTTTGAAACGAATAAGTAACGTTGCATGCAATATTGCATAACCCCAAGCAGAGATTGATATGTTGGTGCACATAATCAGTGTTTTAACCACCATTACTTCTTTTTAATGGTGCCTCTGCGAGACCATTTCGTGTAGCACGTGGGGTACCGGATGCTCTATATTGATCCTGATAGATATGCAATAATCATCAAATTCTTTTGATGTAAACTATCTAGATAGCATATTCAGGGTGGTGAGCCCTAAACCATATAATTTGTGCTAAGAGTTGTGCATGCAGAATTTATTGTGGAGAGTAAAGCGACATGTGAACATTATGTCAAAGTATAATCCAAAACCATAAATTACTTAAATGGTCTGCATTCTGGATGAATTGATCCACAAATATCATAGTTTATCCTTTGTAAGAATGAAATATTTAGTTTTGTATCTTTAGCATAAACAAGTCTCAATGTTATTTTTGCTAAAGATCAGGCTTTGCAAATTGAGTGATACGCCTTTGATATTTGTAAGGCAAAGTGAGATGTAGATAGTGTATCTGGTACTTCAGAAAATAAAGATTGCGACAAAACAACAACATGACCGATATCGTGCATCGTATTGGATTTTTATCTCATATTAAATTTCACTCAAAAATGAAGAAGGATGTCCATATGAGTTCTTCAAAATATGGATCATCACGTCAAAGCCTTTTTAAATCAGTGTCACATAGTTCATCATTTGTGACAATATATGATTCAAAAACAATAGTGGGCTGCATTCCACTAGATTGACTTTCCAGTTTATCTAAGATGTGTTTTCTTTCACATTAATTAGATAAATATGAATTTCATTCTCACTGTGTGTGTATAAATAATAATATTGGCACATTATCTTTAAAACTTAACAATGTTTGATTAGCTCTTGATGCAAATAAAACTTCTTTGATTTTAATAAGTGTATTGTTAGACATCAAGAATTTGGCAGTTCTTAGCCCTTTTTAAGAAATCTCATATTCTACTGAGTTTCAATTTGAGTTGAATGATTATTTTTAATTTAATACTTCATCACGTTACATCGTGATAGTGTTATTTTCGAACCATGTATACTAATGTACGTGTATAATAAATTCAAATAATTCAGTACTTTGAATAAAATTCAAATTTATTAATGAACCAACATCATTAAAAGTAAAATCTCATGTCGTAGGTCTAATTAACTTTAAGACCAAAACATTTGTCCAAATAAAATGAAGCATTATGTCTGAGTAACCTTCTTGAAAAATGAGAAATTTATAAATAAATCCATCAAAATCAAGAGTATTCATTAATTGGGCAAAGTCCTTGTTGCCATCAACAACTGTGAGGTAAAATTTGAGGAATAACCTCCACCTTTAATTCATATACTGGACATCTTATTCTTTAAATTCTCCATACCTCATATTGGTGATTGCTACTTTGTGCTTGCATCACAAGTTTATATGGTATCACTATAACTATTAGGAGTATCATAATCTCCTTAACATCTTCCAAGGGAGATTCACCACTGGCCCACATGGTGCATCATTATCATGTTCGTATGAATTAATACATTATGTTCCATTTTCTTTAGGATTCTTTCAGCTATTCCATTAACTAAAATTAACCTCTGAAATTTCTTTATCCCAAAGGCTGGTAATTATCGTTCAGGAGAACGTCATGTGTCTCAACCCCTTACAACATTTTAATTAACTTATTTGGGAAAGTGGAGAGTTTTATTTTCTTTATACTGTAACATCTTCTGTGATTTTCTTTTCACAGAAAGTAAAGTGTGCTTTAAAGCGCAACATATCCTTATGGAAATTCGTTACCCTCTTTATAGTTAAGTAAGTGGATTTCATTCCACTGAATTGACAGTTCTGAAAGTAAAGATGTTTCTAAAATATTCTTTCAGAATCTACCACAGTCCTTTAGGTGTAATAAATAGAAGATAACCTCAACATAAAATGGAGTCTGATATGTTGCCTAAAAAAGAATTCGGGCATTGACTTTGGTCTTATTAGACAGTTCTTTGTCTGTTGATCATTAAAATAGTTTGATTGGAAAATATAATCCTTCAACAAGAAAGTAATTGTTCACATTTGAAATTTAATGATGGTACTCATTTCCTTTTGAGCCCAATATTTTATAAACAAGTGGAAATTAATTTCGCAAGCGTAGCAATATACAATAATTAATTTATTTTTCAAGAATTTGAATGTGAATTAGATTTTGAGACCACGGGTCACATATTTATTAATGCTTTGTGAAAATACTTTATCGCATTGATTTGTACTTATAAATATCATTCATGAAATTTCTTTATCATGTATATATTCGATAACGAACATGTATACATACAAATTGAATATATATATATATATATATATATATATATATATATATATATATATATATATCATTGATGACATTAATATAACAAATAACTCATCAAATTCTCCATCGTAAATTTTAGTGAATCATATCAACTGCAAATTGAGAAATAATAGGCAAACAAGGATTTTTCACATAAATCCTAATTTTTAGAACAAACAATTCTCAAGCTTATTCTATGGCAAGTAATTATAATTACTAAAATTTAAAAGGGATTAAGTCTCTTTACCAGAGTAGATCCCTATAGTAAGGGCTTTTAATTGCCTAATGATAGACATGGTCCGGAGGTGGATTGTTTGCTTTTTCGTTTTATAGATAGGCTGACTTTAGGCACGTCTCCAATGGGCAGATCAATTAAACCGGTGCACTAGCAAATATCGAGTACAAAAGAAAACTTATCATAGAAACATGTTATTTACGCAATATACATAATGTGGACTTTCATAGAATAAACCACGATTCCAAGTAGCATAAACAACTGAAATTAATTAAGGGTATAACAAATTGTATGATAATGAGGAACCAAATCTATGAATACACAGAATCCGTCGTCCTTCAATTTTATTATTATTATTTTTTCTTTTTAGGGTATAAAGATCTAGGCAAGTGGTTATCTATGATAATTGAATTTGCAGAACATATATCAAGTAAATAACTTGATACGTACTAGCCTTGAGAAAATAAAAACTAACAGAGAAGCAATGTCCACTAATCTCATATACATGATTTCAATAATCAATAAAATAATAAAAAAATTAATTGCATACCATAGAGTAATATCAGTATTACGCCATATGATAATATTTACACCATTAATATTAGACAAATAACAGTGAAAACAAAGTCTACTAAAAGTTGTATACGTTTTCTAATGGCGCAAACACCATATGCAAAAAGAACTTAACATATTGAAATTGAAATCAGATTCAATTACATAAGTCGGATAAATTGATACATAATCGCATAGGCGTACCTTAATCAGTGTGAGGCGGCTGCAGGGATTATGAAATCCCTAATTTTTAGAACACTCGTGATGATAATGTGTTTTAGGATATATAGAAATAAAGTGAAGAACAAAGAAACACAGATTTGTTGACCCAGTTCGTCAGGAATGACTACGTCTGGGGGCGTACCAAGCCAGAAGATAATTCACTATTTCTTGTGTATAAGATCCCTTTATATAGGTTACAATCTAGGGTTTTAGATGAGTACATATAATGTAATGAAATGACCATATTGTCCTCCATCAGTTACTTGTTGACGAAGGCACACTAATATATTTTCCTTCAATAATTACAACAAGAAAATAGTAATATTAACTCAACAAACACTTTTAAACATCACATAAAATTATTTTCATATTAATAGGTACACTTGACATATTAAACCAAACTACACTTTGATATATAAATTTAAAAAAAAATCGGGCCAACTAAAATTTCCGGCCCGAGCCCAGTCGGCCCGCCGGGCCTATCGGGTCGGGCCAAATTGGCCCGGTTCTTTTCAGGCCACTATTTTTTAGGCCCAGCCTGTTCTTAAAGGCGGGCCAACCGGGCCGGCCCATCGGGCCGGGCTCAATTTGCCACCCCTAGTGATGGCTCAGCTATTTCTCTTTAGCGTAGAGAAGTGTAAATAAGTCTGAGCCAAATCGATTGTGTTGTCGTTCAAATTTATCTCAAATAATATTGAGCTTTGAAATCCATTTTTGAGTTTATTTGATAATTAATCAGGCCGTATACGAGTTGAGCTTATGTAATTTGATATATTTGCACTTGTTTTATCATTTTTTACTTATGAAACTAGAGCTCGAGTTCAAGTCATACTTTAAATTGTACCAATTTTATTTTCCCGTTTGACTGTGCGCGAAGTTTAATGCGAGAGTTGAATTTTAGTATTTAAATGAATAAAGTAGTATTAAGAATGATGAATATTGAATAAAGTAGTATTTAAATGAATAAAATAGTATTGAGAATGAGGAATTGTGAATAAAGTATTATTTAAATGAATAAAATAATTTTCATTTTAGGAATGAGAAAACAAAATTAGGACGAACCTTTTTGGCAAATGAGAAAACAAAACTGGGACGGAGGGAGTATTGAACTTAAATATATATTTTCAATCTTGTTTTATTTATTTGTCAAATCAAGCTTAAATAAGTTTATAACGAACTATCTTGGATCGAATAACTTGATTTGATTTTGGCCCTACCTTCACAAATTTTATAAATATCACGGATATAAATATTTGTACATATATATTTTTTTGTTGGGATTATTCATATTATGTAAAGGTGTACTCTCATATGCACCTGGTGCACGATGCACTCACTAAACAGTTGAGATTATTTACCCTAAAAAGTGTATGTTGGTTACACTGAAAGGTGTGGTTAAATTACATTAAAAAATTTACACTAAAAATCGATTTTCAGTATAAACTTTTCAATGTATTCTAAACACACTTTTCAATGTAATTAAATAATACTTTCTAGTGTAAATAATTTCAACTGTTGAGTGAGTGTAAAGGTGTACCGATAGAGTTACTCTTATCTAAATTGCCCGATTTTTCTACACCATTCAATCTATCAGAAGTCAGAACTAGCGACCCGATGTGTCAAGCTCTCAACCATCCGATATACGCCACGTAGTTATCAATTCTTAGTTCCTTATTTTGAGTTAACACGCTACTTTTTCTAGTACATTGTTAAATCGTCCCTTTCTGGTCCTGGACAAACATCGTAATATAAAACTATTTCGCATAATTTATTTTTTCAAAAAAAAAAAAAATTCTTTGGTTCACACAGCCAAGAGAGCATGGCGGTGACAATCGTCGGCGGCGGCACCTCCGGCCTGGCTACGGCGGCGTACCTCCGGCACCTCTCCATCCCGTACACCATTCTGGAGAGAGAAGATTGCTTCTCTCCTTTATGGCAAAAGTACGCGTACGACCGGGTGCACCTACACCTAGCCAGACAAGCCTGTGAATTACCCCTTATGCCCATGCCTTCCACTTTCCCCAAATACCCCTCGCGCCAACAGTTCGTACATTACTTAAACGACTACGTTTCGCACTTTGAAATCAAACCTAATTACCGAAGATTGGTGGAGGCGGCGGCGTTCGATGAATCGGCCGGAAAATGGAAGGTGGCGGCGAGGAATCTGGATTCCGACGAAGTGGAGGAGTATTGTTCCAAGTTTCTGGTGGTGGCTTCCGGCGAAACGTGCGACCCTTATGTGCCGGAAGTGGAAGGTATGGAGAGTTTTAATGGCGAGATTTTGCATTCGACGCGGTATAAAAATGGGAAGAAGTTTGATCAGAAGAAGGTTTTGGTCGTCGGCAGTGGGAATTCCGGCATGGAAATTGCACTCGATCTTGCAAACTACGGCGCCAAAACCTCTATAGTTGTCAGAAGTCCGGTAAGGTTCTTAATTATTGGGAATTTTTTTTTTTTCCTAAAACTTTACTACTTTTTTATTTTAGTTCTGTTTACTTTTAAATTTTGATTTTAGTCCCGTAATTTCACCTCTTTTTTTTTTTTCTTGTTGACTTTCATATTTTAATATTCGTCCTGTAACTTATATATATTTTTTATTTTGGTTCTACAACCTACTAACTCTTATAAGACTAAAATTAAAAAGTGATAAAGTTACATAACTAAAATCAAAATTTGAAAGTTAGCATGACGAAAATAAAAAAAGGTAAAATTATATGACTAAAATCAAAATTTGAAAGTAAGCAGGACGGAAATCAAAATGTGGTAAAGTTACGGAACCAAAAAAAATCATTTTCCCTTAATTATTTATTTAAAATCCCTTTACTTGTGTCTAAATTATTACTACTAAAGGAATTGTGTGGATGGAATAAATTACTACATCAAATAACTTGATTGACGAATAGTGTAAAATTAAAAAAATAATCAATCGATAATATTATAATAAGTTAATAATTTTACAAATTTAATTGATAAAAAAATATCCATGGGAGAATGACCACTTTTTAAAATTTCCTAAGATTTCTGTACTGGATTTTGAAACGGGATATCGTGATTGTTAAACTTGCCAGATTTAGATTCACACAGCCTTTAATGCTTTTGTGTGAAAATAGTTTATAATAAATTTATTTTAAATTAAAATATTAAATATTTGATTAAAAATATTAAAAGAGATCAGTGACACCATATTATTATTTAAAAATATCAATAACCATACATTGTTTTTAACTATTTAAATTATTCATATTTAATATATTATTATAATAGATAAAATATAGAATGAAAATGGTTCATACATGAAGTATTAAAGGGTATTACTTATTTTCACTAAAATGTGTTAATTATTTTTACACTGAAGAGTATTAGTTATTTTCACCGAATATTAGTTATTTATAGAAAACAAACTAAGACTTTTTATTGAAAACAACTAATACTCTTCAATGAAAACAACTGATACTCTTTAATAAAAACAATGAATACACTTTAATGATTTATGTATGAATCAATTTTACTCTATACATATTCATTATAACAAAGTTTATAGTAGTCTTCAACAAAATATTTTAAGTATCAAATATATGACAAATGATATAAAAAAAATTAAATAATGATTCATGAAATTAAATAGTGGTTATATGTTATGAATCATACCCATATAATATTTATTTAATTGGATTTTAAACAATTTGTATTAACGAATTTTGTGAAAGACAAACTCAAATGGAAAAAACTCCAAATTTTATATTTTGGGTCTTTTCTATATATATATATTATATTTTTTCTTTTAAATAAGGTTGAGTTGAGAATTGAAAAACTTCTGTCTCATTTAAAAGTTTAAATTTTTAGAAAGATGTAGAATTAATTATTTATTTATTTTTCCTAAAACTCCTCCTCACTAATGGTATGTAATATCAACTTTCCATCTTTGTGGAAGAACCCAATAAGTGAATAATTTAATTTGGGTGAAGTTGTTTTCAGTGGGAATCGAGCCCACCAAATTTTTTTTCTAGGCGTGAACCTTTTGGCCCTAATACCATAATATAACTTCATCTCATTTAAAAGTCCGAGCTTTTAGAGGAGTGTGGAGATCAGTTCATTTATTTAATTTTTTGTAACAAGAATCATAAGTCTACTAATCATATAATATGGTAAATAAAATTTTATCTCATGGATTGGACCTCTAATAAGGTCCAATAAAATCTTTCGTCATTTGTATATCTTGCCTTTAGAAGTAATATTATTCTATAGTTGAAGTGCCTCTAATTTAAAGTAGATTCATCCTGACAACCTAATGAATTAAATTCTCTTTAGTCTTAATTACCTGTTCATTTACGCGTGATCACAGATTCATATACTATCGAGAGAAATGATGTATGTAGGAGGGAATCTATTGCAGTATTTATCTTTCGATAAGGTTGAGTGGTTGGTGACAATGATGAGCAAGGTTGTGTATGGAGATTTGTCCAAATATGGAATTCAAAGGCATGAAGAGGGCCCTTTTACTGTCAAGGCTAAGTACGGAAAGTTTCCAGTTATAGATGTTGGAACCTGGGACATGATTAAGTCTGGCCAGATTCGGGTTAGTTAAATTTAAGACCTATTTTCTTATAACTCGGTTTCTTAAATTAATAGGTTATATTTTTCAGGTTTCAAATTCATAATTTTATATTTTTTAGATCTTAAATCGAAAAGAGAATTATTTTAAGTCCTAAATAAGATCTTCAATTGATATTATTCCAAAAAAAATATATATTTAAAGTTTAGCTTTATTGCATATTCCTTCTAATTTATTTTGTTTGTTGCATTTGAAGTTTTATATTAAGAGGGGTGTATTCAATTGAGATTTTATTGAATTTTTTTGGACTTTAAAGAGTTTGTGCATTTAGAAAATCTATAGACTCCATACAGAGTTTGACTGACTTTTTTTATTGATTTACTTGAATTTTCATAGACTTTGCAGGATTGTGGAATACATTTTTTTTTATGGATTTTCATAAACTTTGTAGGATTGTGGAATACACCTTTTTTTATTGATTTACATGGATTTTTATAGACTCCGGCGCTGGAACCATTGATACAAATATATATGGAATACACTTGTATATAAAATAAAGTTATCCAAATTGTTTAGAAAAAATAACAAAAATACATTAGTTAAAAAAATACATTATTATTCATTATTATTATTCTCACCTTCATTTCCATCACCATTATACCTCGCACTCATTAGAAGTCTCTGGTTGTTAGAAGATATTTTGGAGAGTAAAATTTATTTATATTTTTTTAAGAGTATACTTGGCAGTGGGGCAGAGAATCTCGATCCCCTTGGGGATTCGCCCCGAACGGGGTGGGGAATTCTCAAAGCAGACGGGGACGGAGAATTTTTTTGCCCCGTAGGCGGGGATCGGGATAGTATTCCCAGCCCCAGGGGATCCTCATCTCGGTCCTCGCGGGGAGCAGCATTATTTTTTATATAATTAATATATATATATAATTTAAATTTAAAAGTATTAGTTAATGGGGTAATGATTAGGTGACCTGAAATCAATAGGCACTAAATATGCATATGAAACGCAGGTCTTACCAGGAATAATAAGAATAAAGGGCGACACTATCTTATTCGAGAATGAAGAAGAACATCCATTCGATGTGATTGTCTTTGCTACCGGCTTCAAAAGAGCCACCAAACAATGGCTTAAGGTAATCCTCAATAGATGCTTTTGCTTGAAATAATTTTACGGTAAAATAAGAGTATAAATTGAGAACGACGCATAATCACTTTAAAATAAATGAGTGTTAATTTATTCTAATTTGTAAATCAGTTCACAATGTGACCATCTCACATATAAGTTTATATATTATACTCTTAAAAAAAATTATACATATTATATCTTGGGTCATGATAATATAACTATACACATCACATATATATTCGTAGGGACAGGTCCAAAATTTCATTTTAAGGGATTTAATATGTCATAAAGGTTGGGGGCTGAAGGATTTTACAGTACAAAGAGATAATAACAAAATTTTATGAATTTAAAACATAAAAACAAAAGAATTAAATATAGCACAGATAATTCAAATTCCAAGGTCGCGATCACCATTCGCCGCCTAAATCCGTTCATCTATATTGATAAATTGATAATAAGACACTATTCGTCAATTAGAATTAAGTTGTTAAATTTGAATATTGGTTGTAACAAGTCCTGAGACATTTCATCTTGTCATTTAGTGCCGATTGATTTCAGCTTATTTATGATATGTTTTTTCCCTTTAATTTGTTTTTGTAGACAAGATACTGCACATTTTTAAGTTGTGTTTGGATCTTGTTATTCAGGGAGATAATCATTTATTAAGTGAAGATGGGTTTGCAAAGCCCAGTTTACCGAAATATTGGAAGGGTGAGAATGGGCTGTATTGTGTTGGGCTGGCCCGTAAAGGATTTTATGGAGCAGCTATGGATGCCCAAAATGTGGCCAAAGACATCAAGGCACAACTTCTCGATTCTCCAAACTTTTGATTTTTCAACTTAAGGGAAAATGAGAGAATAGGGAGAATATTTATTTTGATGTGTTTGTAGGATAGAATCAAATTATTATATTAGGCCAAGACTTAGACCACTAGATTCTGCCGGCTAGTTTTTTAGTAAAAAAGTGCTTTTAATTGATCTCATCTTTTAGAAAAAAATCATTTTTCTTGGTTGATTAAAAACTTTATACTTGAATGAAAAAAAAAAAACTTTTTAGAAAATATCGCATAGATATTTCAACATTTCCATTTGTAGTCCAAGGAAAACTTTTTTTTTTTTTTTAACAAGGTGTTGCAACAAATGAAGGGGAATATTTTTTTGACTCGATTTCAAAAAGAAAAATAGAGTGACTAAGGGGTAAAAGAGGAGCTCTTGTCAATTTTTCTTTAGTCTATCTATAAGAGGAGCCACTGGCCATCTGTCGGGATTTTCAGATTTAATATTGATATTTTAGCAATAAATTCAATAAATCTAAGTGTAGTGATTGATGTGTTGATCTTTTTTGGAAAGGGATTGTGTGTGGGTTGTTTATGTCAATAAATTTTTAGTTCTTGCACAAAAATGGTACAACCCCAAGACACGCTTTTCTTCAAAATTGCTTAAGGAAAACCCGGAAATCCCTAAATTGCGGTAGTTACGTTTCTTCAGTGAAAGATTTGAAGAATCTAGCCTCTATGTCATGCCCTTTTCACCTCTTACTTTCCTTGCAACTTTCAAAATTAGATGTAGAAGTATACGAATTGAACTACTACTTGTTGATTTCTTCATGCTTGTGATTTTGAAACTTGAATATCTCCTTGCGAGACTTTGGGCTGCAATTTTGGAAGGAGTGCGATTTTGTGGAGAAATCGATTCAAACGGTGTGAAAGTGAAAATTCTGAGTTGCAATTCTTTATGTTTGTTTTGGGATTTAAGTGTGCGGGGGAAGTCATGACTTTGAAATCTTAGGATGTGAAAATCTTGATGAATAATATGAGTATGTGTTTGTTTTGGGATTTTAGTAGGGTAGAATTTTGCTTTATGTCAAATCAATGTTTATTAGTGATTGATGTTGTATTATTTTATTATATTGTGTAAGAGAAAAGTAGGAGAGAGGTTGAGTGGGTGATAAAAAAGTGATGATGTGATTGTATTTAATTATATGAAAAATAGTAATAGGTTTATAGGTAGGGATTGAGTTTAGGATTTGAAAACCCGCTTTTAAATCCCGAACTCGTATGGGGCGTGGATTGCAAAGTCCAAAGTCCATCCGTGTGAGTCCCAAAACAAACATAGAGCTTTTGATTCTTTTGTGTGCAATTTCTATGAAAAGAAAAGTCGTGGTTTTTTTGTTTCTTTTGCAAAAATTGTAAAAAAAAAAAAAAAAAAAAAAAGAATTCAGGCATCTTCGTGGATGTTTACATGACATCTCCCACGACATTACTTAATTATCGCCAAAAAATTAGTTAGATAATTCAAATTGTCAAACTTAAAAAATTAGTGTCTCAAATTGAAAAAAAAAAAGATAATATTGTAATGATTAAAAATAAAAAGTTGGTAATGTTTACAATTCATTTGATAATGAGAGTGTGATTAAATATGATTTTTTTTATATTTTGAATAGTAATACAATAATATTGAATTTTGTTTTTGTTATAAAATTATTTTTTGTTAAAATGAGTTTAATGTTATATATTTTATATTGTAATAATATTTATAATTTAATATTTACTTAAATTCTAATAATTTTGATTTAATTAGTTAACTATTTCCTTTAAATTATGTTAAGTTTTTGTAGTGTATATGTATAATAAGTTAAATTGATTGCAGGGGTGAGCAAAATACCCCCCCAAAAAAAAAAAAAAAAACCAAACCTACGAATTCGGTCCGATTTTTGACAATGAAATTTGGTTTCGATTTTAATATTTCATAAATTCGGCTTATTTAGTTTTCTTCAATTTTAATATTAAAATCCAAATAACCCCAATAAACCGAGTTATATACCAAAAATAAATATATATCGCTATATTAATTTATTAATATATGTAAATTATATATATATATATACTAGGATCGAGCCCACCCGTGCTTTGCACGGAAGTTATGTACAACTATTAGGTTGTTATACATTTTTATATATATAAATTTCAAATCAATAATGCCAAAGGAAATAACATCGACTATTACAATGTTTGTTGCACAAAATATTGGATTCACATATGAAAGAATTACGTCTCATCTAAAAGTCTGAATTTGTATAGAAATTTAGAATTAATTCATTTAATTATTATTATTTTATATTCCCCCTTACTATTGAGTCAAACACAATTTTTCCCTCTTTGTAAATGTTGAGTAAGTAAAAAATGTATTATGGAAGGAATTGCTGTCAATGGGAATGGAATTCAGGAGTGTATTTTGACTATAATATCATGAAAGAATTTCAAATTGTAGAGGAGTTTAGAATTAACTCATTTAATTATTTTTGTTTTACGACATAATATAATAATATTTATTTTTATTACGTGTGTAGAGTATTATCTTTAATATTTTTACTCATGTTTGCATGAGTAAATATTCAATTATTGCAACACTACGTCAACTCCAAGAATAAGAATAAATATACTAAGCTTGTTGAAAATCATAAACACTCAGAATGACTTTTGAATGGTTTTCTCTACTCATATCAACAAATAATAAGGTTACATATATACAACAATATTCCGCGGATTGTATCGCCCAAAATAAGAAAGGAAAATATCCTCTGCTATGCTAATTATAATTTACACAAATCAGACGCAAAAAATCAAGGCAAGAAATCAGGGATATTATATGAGCATATCAATTAAATCTTTCACTCCCCCTCAAGTTGGCGCGTGAAGGTTACGAACACCCAACTTGCCAACAAGAAATCGAAATCGTGCAGCGCCTAGTGCCTTAGTGAACAAATCAGCCACTTGCTGCTCAGTAGAGATCTTGCACGGTTCGATTTCACGAGACTCAACACGTTCACGGACAAAGTAACAATCCATTTCCACATGCTTCGTGCGCTCGTGAAAAACGGGATTGTTTGCAATGTGGCAAGCTGCCTGGTTATCACAAAACAACGATGTTGCCATCGATTGTACCGCCTCATTATCCCTTAGCAACCATCGAAGCCACAAAATTTCACTAACGGTAGTTGCCATGGCTCTATATTCTGCCTCGGCTGATGAACGTGAAACGACGGACTGTTTCTTTGTTCGCCAAGATATTGGTGCACCTCCTAATGTAATGAAGTACCCAGTGCTAGATCGACGCGTCATAGTACAACCTCCCCAATCAGCATCACAATAAGCCTCAAGATTAAAATTATTATTTGCTGGGAAGAATAATCCTTGCCCTGCTGTTGTCTTCAAAAATCGTAATATGCGCATGGCTGCGTCCATATGACTGCGACGGGGAGACGTGATAAATTGGCTCAAGTAATTTACCGAAAACTGAATGTCTGGTCGTGTGACTGTTAGATAGAGAAGTCGACCAATCAATCTTCGATAGCGAAGAGCATCAACGTGCGGGCCATCATCCTTGCTTAGCTGCAAGTTTTGTTCCATCGGGAACTCACTGGGTCGACTGCCTTGTAAACCACTTTCCTCCAAGATATCAAGTGTGTACTTCATTTGACTTAAAACTATACCATCTGCTGATCTTGCAACTTCAATGCCCAGGAAATACTTCAAAGGCCCCAAATCCTTTATACCAAAAAGATTGTCCAAGTATTCCTTGATTCTAGTTATTTTTTTATCATCATTCCCTACTAAGATGACATCATCAACGTATATCAACGCAGCAACATAGGTGTTCTTTCTCTTGAAGATGAAGAGTGAGTGGTCCGCTCTTGATTGTCGGAATCCCGCATTCACTAAAGCTCGTGTGAACTTGTGGTACCAACTTCTTGAAGCTTGACGTAACCCATAAAGTGACTTTCGTAATTTGCATACTCGTGTTTCACCTTCCTTTGCAAACCCTTGAGGTATTTTCATGTACACATCTTCTACTAAATCACCATGAAGAAAAGCGTTGTTAACATCAAGTTGGTGTATCACCCAATTCCTTTTAGCAGCTACTGCAATAAGGCTTCTCATTGTAACAAGTTTTGCAACCTGTGCAAATGTCTCGTGGAAATCTATTCCTTCAACCTGAGTAAATCCTTTTGCTACCAAACGTGCTTTGTAGCGTTCAATCTCTCCATTTGGTTTGTACTTAA
The DNA here is from genome assembly GCA_947034835.1 of Ballota nigra. Classification (NCBI taxonomy): domain Eukaryota; kingdom Viridiplantae; phylum Streptophyta; class Magnoliopsida; order Lamiales; family Lamiaceae; genus Ballota; species Ballota nigra. Next base: position 51,868,100 of record OX344727.1, on the reverse strand, counting down.
TTTTGTACACCCACTTTGAGTCGACTGCCTTCTTTCCAGGTGGAAGCTGTTCAAGGGTCCATGTCCCATTCTCCTCCAAAGCTTGAATCTCCCTTTTCATTGCCTCGCACCATCGTTTATCCTTCACAGCCTGATAATAATACTTTGGCTCATCACGTAAAGTGATGGCCGCAAGATAAACTTTATGGGCATTAGAGAATTTATCATACGAGACAAAGTTTGATAAAGGATATACCTCTGAGGTTCCTGGATTGGTAGTGGGCTGCGAATGGTCAACAGACTTGGGTAACTCAGTATCGTACAACTCAAGATGCTTAGGTTGTCTTTTTTCTCTTTCACTTCTTCGTGGGCCGTCAACGTGGACCGTATCAGAATTTTCATGGGCCTCTTCGCCTATGATTTCTTCAACCGAGTTGCTTGGCCCATCATGAGTAACTATTGGGTTTGAGTTGTAACCCTCAATAAAATCATCAGTTTCCCATTCTACATTCCTCTGATGATTTATTTTTTCAATGGTATGCCCCGGTTCTAAATTTTTAAAAGGAAAAACATCTTCCACAAACTTAACATCACGAGAGGTGTATTGTTCTTTTGTCTCTAAATCAAAAACACGATACCCCTTTTGTGAATAAGGATACCCAATGAAAATACAACGACGCCCTCTTACACCAAATTTATCTCCCCCTTTCCGATTATCTTTTGCATAAGTTAAGCATAAAAAAACACGAAGATGATGAAAAGTAGGCATTTTTTTAAGCAAGATTTCATATGGGGTTTTTTGTTTAAGAACACGAGAAGGTAAACGATTGATGATGTATGTAGCAGTCAACACACATTCCCCCCAAAAATTTAGCGGTAGTCCAGCCTCAAAGCGCAAGGCCCTAGCAACCTCTAAAATATGTCTGTGTTTTCTTTCTACTACCCCGTTTTGTTGAGGTGTATTAGTGCAAGACGTCTCAAGCAAAATTCCATTCTCACTATAATAATCAATCATATTTCTAGACTGGAACTCAACGCCATTATCCGTACGAATTTTCTTAACATGTTTCCCAAATTGATTACGAACCATATTGCAAAACGTAATCAAGAAATGACATGCTTCAGATTTATGTTTCATAAGAAATACCCAGACGCCTCTACTAAAATCATCAACCACAGTTAAGAAATAATGTGCACCAATGAGAGATGGAGTACGGTATCCACCCCAAATATCACAATGAATAAGTTCAAAACATGATGAAGTTCGTATGCTACTAACAGGAAAAGGAAGTCTGGTTAATTTAGCTCTCAAACAAGAATCACAATGTTCACCTTTCTTCCCGAAATCATTATTATAAGCATCAAAGTAATGTGACTTCAAACTCGAAGCATGCCCCAATCTTCTATGCCAAGTTTTTGAATCAACTGTCACTGGCATAGCTATTCCATGTCTGGCCATCGGCTCCAAGTAATACAGACCATCGCACTGCCTACCCACTCCAATCAGGTTCCTCGAAGGTAAGTCCTGTAACACACAAAATTCTGGGAAGAACGTCAGAGTACAATTTAAATCTCTTGTTATCCTGCTAACAGAAAGTAAATTGCACTTGAAATCAGGAATATTTAAGACCCGATTCAATCTCAAGCCATTTGGTAAACTGGTATTCCCAACACTTTGAACTGATACCATATCACCATTTGCAACTTTTACAGGTATTTCTGTCCCAGAGCCTGTTTGATTTTGTAGGACATTACTATCACATGTTATATGTTCAGTAGCCCCAGAATCAATAACCCAAGATTTAATCTTATTCATCTTACCAGCCATATTGATGGTAGAAGGATTTTCTTCATGAGCTACCTTAGAAGTGTCCCCATTTTTAAAATATTCCACCAACTTCGTGTATTGGTCGGTTGTGAGTCCAGGAATGGGACTATCTCCAGCTGCCATATGAGCGACTTTTGTTGTGTTCTTTTGCTTGCTCCATGAATCACTCCTTTTGCCAGCATCTCGTCCTCCCTTCTTCCAATTTTCCGGGTACCCAATTATCTCATAACATTCATCTATTGTATGGTAAAGCTTTTGGCAGTGCGTGCATTTCTTGACATCACCTTTATCTTCTTTCCGGTTTCCTCCATCTCGACGATGGGTGGTTTGCGTCTGGAAAGCGGCAGCTTCAATATTTGCTTTTCCAGTAAAGGTGATTTGTCTTTGACGCTCATCTTCAGAAACCATGTGAAATGCTGCTCCGAGAGAAATCGTTGGCCTGGTACTCAATATTTGAGTCTTCACGGTTCCAAAACACTCGTCCAGACCCATAAGAAACTCATATAGTCGTTCCTTATCTCTCATTTCAACCAGCTGCTTTGGAGCATCACAGGTGCATCCGTTGCACTTGCACCTAGGAATTGGTGCAACAGATTGAAACTCATCCCATAGTCCCTTTAATTTTGTGTAGTAGGCTGAGATGGATAACTTCCCTTGTCTTGTGAGAGTGATCTCACGTTTTAGTTCGTACGCCCTAGGTGCACTCTCACTACCAAATCTCTCCTGCAGATCTTCCCAAACTTCACGAGCCGTTTTGGCATGTTTCACGCACAAACGAATTTCCTTATCCATGGAACTGTGTAACCATCCTCGTACCATGGCATTACACCGTTTCCACAAAGGCAATTCAGATGAATCCTCGGCTGGAACAGGTATCGATCCATCAACGAAGTCGAACTTATTTTTCGCGTAAAGGGCGTTGTTCATCTCGTCTGCCCAATCCGCATAGTTGCCATCGCGAAGCAAATCACTTGCGAAAACAAGATTAGGATTATCCGATCTGGAAAGATAGTATGGAGACATCACGTCTACCACAACCGATCCTGATGATTTCGTTCCATCGTCTTTCTTCGACATGGTGTGGAAACAACGACGAACACAAATCGATCAGGAAAAGAGAAACAATTTTATTGTGCGGAAGCTGTTGATCGTTATCCTGCTCTGGTGCCATGTTGAAAATCATAAACACTCAGAATGACTTTTGAATGGTTTTCTCTACTCATATCAACAAATAATAAGGTTACATATATACAACAATATTCCGCGGATTGTATCGCCCAAAATAAGAAAGGAAAATATCCTCTGCTATGCTAATTATAATTTACACAAATCAGACGCAAAAAATCAAGGCAAGAAATCAGGGATATTATATGAGCATATCAATTAAATCTTTCAAAGCTATTTTTAAAATTAAACCAATAACACTTGTTTTTGTCTTTTCTAAATTAATGACCAAAAAATAATACACGGTGATAATATATGCAATAAGATTACATTTTTTTTCATTTGCTCTAAAATATTCATCCGGGTATAATATAACAGAGTATTATATTATTATTAAAAATTAATAAAAAGAGTATAATAGGAATAACATAGAATTTCTTTTCTTTTTTACCTAATTGGATACCTAAACCATTAATTAATAATTATGTTCAGATTTTCAAAATACTCCACTAAAATTTACCAACATACTTACAAAGCACAGGTTCCAATAAAGTTTGTCATCATGAATGTGTATTGAAAATATACACAGGCAGGTGTTAATCACCACAAGATCCACCATTTTAGTTGAACAAACCGTCAACACAAAAAATCACTTTCCCACAGAAAATAGACTAAAAAACCAATTACAGAGGATAGAAAAATCAGAGAAGTGAGGAAGTGATTGGGATACATGAAGAACACTTCATCAAAAATGATCAAACATGAAAGCTCTTCCACCTTGCCGCCGACAACAATTAAACCGATTAAAAATAAATCCGAAGATCAATCAACAACTCCAAGCAGAAGATTAATGTATGTCGAAGGTAATTTCTAGGCAACTGATATAATTTCGATGTTATAATTCAAAAGACTTTGATTTTTTGTCCACATGCAGAGCAAGAAATTACAATTTTATACGAATACAACAAACTTAAATTTGCACCTATTAGTTGTATACAACAATGGTCGGAGAATTGTTAAGTTTTGGATGCATGTCGGCGAGGCAGGGATGTATTCCATAAATCTCTAAAATTTGAACTCATTCATTTTTTTACACTAATTTTTTTTTTCTGAAATAATATAGATCCAATGGTCAATGGAATGGTTAACACTGATAAGAGGTCAATGACAATACAAAGGTACAATTTTCAATTGTTTTACTCTAGATACACAAATACACGAGCGGTATTTTGAATTTTTTTTTTACAAATTATTAACTATTATTTTTTTGAAAAGTAAGAAATAATTCAGCACGTCAATCAACAAATTTTTATCCTGCAGTTAATATGAAAATGTGATGGAGACGTCCAGTATGTACAAAATATACTCATATAACGCAATAAGTGCGCATAAAGGTAATTCACTAATAAATTCCTTTTTTACAAACAAATGTGCCTGTTTTCTAAATTCTATTACATGCCTATGGAGAAATTATATGGATATATAATTGCATGTCAATAAAGTGCAAGAGTAGTGTAATCCTAATTAATATATGAGAGAAGCATAATTGTTTGAGGAAAATTTTAATAGTAAAATTGATGGAACCAAAAAATTTATGAATTTACAGCTTTTATTCAAAATAGTTTTTTGTATAAATATTAAGTAAGTACTTAGAAATTTAGTTGATTTGTGTTTATTGGAGTTTTCAATCCACACCAGTCATCTATTTACACAAATAGACATATTTAATATGCCTAAGTAATTTAAATAGATCATGACAGAAAAATTGAAGAAACGATAGGAAGAATTTTTTTTACTTCATATCCAAGTACACAAAAATTCTTACATTATAATTATTTTCAAAATAAAATATGTTGTTCACTGAATTTAATATTTTTCAATTTTTTTTAAATAGTGTTGTTAAAAATGTCGTGAGAGGATAAAATCAGTGTTAATGGATGCGGAACTTGTAAAAAACAATTTTAAAATTTTAACATTCAAGTTACATTTAATTGTTTTTTAAATTTACATAGATAAATATGGACATAAGAAAACTGAATGCATTGGACACACATGACAGTGTATAATATAGGTGCACACATAGGAGGCCGATTAACAAAATTTATAATAATTAATTACTTGGAAACAGAAATATATTTTCTCACTGTAGATAGACATGTGGTTACACACATGCATACAAATGAATAAGAAACAGTATAATGACATCCCTTGGTATACCGGAACATATATAATTCTTAAAATTGAGATTAATAAAAGTGACAGTATTTCATAAAACTCTACCAAAAAATATTGGAAAGCATATTAAAATGCGTTTATGATACACCACTATCCTTTTAGAAAACTGTGAAAATCAAAATTTACAACTACACATCATCTATACTTATCACAAAATAATTATTTAAAAGATTCATTCTTGCAAAAATCTGAAATCAGTCCACTATTTATTAAAATTATATATACGCAAATGCATAAGCACCGATAAAAAATAAGACTAAATAAAATACATAACTTTTTAGAACAAAATGAGGATTAAATAAAAATCAAAAGTCAAATTAATTCTAATACGTAACTGTTACATATTTATTAGTAAACAAATTATCCATACAACAAAACACGCAAACAAACTAATCAGAAAAAATCCAAAAAATTGTAACATCATTTGTTTCAAACATTTCTGAATACTTCCTGGAATACTACGTTTTTTGTAATATTAAAGTCAACACCAACACTACGACACAACATTATCTTTAAACCCGCTCGATTAGTAACCCTGGAAATAGCCATATAGAGCTAACCATGACTAAACACGGGGTTTTTTAGAAACACTCCAATCTTAGAGAAAGACTGACCTTGGCTCTTATTGATAGACATTGCATATGAAACAATCAACGGGAACTGTCTCCTTGTAAATTTGAATGGTTATCTAGGATCAGAAGGAGTCAATGAAAGTCGAGGTACCAAAGCTAACTCACCAGCATTACTACCCGTTAGAATCTTTGCCTCAATTACTGTATCACCCAACCTAGTAATAACCAATCTGTACACATAAAGAACAAAGGCACCAAAATTTAAAAAAATTATACTAAAATAAAAATAATAAAAAATGTAAATGTAATTAACATTGAAATACTAACCTTGTTCCGTTACACAAACCCCTGGAATGATTAATATTTCTCAACAACATGACCGAAGTCCCTATTTTAAGTATGAGCTCATGATCTGGAACACCAGAAAACTTCAAAGTATTTAGAAACTCGGGTGTATGCACATCATCAAGCAAATCAAAATTTGAATCCGACTTGCAAATTGTATCAGAACTTAGATACTTACGGGTCTCCTTCTTATTTAATTCAACCATGTAATCATTAATCGACCTAACACTATCAAGTGTTGGTGCAAGTATAGCTCTATCCTTGAGAAAATCATGATCATAAATCCGGATAAATAGCATCAACAATAGTACCAATAGGATCATCCCCACCATCTAACAAAATATCATTAGGTATACAAATATCCGAACCATAATCAGTTGGCAACCCAATGTTACCATCACCAATTGATTCAATCCATTCAGAAAATAATTTCATTTCAATTGCACCTTCAACTGTTTCCATACTCTTTAGCCTCATATTCTGTGTCAACTTCAAGACAGTACATGAATTACAAAGTAAAGAAGAATTAATTGTAGCATGTACGATATCTTGTCTTTTACCTTTTGGTATAACAGGTAGGATCTGTCGAAAATCTCCACCAAAAACAACTGTTTTGCCACCAAATGGAGCATCGGACAAATGCATAATATCCCCCAATGATATATCCAATGCTTCAATGCAATGTCTATGTACCATGGGAGCTTCATCCCATATTATGAGTTTGCATTTAATCAATAACTCAGCAAGATGACTACCCTGCTTAATATTGCATGTTGAATCTTCAATACAATTAATCGAGATACAAAATCTAGAATGAGCAGTCTGTCCACCAGGTAATAGAAGAGAAGCTATACCACTGGATGCTACGTTCAAAACTATGTTACCTTCACATCTTAAACCTGCAGACAATGTTTTCCACAAAAAAGTTTTGCCAGTACCTCCATAACCATAAACAAAAAAGACACCGCCAACATTAGATGCAATGGATGCCATTATTGTTTGATAAATATGAGTCTGTTCATCATTCAAATTGTTCACTAAAGATTCATATTCAGCCCTCATCTCAGATCTATTATATGATAACTCCACCATTAACATTCTATTACGGGAATATGAACTACTATCATCAGTAGGTACATGCATACCATCAAAATCACTCAAACGCTTGCCCATAACACGTAGCATGTTGTCTATTTCCAAAAGACAACAATTCTTGATCTCATCATCCGTCATTCTCAACTCTATATATATAAAAAAAAGATAATAATAACCATATAAATGAAATATATATTCCTATAAAACATATTGCATTTAATCTAATATATATTTTTTTAAAATGAACTATACCCTACTGAAATTACGTACTACAACAATGGAATCTAATACTAAAAAAATTATTCAATGTAATTTAGTTTTTTTTTTAAATGACAATATTAATATATATATATATATATATATATATATATATATATATATATATATATATATATATATATATATATCAGACACAATACCCAATTTAATTTAAAATTACAACACATCCACATGTAAACATGTATATATATATATATATATACACACATAAATAGTAACACAAAAAAAAATTAAAAAGTTTAAAAGAAAGTCGCATTGCCAAAATAAATAATGACTATTTAACAGAGGAATGTACTTGGATAACGGAGAATCTTTCTTCTTTTATACAAAATATCATCAGAAAGAAATACCCAACTTCTATCCCATATATCACACGGATTACTAAGTGTTCCAGATGTGAGTAGTGTAACAAAAAGAGAACGCATAGAGAATGCAGAAGCCCAAAAGCTAGCTTGTTCAAAACAATCAATATATTCTCTGTCGTCATCCAAAAAACCCCTAGCAAAGCATGCATCGCGGAACTTTGGGTATACAATTCCCCTAAACTTCCTAATATCATCAAATGATTTGGGACCAGTAACAACATTCAATAAAATCCTTTGGTAATATGCCTCACCAGTGCCAGGAGGAACATAAGTAATACGTCCAATAGCAAATCCCCTCTGTCTTCTTTCCCATGTCCTCGTTTTTTATTTCCAAACAAAAAATTGAGGAATTTCAGCATACGTTAAGTTTGACGCTAATTCAGAATCTTCATTCAGTTTAAACCAAGCTAGAAACATACTCATCTTCATACTTGATTTATCCAAAACAGAGTTCAATGAATCACCATCACTAAATATAACATTCTGTTTATCTGGAAGATGAAAACCTAGACGCTCAACAGAAGGATATTTATAATTGATCTCAAAACCAAAAAGCCTTCATGCAGCCTCACAAGGAGAGATATACCTACAATCATAGTACATCTTTATCTCATCTACATCCTTAGAATTATTAGAACCTGATTTGTTCTCAACAAATGTAGCTGTCACACGATCATGACCCTTATTAATATACTTAAATAAGTATTTAATAGCTCTAGATTGGTTACACCACTCAATATTAATATGTGCACCGTATTTTAACAAAAGGAAACGATTATGTGGAACAACATAACGATTGTCCAAATCAATGCCTTTTTTCTTAACAACCCTACCATTATCTCTTCGCCTATAAATAGGATAACCATCATCATCAATTGATGTTTCTGCAGCAAATTTCTTGGGAAACCTCTTTGAACATTCACCATCATCGGTCATGCAAGGTGAATATTTAACACCTGGTCCACAAGGACCGTGCATCATGAAATCATATACAGCATCATAATATTGCTTATCACTACACTCATCAGGCAATTCGGCAGAAATTATACGATCGATAGAATCACCTGACATAACTTCATTCTTATTTGCAAGGAACACCAATATGTGTGCATGAGGCAAACCGCGTTTCTGAAATTCAATTGTATAGATAACTGCCACAAAAATAAAATATTGTAAAATATGCAATTCGTTCTAGTTAAAAAATATATAACTATACTAAAAATAAATATTAAAATAAAAAAGTAATATACCTGATCTCACATCTCCAAAAATTTTATAACGCCGAATATCGCAAATTAACCCATCCAATTTCACTCTAAAAATACGACATACAATATCAGGACGGTCTTGTAGACTGTGACCTCTGTCACTCATATATCGAACAATCTCATGCCACTTTTGGTTACAGGTTATTGTTATGAACAACTGAGGATAGCCAGTCCATCGACATATTGTCATAGCATCTTGATAATTTTGTAACATGTAACGTGGACCGCCAGTAAACGATGGCGGCAAAACAATCCATTTACCAACACATCTACCCTCTCTCTCACCATTGAAATAGGCATCCTCAACACCAGAAAGCATATCACACCTAAGTTCTTTTTTATGATTTTTTACATACAAAAGTCTTCCAGATTCAACCATGGTATAGGCATCTACCACAAATTGTTGCGTTAATCTCCTGCAGGATAATATAGTACTTGGTTCGCCAGACCTCTCTTGCAATCGAAATGCAAAAAACTCTCTAATACTAATACCGGTCCTTTGACCCACTCTTCCAACTGCACATACAGAAAAGGGTATGTCCTCTCTATATCCATCCTCACCATACGGAAATAGAAGAGAATACTGCAAGGCAAGGTATGATGGATGCAACTCAGTAATACGTTGCAACTCCTCACTACATGTTTCTATGATAATGTCACGAACACCAGTAGTACCATCAAGATCACCGGTAAGAACAGCAGCAACCTCTGAAATCGTAGGTAAATTGTAAAGCCTAGGATCATAATTTCTATTTGCAATCAATATCATAGTGACAGTCCTATGTCCAATAGTAAATTTCTCCCTTGCAGTACGGAACTTCTGTGCTAGCACATTATGCTCATCTAACATATCTTTCAAATCAGAAACAATCTAAGCTTCAATAGTATTAATTTTATTCTCCGGCCTAAAAATATAAGTATGAAGAATAATCATTAATTCAAGAAATAAGTAAATAATAATATGTATAATGACATAATATTGAAACAATATAAATGATATACCTGACAGAATGGATCCTATTATAGACCTCATTATTAGTGTCATATATATACAACTGAGCAAACGCTGGACTATTACGTCCAACAGGTAACAAACTACCAAAATTGTGGTAATTTTGACCATGCAATCGAAAGACTGGAGGAGCTCTTCCATTATTTAATCTCCTATCAATCGTTCTACCCATTGATGTAAAAGAAAATATATTATTAAAAGACCGAATGTTTTCCTTATAATGTTTGCTTCTGCTAGTATGACCCCAGATCAATTCACGAAGAAGCAACGGAGGTTCAGGCATCAAAGACAATTGAATCTTTCCATTTGTGCAACATAAAGAATACCTAGGTGGCAAATTAGTATTGGTTGATTTCAAACGCTCATCAAACCAAAATGTAGCACCACAATACTGACAAAAATGATTAGGATCTCCAATATCCCAATAATCAACACCTGAGTAAGAGCATAGGAACACTTTCATTGCAAATTAAAAAATATTTTATTTAAAATATTTTATTAAACAATTTTTAAACTTACATTGGACATCATTATCGTATGAATCTGGATCATCAAGGTTAATAGGAAATTCTTTAGGAGTATCATCATCCAAATCAATAACCTCATTAAATATAGGTTCCCTAGATTTTAACTCCTGTATATGGACATCATCACACATCAATTCCACGCGAGAGGGAGTAACAACTTGAGTTTCTGAATTATGGTTAAACATATCAGTTTCTAGAGATATATTGCCAAACCGAATTTATAGTTTGATTGCTGCATGCATATTCTGCCGTCGATATAAATAAAACATGTTAGATAAGTAAAATTTAAGATACAATATATTGACAAAAATAATGTATTCGTAAAATAAAAAAATACCATTTGTTGTGTTCTTGGAATGGTGTGTTAAATTTTTTTCTTTGTCCGTAGGTATAAGCCTCTCACCAAAAACATAACGTTGTTCTTGGAAGATTCAGAATTCGTAGACTCAAATGCCGATACGTCAATATTGTCTAAATTATCACCAATTAAATAACGATCAATATAATTAAAATTATCTTAGAAAAAATAAAATAAAAAATTGACATTATGCTACAACAATAATATATTAACAACAATAAATACAAATCCACAGCAGTAAACATTTGTAAATAAATATTATAAATTTAACATTTGTAGATACCTTGCTCTCTTGACTGATTCGACGATGATTTTCTATTAATTGAAATAGTACCCCTTAGTTTCCTCATACTGGATTACCTATTAGAAACATCCCACCAAAAAATAAATAAACAAACTACACACACATTAGTATAGACACAATAGAAATCCAACATTAACAGTATAATAAATAATCTAAAAAAAGGTAATTATAATATTACACTTCATGGTTTCATAGAATTAATATAATAATTCAAAGAATTAGGCTATAAGAAGCACATTCAACCAAATATAAAATATAGATTTGAAAAAAATATCGGACAATAAATATATGAAATCAAGATATGAAAATAATAGAAAATATGAGACAATAAACGCACCAGATGTTGATTGAATGTGGAGAACTATTGCGAAGCATATGCACCAGAATAACTCTCAACTTAGTCAACCATCTAATGATTCAAAATTATTACACATTTATTTCTATGAAAAAAACATGATAATCAATATTAAAGATGTTGCATTGTTATAGTAAAGTTTCCGTTAATAGAAAAATTTCTTAATTAAATATCAAGCCCCTAAAAAAATAAAAAATACTTCAGTCATAATTTATTTTAAAAAAAAATTGCGTTAACAACTATATAATATATATTTTGATAAAACCATATATTTATATTAATAATATATATAAATATATTATAATATATACACATGCACACATAGATTAATATAAATCACATTTTATATTTATATGCTTGAAAAATAATTGATACGTAAATGACCAAAAATGATAGAATGAATTTGTAACAAAATATCAAACACATTACCGAGACATTAGAAAATGATGAAAATTATATATCTTCTTCAACCTTCAATTTTATACAAAAAAATGTAAAGAAAAGTGTCCAGCAGTAAAGAAATTTTTCAGCTCCTTTATTATTCTCAAATTAGTTATGCATCTGGAATTCGTTTACACTATATACAAAAATTATAATCATTCAATTTTTAATAAAATTAAATATTCCCCAAATTTTAAAGGAAAGAAGATGAAATATAGTCAGAAAGAATCAATTAAGTCAAATACTATTATTATTGTAGGTGTTTGTTAAAAAATATCAGCAATAGAAAATCAATTCACAATATATATATATATATATATATATATATATATTTAATATTGTAGTAATTTTTTATCTTCTTGATACAACGATAAAGTCAAACATAACAACGTGAAATACAATATTATAATCTTGTATTTATATATGTGTATATATATATATATATATATATATATATATATATATATATATATATATATATATATATATATATATATATTCTAAACATACCATACTTTTAATTAAAGCGTTCGAACCATGAACTATGTATATATAATTTTATTTACCAGTCTAATATATACTAAAATAATATGAGTACGGTCCAAATTGCCCAATATTTATGATAAAAAAAAGTATATACTATTAATCATTAATAAAAGAAACAATAATTAATCATTAATAATTAATAAAAAAAATAACCATTGAAATAGAGAGACATGAAATACTAATTCATGACTGTGAACACCATGAAATACACAACAACAACCAACTTTTACATTATTTTCACGAAAAAAAAATTCTAAGCCCTGATTGGAATATCAATCCATTGCGCTCTTTTTTAATACCAACTTTCCAGCACTTCTCACCAATGAACAGTTTAGCAACATGGGAAGTAGTAATTGGGAATTTGGTACATGTCCTCCAAAATCCACCTGGAATTGTCTGCACACATATATTAAAAAAAGGATTAAAAAAAATGATCTAATGGTTTTTTTATATAAACAATAAAAAGTTCATATAACTATTCTAAATTAAACATAAAGTTATTAAAACATTGCAAAATAATAAGAAAATTGGATAAATTAACTCACCAAACGACCCTTATTAATGTTTGAATTTGATATCAATAAGGTAAAAGACTCCGAATCATAAGTCGAAGGTACTGAACCTCTACGAAAATGCTATATTTTTTTTCACCTCTTCCTTAAAAAAAAACCCATGTGTCAAGAAACAATTAATAAAAAATGACATGTACAACATTGACATTTAATTCACATGAAAAATATGTTAAAATTATAAGTTTAAAGCGCCTTTGACGTTACCTCCATTTTTTGAAAACGATGAAAACAAACTACCATCTCTTGAATAGGCCTTTATCCAAAAAGTAATAAGTCCATCATAATATAGAGTAATACAATCATGTTTTTTTATACAATTCGATTCAACAAATGTATCCCAACCATCTCCAAAAGTATAAACATGAGGGGTAAACACATTCAAACTGATTTTCCATTGTTCACCACATGGCTTCTTCAGAAGTATTACTTCCGGAAAATGACCACCAATTATGTCACCAACAACCCGAGGTATCATCTAAAAATAATAAAGAAAAATAATAGACATAAATAAAATATTACAATCAAAGGCACACACAGACTCCTATTAAAATGATTAGAAAAAGAAAAAAGAAAAATCGAATACTCACAGGATAACCATTATAGATTATAAACATATCACATATGAAATAATTCCTACGTAATGTACCTACAAAAAAAAAATCATTATATTTTGAGAAAAAAAAAGTAATACGAATTATGTACAGATAATTATTTATAAAAATAAGGATTATAACACTTACCAAATACTTGAATGTGTTGTGGTATTAAACATGGATTTCCAATATCCTTAAGAAAACCATTTCGATCGTAGATCTTGACGTACATTATAGATGAATCACACTAAAAAAATGTTATATAATCACCAATACTCAGATTGTAGTATTCTTCAAAATCTATAAATTCTTTTGTAAAATACCAACGATCTTCAACAGTATTGGTTTGAACAATTCAACACTTACCACTTTGATTTATGAATGTGTAGCATGAATTAAATGATTTACCTTTAGATATAATAATTTCAATATGTATACACTGCAACAGAACAAAAAATTAAACTTTATAAATAATGTACAATTAAATTAAGACATACATAGATAAGATTGTAAAAGAAGACTAACCATTCTATGTTGGACATTAGTCGAATTGATCTGAACACACTGTACGTAGAAATCAAAGGAATTGTTTGAATAAAAATGTTCCTTATACATCTTAAAGTCATCATTCTGCGTACACATTCCTTCAAATGCATTAAATTAAACACATATATCATAATTCTATAATGTTTATTACTCAAAAACAAATTTCGGCCTCAGCACAATACTTATTTGCAGAAACATAATTGTCAACATTTTGTTATTATTTTAAACTTAATCATAAATACTACACGCATCATCAAAATCCAACCCCTTTGATATCATCAGGAGATGATGTAAAACCTAAAACCAAATATACCTCAACCTATAAAATAAAAAATAATTACAAACATCAACATAATTATATATAGGATTTAATTAAATTATTAAATTAAAAAATGAAAATACAAACTCCAATAACATGTATTATAACATATTTATTGGTTTTTTTTTTATAATTACTTAAAAAAAAAGCATGACGGGTAGACCCCCAACGAACAACAAATGGATACAAAGCAAACTAATAAATACACAACTCACTCACAGAAAGAGAGGAGGTGAAATTGAGAAGATGTGTATGTTAATATGATATCGTGACCAAATAAATGTATTTTATAATCAAAGAAAATGTTGGAATTTGGAAATAAGATAATCACAAGGCACTAATTACATACTGTACATTAATGTATTAACAAATGTGAAGGAACTAAAAATGTTATCTACGCATATCAATCAATAATTCTAAAGTATTTTAAAAAAATACGTATTTTTAGTTTAATGTAAAGAGAACCAAGTAAATGGGAAAAGAATTTATATAATAAATATGTTCGTCCATAAAAAAATGTAAGTAATAACAATTACTCCCTCCGTCCCCTATTAAACTTCACAGGTTGGGTGGCACAGATTTTAAGAAAAACTGCTTTATTGACTTTTTCAACCAATGGGAGAAGAGTATTTTGAATTAAAGTAGGTATTGTGAGTGTGTTTTATTTCCTTATTTGGGGTGTGAAATTTATTGTGGGACGTCCCAAATAGGAAAGTGTGAAGTTTAATAGGGGACGGAGGGAGTACTATTATTTGCATTATTTAGAAAAGAAAATGCTGATATTTGTGCACACTCTCAACAATATTATACACATAAGAATGCATATGCCATTACATCACCCATTTTTTTTTCAGTTTGTATACTCTAAGAAAATATAAAATTCCCTACAAAAAATATCAATGTAGCTACTGAATTTTCAACATAAAAAGTTAATAGTGGGTATTGAGTATGAATTGTTTTTAAAAAAAATTCTAATTATATAGGTATCTTCCTTACACACCTACAAAATAATTTACCTACAGAAATTCCCTTGGCAAATTGTGCTGTAGGTAAAAATTTTTTTTGGGTAAATGACTTGTAGGTAATTATACCTAGGTATTTTATACCGTGGGCAAATTAAATCCGTAATTAAATTGTTTTTAGGTTGAGACATGTACATGTTATCATAATTAGAAAATTTCGTAAGAAAATTCTAGATAATTATTAGTAAAAATATTTTGGTTGAAAAATTTTTGTAGCCAATTTTAATACCCTAGGCAAATGAGTATTTTTTGGTAGTGGTATATAATACACGGAGGGACGGAATATTAACTATTTTTATTAATGAATTTTAGAAGTGTTAAAAAAAATATTAGATACCTATTGAGAAGAAACAAACACTCCATAGTATAAAAAAAAATGTATCCAGTTCAAAAAATAATATTCTAATATTCCTCAGTAAAAAGACTAACTAATATTATTGAATGATTTATATATCAACCAATTTTACACTATACATACAATTAGAGAAAAGCTCTAACACATGAGAAAACTATTGCATTCAAAATTAAAAAAAGTGTAAGCCTATACATCTAACATTGGGACAAACGTACATGTAAATCCTAAAATTATGTAGTTAATATCAATTTAACATTTTCTATACTACTTTGTTAATTGTAAACCTTTTTACTAAAATAAAATAAAATTAGACACTACTGTATAACCCACACCACTAAAATTATCAGTTTTATTTTAAATTAAAAAGGGAAAAAGGAAAAAAATTGGTAAACAGTATTTCCGGAATGTGTATACTTCTAGTCGAACAAAATAGTTATTCATACACAAAATTGAAACAGAGATAAACTACGGATAATTATTATTGATAATAATTATTTGAATTATTGAACACAATATAATCAATAAGAATTAAAACATATAATATTAGTGTTATATATTTTTTAAAATATTGGTAGACAATGAAAACCAAGTTAACCAGTGCCATTAAAAAACCGACAAAAACACCAGCCAAACACCTATATCACATAAAATATTTCTAAAGTTAGTTGTGAAAAATAATTGATAAATAATACGAATTCAGAGGCAATAACTATGAAAACCTGAATCAAATATTATTATGTTTCATGTATGTTATTGCAAATCACAATTTAGGATACACCAAGCAATAAATTGATAACCATAACATATATAATTATAAAATAAAGACCGAAATACTGTATATGGGTTGATGAATAGAAAATCCATACACACAAAGAAAAAAAATCATAAATAAAAATTACAACTATTATGTAATACCCCGTCCCGTTTTATACCTTTTATATTCCTAGAACCCTTATTTTATTTTATTATCTTTGTTTCTTTTTATTTTATTATTTTGTGTGCTTTTGTGTAATTTAAATATATACCCTTTTACAAATTCCTAAATTCGTAGAAAGAATCAAATCTTTCAAACGAATAAAGGATTACGAGAATTTTTAATATTCAAGTTTAAATTAAGGATTTCGATCCGTATAATTTATTGATAAAAATATATATTTATAATTCAAATACAATAAAATATTAATTGAATCTTAAAACTGTATTAATTATCAAATCGGAATTTAACTCGTGAGCCAAACAATCCCTAAACCGCATCTAGTGGGATCGAAAATATCAGGATTAAAGGGGATTAATTCTTAACCACGTAAATTACTTTCCTTTTAAACTAATTTTAATGAGGGAATTAAATCACACCCACATGTTATTTATCCCTTTTTAAAATAATTAATTAAGAAATAAAAATTTAAAATATCTCCCTCTACCTTACGCAGTACCCTTTCCAATAAATCAATACCCAAATTCAGTTTCCCCAATTCCTTTTTCTCTCCCTAGAAAACGCGTGCCTCTCCCCTCCTCCTTTTCATTTCCGGCGACGCATCGCCGCCACGTTCCACCTCCTCCTTCGACCTCCCTTCGGCCGCGACGAAGCGCCGCTGCACGTCTCTCTCCGCCGCTCGAATCCAGATGCCGTCGTCCTCTGTTCGAAGCAGGCCACCGCCCAGCACCGCCTCGCGCCGCCGTTGCGAGCGTGCCGCCGTGTCTCTCGCCTCACGAATCGACCGCCGTAGCCCTCCTTCCGCCACCAGCAGAGCACCGCCGCGCCCTAGCCCAGACGGCCGCCGGCTACCGCCTCTCGCTCGAAGGCCGGCGTCGCCGCCCCTTCACGAAACGCCGACTCCCTCCATCTCTGCCGCTCGTCCCAGCTCCGTCGCGCCTCCAAGCAGAGCGCCGCCGTCGCGACGCCGCCACCAGCGCCACGGCGACTCCTTCCCCTTCTTCCGCCGACGAGACCCAGCGCCGCCGTTCGCTAGCACCGCTGCAACGCCGCCGCTCCGCCGTTCGCCTCTTTTTTTTAAGTGAGTCCCTCTTATCGATTCTTACACTCAGTTTTCCAATTAAATTCCCTTATTGATTCAACGGAATTTGCTCGATTTAATTCTCCTTTTCATTCAACAAAATTCTGCTAAATTAATCTCTCAAAGAAAAACTCATGTTTTGTTTCTTTCCGTACTTGATCGAGATACCGTCGTCTCCCTGGCTTTCTGATGAAGCTGCTGCCCGTTTGATTTTGGGAGAACCGAAACTACGTCGTTATGCCGCCGAAATTATCCGACGAGCCACCAATCGAACGCCGTTAGGCTGCCGAATTTGGGACTCGTAAGACTTGCTAACTCCTCTCTAATTCTCGTAATAGTTGGGATAGGAATTGATCAGTTTTTACTCTGTAAGTTTAAGAATTATTGTTTTGGATTTGAGACTTGTAGATGGACTGTTGGAATTGATTTAATGACTTAGTGTTATTAGTTGACTTGTTTAGTATTATTGGTTTGGGAGTTATGTATTGTTGTTTTGGTTGGATGATATTATTAGATTGATGAATTTAGTATTGCTGTTTTAGTTGAAGAGTATTTTTGGATTAGTATTATTGAAATTAGCTGAATGGTGATGAAATTAGTTGTTAATAATATTAGTTGAGTTTTTTAAAGACAAAAGGAAACTCGTCTTCCCCTTGTGCAACTGTTAGAAAATTAGAAACGAAAAGACAAGTCGTTTAATATTTAAAATTACTAGAAACAAATAGAAAAAAGAGTTTTTGAGAAATTAATACAATTCTATTAAAAGTAACACTATTCAACTTTAGAAGTATTATTTATATTAAGGAAAGAAGAATATATTTATATATTATTTTAGTTTTTTAATAAAAAACTTCTTCAAGTCAAATCTTATTAATAAGTTTAATAAATGGGTTTTATTCATAAAAATATATATTATATTCAAGAGTTCTTTTAAAATAAGAAATAGAAATCTTAGAGAGAAAAACATTTTCTTTAATTCTTTTAATACTCCTAAGTAATTATTTTTATTCTTTTAAGTTTTTCCAAGAATATTAATAATTATGTTTTCTTTTAAAGGGATTTTGTTAAGGACACAACAGAAATTAGTAAATACACCCCCCTGATACACCTCCTCTTAAAAAGGGGTGTACTTATCAATTAGAAATCAACCTTTGAAAACTTTAGTTTTCAATAGTTTTCTAAAGACAACAATCTACTCAATCCTCGAGTTTCACACTCTTAAGCTTTTCAAATTCAAAAGTCAATCTTTTAATCAGAATACTCCTTATTAGGATTCTGTACTATTCGGGACACGCACGGAGGACTCGACCCTCTGCCTACACATCATTCTTGGGACTCGAAATAATCAGGTGGGTGATGATCTGTTGATTGATCTGCTAATAATAACGTCGTGCCGGTATTTCCTGAACTCGATTAAATCAAATAAAAAATACCTAATCCAACATAAATGTAACACCTATGTATATAACTGTTTGGATTATGTGATATAACTATATATGTTATACATTAGGCTGTTGTTTTGTGAATCGATCACCACTGCATGAGTAAACACCTTACTTGAGCATGAATCAGTTCAGTTGTCAGTCAAGTATTTATTCTCTGTAAAGTTATTGAGTCAGTTTTGTGGAAGGTCAGTATGTACGGAGTCGGGATCGAGTTTTAAATCCGACCTTCGGGGACGCCCTCGGAATCAAGGTTGTTGATCAAGTAGATCTGGTCCCCGGTCAGCTGTCGTTTGACGCACTGGGAAGAAGGCCATTGATACTTGCTTATTTTGAGGGATGTATAAGGTTGGATGATGTGAGCTTGTGTGGTTGTATGAAGTAAGTTTTGGTTGGAGTTGAAAAGTGTAACTTTGTTGACTGGTTGGAGTTGAAAAGAGTAACTTTGTTGGAAGTGGAATGATCGTACGTTTATGGTTTGTCAGTTTGTGATAATATGTGATATGACTTTGGGCTTTGCCCTAATGTGAACCAACTTGTGCTATTTCAATTATATCATGCGAAATATGCTTAAATACCGTTTAAACTTTATAATCTTATATATACTTCAACTGATTAAATAAAATAAACACTTTATTAATGAGTATAATTTAATATATTTCGGATTTACCAATCCCATGATGTTGCAAATCACCCATATGTGAGAATTCAATTCTCACGCCCCATTTTCCTAACCCTTGCAGATTATGATTTCGTGGAGCAAGGACAGTAATAGAGACGACACGGAGTTCCCCACTTAAATAAAACATTACTGTTAATACTATGCTTTATGTACACATATATGTGTGTGAGATACTTACTAAAATTATTCTATTCATTTTCTTCCGCTGCATAAAAACTCATCATCTCTCATTTCCGTTATATTCCTTCAAAAATTTTATAGTTCGGACTTTTGATCACAATAACACTTCGAATTCGATATAATTAATATATATTGGGTTCGGGGCGTTACATATTAATTAATCATAACAACAAAGGTTGCTAGTATAATGAACACAGAAGCATTAAAAATTGTAATTATTAAAATACCATTTAGTAAAGAGTCTAACAAAAGATGTAAATTACATCGTTCATCAATGTACTACTTTATTTGTGTCGATAAAATGGAAATAAAAGATAGAAAGATTGGGAAAGATAATTCAAATATCCCCAATTTGAACGCAGACCGTTTTTAATTTTTTGGAAGAATCAGGACTTGAACACTCATCAACCAATGATCTCTTCAAACCAGTATCCGGCTGTTCAACATCATATTCCTATTAATACAAATAGAGAGTTTGTTACATATAGAAATTATACGTAAAATTGAAGATATTACGTTACAATATATCTTTTAAAAGAAATCATAAAATACACTACTGAAACTTGGACAAAAAATTAACCATACACACCTTGCATGTATCCGTATTAGATGAGTATTTTTCCACAATTGAAGAATCGGAGTGCACCTTTACCACATTGAGTGTACCACCACGGCGTGTAATGTCATCAGGCTTAACTTGTATGCTGAATAGTATAGTAAGCTGAAGAAGACCTTCAATTTCAGGAGGAACACTACCAACATCACTCTACAAAAAAAAAATTTAAAAAAAAAAAAACCAAGTCTAAATATTCACTTTTAATAAAAAAAAATTACCTCAGTCAAACCTTCTAATAATTCAAAAGTTTTTTTCTGGATTAGTTCATTGCAAACATTATCCCATAAATTAAGAGTAACATTGTTTGTACCATCCACAACAATAACCCTTACGCCATATCTAAACCAGTTAAAAAATATATAATTATCAGTACTGGACAACATTAGACTACAATTCAATAAATAAAATAAAAATAAAGAATAAGTAAATAAATAAATAATTCAAGAAACATATATACCTAATAACAAAAGGAGCATCATCTTTCACACATTTAGAACACTTAAACACACCATTATCCTTGTAAACCTTGCGAGAACAACTCTTACATGAACGGAAACCACCAGCTTTCGTATGAGTCCAAATCAATTATAGTTCCACAAATCCAAAAGAGACCATCCTATTTGAAAAAAGATATTCATTTAATTTAAAAAAAATCATAAAGATCAATTGGAAAAATTAAAATCACATCAACAAACAAAAAATTTAAGAAATAAAAAACAAAATAGATTATATACCATTTTATATTGAAGAATCCAGTCAATAGATTTCACATCGAAATGAATGCCACCTTTAATTTCAGATCCTTCAGACAACGATGACCACGAAAATGATCCACTAACTGACTTATCTTTACAATCAACGACAAATTTATACATATAAACAAATAAATAATTAAATTTATATTATTCCAAGTTAGAATAAATAAAATAACAAAATTAAAAAAGCTTGACAAACCTCCTCTTCATATCTAAGATCTCCTTGATGTCATTACCAAAAATAATCCTAGATGTATTGAAAGAATTGGAAATTGACACCTCACCTACACAAATAAACTATGTTGTTTTCATACATTACATAGATAGTTGAAAAAAATGATATTAGCAGAATTTTTTTACATAATGGTTAAAATAAAAACAATAATACCATTATATATTTTGGGACAAAACATTTGAAATATAAGCACAGAGGGAGTATCACATCCAGAACTCTTTACTTTCCTCAGCTCGTTGATAAAATCCTCCCAAAGTGATACCTTAAGTTTAAGACCACTACACAAGCAAAACAAAAGATCATAAGTAAAAAAAAAAAAAACTGTAATATAAAAGGACGTATAAAAACTATAATAATATACCAGAGATCCTCCAAAACCAGATCTAATAGATTAGTATGACGTGTTCCAATATTTCTATCAACAATTTCACCAATAGAATGTATCCGTCCGATTACATCTGAGTGGACAAAGTGTAATTATAAATAAAAAAATTACATACCAGTTGCAAAAAATACAATAAATTTTTAGAAAAGAATATAAATTCTAACATACCAATAAGGATATTCTCATCAACATCAGAATCGACAATCAAATGAGAAAAATCCTTGAACATAAACATGTGGAGTGGAAATTGAACATCAAATATCTCAACCAATCGAGTATTGGAAATGAATTGGATTTTAATTGGCGTTGTGGTTGTCCTGAAATTTGATTTATACGAAGAAACAATGAAATTTCGAACATTGTACATTCGCCCTTCAGAAATTTTATCTTTAAATTTATCATAGTGATACGGTCTGACCGTAGCATGGATCCTTGAACCCTACAAATTAAATAATTCAATATTTTAATACACTGATATATTCTAATATACTAAATGAATAAAAAATATTAAAAATAAAAAATATGCTATATATAAACATATACAGGTATTGAAATAAAAAATATGAATTTACATGGAAATAAAAAATGTACAAACACACATAAAAAATTGATCAAAATTACATTAAAAAATAAAAATATACGAACATGTACAAAATACAAAACCTGTGTATCGTGGAAAACAACTTCAAGGTTTTTCAAAGCATTTTTGGAACCATATGTAGGACCATCATAACAGCGGACACATCTTAATTTCATAAACCACGTAGTCTTCGTCGAATCAATGTCCTTAACCAAAGCTATCGCAGAAGACAACATTGAATACAACGAATTTCTGCGTAATTAAAAAATAGAAAAGTTAAAATATACAATCTAAAATGGACATAGGATGTCCACCAAATATAAAAAGAATATTTTACCGCTAACTACAGATGAAAGATTAGCAACAATAACAACAACACAAAACTAATATATAAACAAAACATACCAACTCAAAATCAGTAGGTGAACTAAAATCAAGGAGAAACAATGTACGCAAAATTAAATCACGGCACGACATATTCACATTCTTAAAAAAATACTAATTCTAAATTAATGATCAATGCTGATAAACATGTCCAGGTTCATATCCTTAAATTATTCCTAGAAATTACCAAATACACCAGGTCTCCTAGAACATTGCATTAATTATATTAATAATTATAATTTTTTTTAATTATTATATAAAACATCACCCACACACACATTAAATAAATTACTTTATAATCATATTTTTTATTAATTAATTAGATAAAATTAAACAAAATAAAATATACAATTATTACGTGTATAGTAATGTTATATAACATCTAATATTGTCTACATAAAGGAATTATTAAATGTTGAATGAATATGTTTTATATGAAAACGCTTCATAATAAGTTTAAAATGAAATAGTTTTAGATTATTATTAATCTCAACGAAAGTATCATTAATCTAATCACGGGTATTATTAGTCTAAATTAAAGAAAATATAATTTTTTTTATTTAAACTTAGAGTAACGATATACTTGATAAGATTAATGGTACTCCTGATAAGATTAATTATTGTTTAAAATTGTTTAATGATCAGCTTATTATAATATATATAGTTGTAACACACACACACACACACCCACACATACACACACGCACACACACACACACACACACACATATATATATATATATATATATATATATATATATAATTTCTGGTCAAGTACCAGAGAGCAAAAATATGATAAATCATATATATATTTCCACTCGATCTCATCATGTGATACCAAATTGTAACAACTAAATTGCTCAATATAAAAAATATTGTATGATAAATAAAATGTACACAATGGTACATCTATAAAAAATAAAATAGAGATTACAAAATAAATATGTTTTCAAGGATTTATTTCTTACAGAATATAAAATTTCCAATGCTACTCTACACGCTAAATCCAATTCTTATTCCATTCCCATAATTTGTTATATTATTAATTGGGTATGTATATTTTGCAAATTGCAATTTCAATGTGAACATTAATACATAATAATCATGCCTGTTTAAGCTATTTATTATTACAAATTTCTATGCTAATAAAGTTCACCATAAAAATTTACATGAAAATTATTTGATTTTATATTGAAAGGAATTAGTTATTTTGTTTAAATGATATCATATAAAAATAGATTATTTGTTTCCAATATAACGTAATAACCGCAGGATATTACGCTAAAAGATATACATTAATTTCATTAGCAAATATTATTTCTAAAACAGATTAATTATATGGAATAAAATATAATAATTCCAATATATTAATTCTTCCATTTAAATGCATTTAAAGAGAAACAAAACAATTTATGATTACCTATAACTGTCCTGAGTAGTTAATTAATATGATTACAAATCTGATGATGCATTCAGCAAAATTAACGTACACAACAATATTTTAATCTAGTCAAATAAAAACAACTCATCTAATTTCCGAATATTTGGAACACATTTTTATCAAAGTGTAATACACAAATATATAACAATAGAAAATATATATAGGATTCGAAATTAATATTTACAATAATTTAAGAAAAAAATCCAAATGATGATGATATATTTATTTAAAAACAACTATTCATATAATGGTAACACACATATATTATTAAACCACAACCGCAATAGGATAAATTGAAAAGAAGTAACCGATGTACCATATGACCGATCGCGACTATATTAACTACGAACAAAGTTGAATTTATTTAATAAAATTAGACAAAAAACAGGATAACAAACTCAAGCAACTGGAATAATAAACTCAAAGCTATAATATTTAAATTAATCATCCTTGATCTTCATGTTTGATACGTTCATGATGTTGTCCACAACACTGGAACCACCAATGTCAACAGGAACAGAAACCTACAAATAAAAAAAATCAGGAAACTAAAAATAAAATAAAAATATAATATACCATAATAACTAATGAGAAAAATAAAACAAACTTACCGGAACATTATTATTATGACTATAAACTTCTGCAAACTTGGAAATCTTATCTGAATCTGTGACAATCTCTACAACCCGAAATCGATTAAGATGAAGTGGACCAACTTCAATATTTAATTGAATTAAAAATAGTAATGTCCGCTCAAGCAAATCCTGAATTTCAATAGGAGTTATATCATCCTGTAGAATATACAACAGATAAGAATATTACCAATCAATAAAATAAAAAAGTTAATAAAAATAAAATAAAGGTACATAAAGTATATGCTCATATTGGGGGAAAAATAGACTAAATTTGTTACCGAATTTACCATGTGCAATAGTTCAAACGCCTCCTTATGAATTAACTGATAACAAATGTTATCTGGGAGCAAAAGAGTAATTCTATCCAAACCATAAAAAACAATTGCACGTACTTCATACCTAAACATCAAATGTCCAAAAAATAATAAACACACAATCCATAAATACAAATAGAAATCCAACCGTGCTGATTAACAAATAAGTTAAATTACCTTG
Organism: Ballota nigra; assembly: GCA_947034835.1. Classification (NCBI taxonomy): domain Eukaryota; kingdom Viridiplantae; phylum Streptophyta; class Magnoliopsida; order Lamiales; family Lamiaceae; genus Ballota; species Ballota nigra. Next base: position 51,842,175 of record OX344727.1, on the reverse strand, counting down.
TAACAACAACAACGTCATCAACTCCACACACCCCACAAGAAAATTTTCCAGAATAATTATGACTCACTTCTCCACCACATGAAATACACGAATCATACCACCATTTAGAGTAAGAAACCAAATCTACAATCCTCCCAAAAATCCAATATTCACCAAACTAAAAAAAAATGGTGTTACACAAAAAAAAAAAAAATCATTCAAAAAAATAAACCCAAATATTAGTAAAATAAACAAAAAATAAAAAATAGACCTACCTGCATATTATTCTTAATATCACTCACCGAAGAAACCTGGATATTCGAAGTTGAAGAATTATTATAATTACCAAAAACTATGGAACAGGAACTCCAAACTGAATTCAAATTCACCACTGGAAATTCAGGCGAACTAAACCTACTAAGAAAAATTAAATTATTAAAACGAGTATTCAAAGTTACTGTATGAAATCAATTATGTACAATAAATAAAATAAACAGCAAATAAAAGTACCGATTATTATTTTTTTCAACTCCATCAATATGATTGCCCGATAAAATCCTGGAAATTTTGTGAATGCTAGAAATACAAATTTGACCTATATAAAAACAACAAAAGTTAAAAAAAGAAATATGGAAAACTATTAGGTTTGACAAAGAATTAACACACCTTATAAGACATGATATTTATAAATCTATTAAATAATGTGAAATTCTCCATTATAAGTAAAATAAAAAATAAATTAGCTGTAAAATAAAAACGACAAAAAAAAATAGTCCGAATTAATCACCATTATATATTTTTGGACGGAATAATTGGAAAATAAGCACAGATGATCTAAAAAATAGAGGATCTCCAATCTCTTTAAGTTGTTCTATAAATTCATCCCAAAGGTACACCTTAATTTGGCTGCCTCTACAAACATCAGAGAAAAATGAAAAGAATGAGAAATATTAAATTAAGAAAATAATCTCCCAAAAATAAATACAAAAAATACGTACAAACTGTCCTGCATAATAAGTTCCAAAACCATCCTAGGCTTGGAAGAACACCGATTGTCGATAATTTCACCAATACCACATACACTGCAGACGACATCTACAAAAAAAAAATCACCAATGAAGCACAAAATTTGACAAATTTAATAGACCACCAAAATATACATTTAATCGAAATACATACCCACTAAAACATTCTCGTAAAATAGACCATCAACATATAAGGATGAGAAACTCCTGAAATTAAACATGCTTTTAGGAAAATCCTCATCAACAATTTCAATTAGCCTTGTTTCAGGAGTAAACTGGAGTTGTAAGCCATTTCGCGTAGTCTTAAAATAGGACGTATTCTCCGTGGCAACAACATTATATACAAAATACACCGGACCTTCAAACAATACGTCCTTAAACTTATGAACAAAGGATGGAGAAATAGAAACATGGATCCGATTAACCTAACAAAAAAATGAAAATTAGGTGTAACGACTTTCATAAAAATTGAATAAAAAAAATTAAAAAGATAAATACCTAGGAGTCGTGGAAGACACACTCATAACTTTGAACATGGCCAGACCTCACAAAATAACTATTTCCACGATATATCAGTACACAATGTAGTTTGAAACACAAGAGAGGGTTGCTTATATCAATATCGTTGACCAAAGAAATAGCCGAAGACATACTACCTATAAAAAGAAATTGAAAAGATTCGATTAGATGTTATAATCTTCACTATTAACAGTAATTCATTTTATGTACAATAAGGTAATATCCAAAATAATAAAATTATAAAAATCGATAAAAGAAAATTTAGGACACTACTAACCGAGTCGATTAAAAGCCATAAAACATCCACTGGTATTATAGGAGTGGTACGTATATATATAAAAAAAAATACATGTATTTTTTAGAATCAGCATGCAGTTAACGCTAATTAAAAGTAATGGACACATTAATTATGTCACTTATTTTTAGACATAATCGCCCAAATAGGAACACAGTCATAATAATAGGCATATTAAACGCCAAATACTACAAAATAATAGTCAACCATTAACTATCATGCATCAGACCCACTAACTATACTATTAATAACAATTATTATAGACTCCATAAATTCTGAAAAAGTAATAGATATATGCCATTTAATTGCCCCCAACTAAAATCCAGAGTTATACTTTACACCAATACACTATACAATACCACTGACACGACAAGAAAAAAAAACAATTACCAATAAACACCAAAAATAACACTATCATTGATACGCTTGTTTCACTTCATTTGTTATATGTTCATCTATTTGTACTATATATGACGATATTAATTTATGTTAATCTATAATTTCAACTATTTATATTCTTTAAATTTTAATATATTTCAGAAACATCCCATACTTTTCCAAAGCCTATATTTTTTGTATTAGTTCAATTTATAATTTTTTATTATGTAGGATTCATCTAATTTTATTAGTTTTTTTTTTTACAAAATTTAGAATTGATTAATGAGATGTGTCTTATTTTAGATAAATGACAATTAAATAATCAATTTAATGATTGCGTTTGTATAACATAACCTACTTCTTCAAACTATAAACATAAATTTAATAAAAACAATAATCAATTAAATTTACCAATAGATGGTTTGGTATATACATAAACTATTAAAGGGTATTATTAATTTCCAACAAACATTATTACCTATTTCAACCAAAGAATAATAGGTATCTATACCAAACAGTATGTATTGATTTTGAGATACATGGAACAACAATAACCAGTATAAAAAAAAAAAACAATTCAACAAATAATTCGATAATGTCCTCGTACAAAACTCATTTGCTAAATTGCCAAAAATGTATTTTCACACACATTTGGTACATGTATTTTTGTAAAAAAAAATAATTTTTTTAAATATTATATTCCAAAATACACTAATAATGAAAAGCATCTATTTTATTACTATATCACTTTAAATATTATAAGTAACTCATCTTTTAAAACTGCGCATATAGTAAACTGGAAAATGAGTTGGGACGGAAAAAGTAATATTTAGCATAAAATCAAATAGATGCTAAATGATTCATATACAAACAATTTCATATCCATAAAATATCATAAAAAAATATCTAAATCCAATGACCGGAAATGTATATATAGAAAGTATATTATTATATTATTCCACACTTAAATTTTTCTAAAAATATGAAATATCCAACCAGTATTGAAAATAATATAATTCAAAGCTTGATCATAATGAATGTAATATAGTCCGATATAGCATTCATTATACGACGGTCAAACATGCAATCGTTGATAATAATTTTGGAAAAGTTCGAATTAATAATTAATAATTCATAAACATGTCCTACACTAAGCAATCACAATCCGTAATACCAAATTTTGACGATCTAAACATAGAGTGCTACAATGGCGCTATGTTAATGCATTGAATCAAATACCAATTCAAATCAAAGAAAATCAAAATCAAAGTAGTTTTGTTATTATTCATAAATATGGATATTGTAAAAATTAAAAATAAGAAATATCTAATCCCACAATTGTTTATCTAAAAACATCACCTCACAAAATCATCCTTAGAATATAAAAAAGAAAAATGGGTGACGAATCATTGACTCCATCAGACTCCTTAAAGAAATAGACCGTGTCAGACCTCTTCAATGAAACACTTAATGCAACAGCTTTCCAACCATCACACAGACGAATGAAAATGGAACGCCTAGCATAAGAATCTATGCTACGGTACTCATAACGAACTTTAAAAATCTGTCCATTGAAGGCATTCTTGAACATAACATCCAAAGTATTCGATCCAAATACATTAACTGCACAGCCCTTAAGAGTCTGCAAAGGAAAACAAAAGGACCACAAAGAAATCATTAAATGTACAATTACCAAAAAAAAATCACAAACAAAAAAAATTAACGAAAAGTAGAAAAAATGAAAAAAAAAACTTATAAAAAAACTACATACCAAACGATGCATAAATTCAGACTGACGGCAAAACACTGGAACTTGAGCTCGAAAATTCAAAGGAAATTTAACTGAAATAAAACAATATTTGAATTATATATACCAAATAAACAAATATAACAATTGAAAAAAATATAACAAAAAAAAAAGAATCAGCATTAGAAAGAAATTAATTTACCGGCGAACAAATATCGAGCCAAGGTAGCAAGCTCAAACTTATCCTCCATTAGAAAATTGATATAAAACACTTGTACACCATCATATAACAAAGTTAAATACTTAATTTTACCACCAAGACAAAATTGAGAATTAAATGGTTCTTGGACTTTCAACTCAAGGCATTTTTCTCTTACAACGTACGTGCATTTATACTGGTTTCCGAACCTACTCCTAAAATAAAAGAACCTTGGTAGCACAGTTCCAAACAACCGAACAAATGTTTCAGGAAGAACCTAATAAAAAAATTTAAAAAATTAGTTCTAACAAATTTACAACTTCTAATATACCAAAAAAATCTACACTTACAATACGATTGGAACAATGCACAAGAAATTCAGGAACAATTTTATAAAACCTGTCAATACCTGATAGAAACCAAATAGGACAAATTATAAAAAAATAGCGACAAATAGTTTGATGAAAATAGATTGAAAAAATTATAGTATAAAATGAAAAAGAAAAAAATACCCATAAATGTAATTGGAAAGCCAAGAAGACGATCACCCATATTTGACTTCAAAGATCCATCACGACCATTGAATATAGTAAAAGAAAAAACACGGGGACGATCCTCCTCCAAAACCATTACATCACCAACATGAATATGATAGTAATCCTTAAATTCAACCGAAAAATTTATATACCAGAGTCCACCATCACAAAAAGCGTTAACAATAAAACGTTGCAGCAATGAATTTGAAATTGACTTCTGTTCCAAAATGAATTCTTGTGTAGTAGAGGAGCTTATAAACTTCCTCTCAAAGAAATACGACAAATGCTACAGCAAAAAAAAAAAGGATTAGCGCCGGGGAAAAAAATACATACAATGATTACAAATCAGCACCTTCGATTCGGAATCGATCCCCTTGTAAAAAATAAAGTAGAAATAGAACTTATCCACATAAAAGTCAGTCGCAACATAATTATGAACGTCATTGAGAGGCACAATATCATTATCCACACCTAAGGAATCAATGAAAAAAAAAATCAAATTGTATAACATTATATAAAAAATATCCATATAATCTATCAACTAATTAAAACCATGGAAAAAAAACCTAATGCAGACATGGAGTGATAATACATAAGCTACTGAACAGCGAAAGAATGGGAAGGTATATCAAGAACAAATACTACACATGCAGATTTATATACCAATACAACATACAATAATTTATATTTCCAAGAATATCACCGATAATATTTCCCCATTAATATAAAATTGTTTGATATTGTTTTGATATACAAATGTAAAATTAAAATGCATGGAAAATTCGGACGATATACCCGGAACCAAATTTGTCTATCTACAGCACCCTTTTCAGGGAAGAGACAATCAATTAATAAGGAATGAAAAAAAAACGTAAAGAAATGAAATTACACCACACAAACCTATCTAGGAATTACATTACATTACAATATTACATTACACTACATTACACTACATTAATTTAAGACAAACAACCTCCTTTAAAAATCAACATTGTAAAATTCTAAAGGGAAAAATGGGAAAAAGCTAATCCATTCAATTTAAAAGCTGTTAATAAAGTTTATGCAATTATTTATATAATTTATTTACACGCCATACATGAGTTTTCTGGTGTTTTATACAAATTCAATAACATTTTTTTAATTTTTACCCCACACACACACACAAATATATATATATATATATATATATATATTTTTTTTTTTTTAGTATGCACTTATGTGCATGGTGTGCACATGAAATTGGAAAAAAAAAAAATATCAACCAGAAATTACCAATATTCCAAGAAGACATAAACAATAACCCCAAAAAACGAAATATTAATAATCCAACTTTTTAAAAATGCACTGTTTGGTTTGTTTCATTATATTTAAATAAATAAAAAATTTAAGTTAAAATTAAATTTAAAATCCAAACCCAAGCAATTCTATGCACTTTGATGCACATTAGAAATTTGCAAATTATATGTTTGCATATTTTTTATTAATTATGATTTTTTTTATATAAATATTTCAAAAAGAATGAATATTACATGCGTATCTGTCCTATAATATGATAACATCATTCTGTAAAAATAATTCTCATAATTTCCAGCACTACACACAAATTTTTAAATATTTAATTAAAATTTGTATGTAATGAAGTAGCAAGTTTAGAAATGTTTTTATAATAAAATACATAAGTACTCCATCTGTCCCAGGGGTGCGTGAATTAATAGAAGGAGTAAAGTAGCAGCATATATTAGTAAGTATGTGTATATTTGTGTGACTGTGCATAAAAATCAATATTTTTATTTTACGTAAATGTACAAATTGGTGTCGAACGTTCATATAATTAAAACGTGCAAATTCATGTTGAACGGATCAAGTAGTATTTACTATGGTGTCTATAAAAATAAAATGAGTATAATAATTTTTTGATATCCTATTTGTGAAAATTTTGGTTTTTATAAATAAATGTTTTAAAACTGAATAGATAATAAATAGTGAATAGATAATAAATAGTGGAGGAAGTCTAATCATGGAAAAATATGAATCAATTTCGTTACTAATATCACAACAATGATTTGTCCATCAAAACAATAAAAAAAAACACACTCTTAATTAATGACAGAGTGATTTTGTTGCATTAGGACCAATTCCATATTCACAAATTCTGATAAATTCCTGAACCACAAACAAATTTTAAAATATTTAATTAACATTTGTATGTAATCAAGTAGCAAGTGAAAGCAGAATTTAAAAAAAAAAATTACACAAATATATAAAGGCATCATTACCAAATTGATATCAACATAGAGAATTGATATCAACACCCACCAAATATATATAAATTAATCAATACATAAACATCAATAAGGGATACTAAATAAGTAACATTAATATGTAGTATATCTCAGGATAAAACGAACGAAACAAAGTACTAAATATATTGTCGAATAAACAATCCAGAAAACCCACAATACCAAAAGTATTAAACAGTGAAATCCCAATGGCTAAAAAGCACAAACACTACCTTAAACTACAATAGAAAATTCAATAACAAAAGGATGAAAGTGAACAAAAGACAATCTAACAACAGACCCAACAAAAAGACCTAGATCATTAGCCAATTTCTTAAAACCGGCAGATATCATAAAACGGCGATGCTCCTTTTTAAATGAGACAATCCATGAAACATCATCATTCCTGACCTCAACATCGGGATAAAATTTATACAGCTTCTCGATGTATTTAGCCCAAAATTCCGAAGGGATAGGCTACAAAAATAATAATAAGTAAATAAATGAATACCAATCTATAAAAATATTACTATAGGGGTTCACACAAAAGGGAAAAAAAATAGGTGTAGATAACTAACCAATCTCCACTTCTTCATGTCAGATAAAGTAAGACGCCTGGTGAATTTAGGAATGTTATCATCTGGTAATTCCGAAACAGCCTATCACAACGAAACAAAAAACAAATAAACAATACTAACACCCAACAATTTAGTAATAATAAATAATTAAAAATTAAAAGGAATACACATATCAAAAGTCTACCGTAGACATGTCTGATGTCGCTCCATGCAACAACACAGGGGAATGAAAAGAAGAAGAAGTATATAGAAATTGAACTCCACCATCAGAATCAGAACCCGAGGTCGAAGAACCATAACCACCGACAGGTACACAATCAAGACCTTGACAGTGAGGACCCAAAGTACATCCAACAACTGTGTAAAAACAATCAATAAACAAAAAAACAGCTAAATACCAAGGTTACACTAAAAAAATTATCTTACAGAGAACCAAATATATTCAATACTATATCAAAAAAAAAATACAAAGCACTAACCGTCATTATGGATGCCAACAGTCGAACGAAGTTCACAGTTATTGCCCAAATAAACATTGACATAAAAACTGTCCACACCATCAAACAACAAAGTTAAATAATCAACCCTTCCACAATACGACCCTCCACAAAACCAAGCTTTATCAACATCCAACTGCAGTCCATTATCCATAATTGAATATGGACAAATACACTTTCTCCCATCCCTACTTATCAACCAGAAACGTGAGGGGAGAGCACATCCAAACAATCCAACTATAAGAGTCGGAATTACCTGAATTTTTTTTTATTACGTAATGCATCCATGTATTAGAAAAATAACCTGAATCCTATTTCAGTACATTGCATTTTTACTATGTATATAACATTCATGAATTTTAACTATGTTTCTCATAAACATCCTACTTTCAGTTGGCTAGATTTTCCAATAGTATTGCATCCCAGATTAAAATCATTGGGGAAATGTTTTGCCCATTGCTTCAAGATATACTTACAAAAAGGCCAATGGAAAGTTTGTACCTAGTTATGATTATATAGAACATATGGATTCATTTAAATCAAGTTATTAAATTGAATAATGAGCATGATACATCTTCAAGTTATCTGCTAATTCGGATAACCTTGATTATTTCCCAAAAGTTATAATATAAAGAGTACTACATCAATATATGCTTTCCTTGAGTAACATAGAAGCACCACAAAAATAATAATTAAGTAATTAACCAAACTTGCATATACATGGATGCTTGTTTTCTTTTTAAAAAATTAAATTAAAAATATCTAAATTATATCTTAATTAAATGCATTTATTGTATATACATACAAATCTATTTATTTTTATGATATACGATGTCTGATACCTTTGACTCATACCAATTATGTCTCTATTTGAAAAAGATTCTAAACAAAAAATTACACTATATATCAATGATACCGTAACTTAGCACAATTTTTTTTAAATGTGAAGTATATTGGATTGTTGGTACAGAAGTATATTTGACTGTACAGTACCAACAATTATTTTATTGTTGTTTACTCCTAAATGAATAACCTTATATAACATTAACATGTATAATAAATTATACAATTTATTTATTTATATTTAGCTATTTAGCTATATATATAAAACAAAGAACTTACAATGGACCCAGATAAATCGATAACAAACTCGGGAACAATCCTGAAGAACCGGTCAACACCTTAAACAAAAATTTTAAAAAATATATAAGTAATAAATAGAGAACAAATCAAACAAATCAACAGGTACACATTAACAAAAAAAATAAGGAGGTAAAACGATTAACCAAGAATTTTAACTGGACCATTTAGCAAGGGTCCACCGAATCTCTCCTTAACACAACTGTCAGAGGGACCAAACACAACAAAACTAAAGGAACCACTTGAATTCTCCTCCAAAAAAATTAGATCCCCAGCAAACACATCATAATGTTTTAAAAAAAAAAATCAAACTGAAAGAACCAACGATCATCAGAAATTACCACTCTAACCCAGACCTTACGAACCCACGCATCATCGAGGGACCGGTGGGTCAGAATAAAAAGACGACCATGAATTGTACCACTAAAATGATCATGAAACTCCAAAGGCAACTCCTAAAAAGACAAAAAAATAATAAAGCACCAAACAAAATAATTAGGAAAGTGAATACACAACCATAACATAAAAAAAAACAAATAATAAAAATATACTTACCACACACTCAGAATCCTTGTCCTTATTAAACTGCAAATAGAATCTGAACCTCGTCTCGTTATAAACATTTGAAACATACTCTCGAATTCCACCAGAAGACACAAGAACATCATCGCCTAATATAAAAAAAAGGGAAAAAGAAAGAACCCACAATATAAACACAAATAGGGAAAAAAAATTATGAAGAAAAATTCATAAGAAATACTTACGCCTACCAACCGGTGGATCAAAATTAAAAACCATGATACAGATGGGAAAACAATCCACCTGCAAAAGGTGACCAACACGACTTCAAAAGAAAAAGAAAAAAATCAAAATAAACGACAAAATCAAATATATGAAATCTATACTAACAACAATTATTATTATTACTATTATACCAGAACATATTTATCCTATTATCTCTATCAATAGTGTACGGAACAGTCCACAACATATGCAATAAAGATATATTACAAATAATATGAATAATTATTATGATCTATACACACCACACAAAATAAATAATGGAAATATTAATATTCATCTCATAATTATTTGCACATTTTTCTTTTTAGACCGTCACAAAATTATTTTCATTATTATCTAGAAAAGGAAACACTGATTTACATGCACACTCTTAACAATATACACATATGAACACATACACCATTACATTACAAAATTTTAATTTTAATTTTTTAACACTGAATATAATATCGAACGGACGGAATATTAACTATATTTATTAAAGGATTTTCACAGTGTTATCAAACTAAAATTTGTTACCTAATGAGAAAAGAAAATAAGACTACCGAATCATGCTACTGTATATATAACAAAGATGAAATATATAAACAAATACTTATTAAATAAATATCAATATTTTCAAACTCAAATATACAATTCACAGTGTTATCAAATATAAAATTTGTTACCTACTGAGAAAAAAAATAAGACTACCGAATCATGCTACTGTATATATAACAAAAATGAAATATATAAACAAATACTTATTAAATAAATATCAATATTCAAACTCAAATATACAATTTTATTGCTATACGACAACTTAAACTTTATCCCACAATCCCAAGAGTACACGGAGTACAATTTTATTGCTATACGACAACTGAAACTTTATCTCACAAACCCAAGAGTACACGGAGAGAATACACATCACTAAAATTGTCAGTTCTATGCAAAATAATAAATAAATAAATAAAACATGTAACACAAAAAAATAAAATATAAATATAAACCCATAAATTTGACTCGTGATGAGCACCAACCAGATAGATTAGATTAAGAACTATGAGCAACACACTAACGATGGAAAAATAGAAAACTTGGGAAATAGGCAAACCACGAATCGAAAATGTGGGTGGGATTGGCTCAATAATATGAATGAACCGAAAAAATAACCAAAAAGCAAAAACCGAGAGAATGAAAAAATTAATTAATGGGATACTAAAACTCCCTAAATAATATGAATATCGCAAGTTTTGGCAAGAATATCGCGCAACTTTTGAGGAAATATATATCACAAAAGATTTTCAGCAAATATCATGTATATTTACCAAAACTCGGCCACATATAAAAGATAATAATTTAAAATACTAACCTTAACTACAATCACAGCCACAATTTTGCAACAATTAGTGTGCCTACATATATCAGGAATTAAAACATTAAAACATACAATAAAAAGTTTCATGGGCCAATAAAAACTTTCATGGGCCAATATCTCTACGTTGAATGGCCCAATGCTTGTGAAATCAAAATATCTCTACGTTGAATGACCCAATGCTTGTGAAATAAAAAACGTCTCTACGTTGAATTACTATAAATGCGCAGGCATTTAATACGACAATAAACGGCCAAGATGAAAAGGGAAAAATTGATCCCATGGTCAATATAATCTCTCACCCAAAAAAAAAGGAGAAGAGTTAGAGCGTATTATATAGTATAGATATATTTAAATTGACCTAAAGCGAATTAATAGTACACAATTATCACAAAGTTCATAACTCTTTACATCTCAGTTACTTTTCCGGATTTTCTACTGTTATTCATACAACTTCTTCTTTTTTTTTTCTTTTTTTTTTTCTTTCTGATTTTCAGTTTTTTTTTTTCAGTGTCCTTCATCAAAGTGCCTCTTTCAAAAATACCAGAATTTTTTTTTTTTTTGAATTCAATGAAGAAGAATGAGTTGAGGGAACACAAATTTTGTAAAAATATATTCAAAAAGGATATTCGCAACTCGCAAAAGAGTGAAAAGAAGAGCAAAGAAAAATATGTCAACAAGATATATAAGAAAAGAAAAACCAGAAAAATAATGGATATAAAGGATCCATGTATAACTATGAATTGAGACCGATTGATCAGTTGCATTAGATGTGTGCAAGAAACTTATACAAGACTTTGCTTTCAGTTCATATAATAATACAATTTTGATCATATGTCCACCGAGTGGACATCAACTTATATGTCCATTGTCTATGTGGCGTGCCACTTAAGCAGAGGACACCACCATTATTATTGAATTTTTTAATTATATCCTTACATTTGTATATATTCCATATTTCACTAATTTGATTATTAAAGTCACATATTTTGATGTTTATCGTCATATCAACAATAAAACCTATTCGCCTAAATTAATTCTACTGTCAAATCGAATACACCATGATGAAGAATCTCAACGAAGAGGTCTGGATTAAATTTTTTTGATGTTTTGAATTTTCTTTTTCAATCGTGATTGATTATTGAACCAGAAAAAATAATTCATCATCAACCCTACAATCTCTTAGTGGATATTCATATTTGTTAATGTATAAAATCCAGTAAAGCTGAAAACTATTTTTAAATCATTTGTTTGTGTCCCGACCTGATGGAGATGAAGTTGCATTAGCATTCCTTAACAAGATTGATCCTATTGCTCTTGACATGGCAAAGTCGCGTGCAACGTAGGGCCTTTAATGGCAAGTTTCTTTAATTTCATCCTTTAAGTTATTTTTTTCGGCCCAAGTGTTTATGGGCTTTATTTTATTAGGGTTTCAAGACTATATATGCAGTACGTGAATGTTTTTTTATACTTGGATGATTATGAAATAAACTAGGGTTTTCCCATTTGTCTATCTTTTACGGTATTTTTGTGTGAATCAACGTAAGATAGAAGGTGTTTGTTCTCAATCAATAAGCCCACTTTTAGTTTCAACAACATATTTTGTATGGCTACTAGCTATATCTATATGTGCCATTATCCACAGCTTTTACTCTGCAATGAATCATGAATCCCAATAATAATTTATTAATATATAATTTATAATTATAATTATATGAAAGAGTTATAGATCTAAGGTGAAGAGTTTGATTAACGCTTGAAGTTAATGATAATCTAAAAAACATTTGATAGTTATCGCTGGTATAAAGTTAATCATAATTATCGCTGATATGATGACAAAGATAAAAATATTTGACTTTATTAATCAAATGAGTAAAATATGGAATATACGCAAATGTAAGGATATAAATAAATATATAATACAAACTATATTGCCTTTTTAGGTTTGAGCGGGAAACATTATTGACCTTTGATCGTTTTTTCATCTTTTGATCTCCACCGTCAATTCATAATTGGTATAGTATTATGGTATGTTTGAAATTATATTTTTTATCCGATTCCTTAATTTCAGCTACCGTTTCAAAGAAAAAAACTCTATTTATAGTCCTCAAAACTATACGGTTTTAGCCATTGTTCTCTCTCATTGTCCATTGGTTTCTTGAAATCATTTTTTACGCAATGATCTTGGTTAGTTTTTTTTTTTAATTATGTAGATTTGTTATCCATAATTTTGGATGATATATCATTTTGTTCTTGTGTCATTGTATTGTAATAATGAACGTTCGATGGTAGAATGGTTCACGATTGTTTTAAACTTTCTTCGTCAAAGTATATTGGTCATTTGGAGATTATGGGCTTATTTTCATGTTTCGATTGCTGCTTTATTTATTGTTCATATGTAAATATTTGTTTTACATTTTAATTGTTATGAATATAACAATTGTAAATTTATTGATTGAATTTTAAGAGGATCTGGATAATTTTGGTGGTTGGAAGGCTGTAACATATTTGATGTAAACAATCAACAATTATTACAGAAGATTACGCCAGGAATAAAGCTATACAAATCTATTATATTATTTACAAAATATTAGAAATGTCAATAGACTTTAATAATGATATTATCTTGATTGATTTAATCAATTATCTCTATTAATAAACGATATTATTTCTATTACTAATTTTCTGAATTCTTAATGGAGAAATTAATTCACCCTATTTGACTATTAATTACATATAAAAATATGCCCAGATGCAAGAGTTTGTAAAATTATATACTATTATTTTTAATCAATTAAGTTAATATTTTTTTCATAATTAATACAATATAGGTAAAGTATAGAGGAAAAATGATTCATACATGAACCATTTGAAGAATATTAATTAATTTCACGGAAGTATATTAGGTGAAGAGTACGAAGAATATTCGTTGTTAAACTAAAGGATATTAGTTGGTTACACTAAAATGTATTAGTTGATTACACTAAAAAAATATTGTAAAATGGTTCATATATGAACCAATTTCACTTTATACATACTCATATGCATATATACACACACATATATAATACAATTTTTTTTTAACAAAGGGTTACATTATTAATATAAGATACGTAACACATATATATTTAATAACTGTAAAATTATAAAATGTAATAGAAATTGTAAATATCTAAACATTATACCTAATAATAAATGTTATGAAAAAATTATAAAATTTTACAATCAAATTCTTGCAATACACCTATGGAAACATGAAAATAAATTAAAATTGCGTTAAAAATATCAAGAATATTAAATAGAGTGAATTGATTTCTCCACCCTTTTCTTCCATTTTAGCGTGAATTTTGGGATTGGATGTTGAAGCGAATTTGTTTTTTCTTTTTTTAAATTAACATAATTTCGTAAAATAGGTTTATATAGTTATGATAGGGTGTTATTCTTCCATTTGTAAATTTTAATAGATATACACTCTATAACAAAATATCTCATCTGTAATATTCAGGCGTAGATTTGCACTTCAATTTTTTTTTAATTAAAAACACAAATCAATCTTATATTATGGCGAGATTTTACTTGAACTATTCTAATATGAATATGTTAATTAAATCGTGGAATGTTTCTTAATTTAAATTATGTTTATTATTTTATAAATGTTCCACAAATTATGGAATGTTGCACATAAATCATGTAAATATGTCCTATTGTACATAAATTATGATATATTTAGGTATCTTATAAATTACTAATTTATAAAATATTTATATACTTAGTAGTTCATAAATTATGGATATTTGGATATAAATTTATTTACATAAATTAAGGTACATAAATCATAAAATATTTGCATAGTTAGTTTTGAATTATTTTTAGAATGTACATAATTAGTTTTGCATATTAAGCGTATTTAAAAAAGAGTAGATTTTATATAAAAAATTTATTTATGATAAGCTTATCATAAAACTATTTTGAAGTATCGATTGTTTGACCAAAAGTATCGATAATTTCATCGGGAGCATTATTAATCTGGGTTCAATAAAATTTACAACAATTACAATATAATACCACTAACCCGAATTAATGATACTCCTGATGAGATTATTAATATTTGTGGTAAAATATTTGCTACTTTAAAACAATTTTATGATAAGCTTACCAGGAACTATTTTCATACAATATTTTATTTTTTAAAAAAAGGCCCAGGTTAACTACATTCCCATGTTTTGTGAATAAACCCCACCCAAAAAAATATTCATAATTTTTTTCCGAAAACTGTAATAATTTTCGTAAATATTTTCTGAAAATTCATATGTTTAGTGTTTTTTTTTTTTTTGAATTTTTGTAATTTTTTCCCCAAAATTGTCAAAATTTTTGGATTTTTTCCAAACACTTTTCGGAGGGGTTATATTAATAAAAGATAGGACTGTATATAACCTTGGCCTTTTAAAAAAAACACATCTTTTGTATTTTGGTGTAATTGGACTTTAATTATGTGTTAGTGTTCATAGTGATGAGCTTTTGTATATAAGATGTAACCGATTTTTTTTTTTATGTTTATGTAGTAATAAAAAAATATTTCAATATGAGATTAGAGTAGGTTTTGTGTGATACTGTCGCATAATATGAGACGGTAGAATGGGGTGTAAATTGAGCATGACACATTAACACTTTGACATGAGTGGATGTTAATTTGTGTTGTCTCATGGTATGAGACGGTCTCATGCGAATTTTTACCATGAAATTATCTGTAAAGAAATATTTGTGTAATTTTTTTTATGAAATAATATCTTTACATATTTAATTGGTACTTTTAAATATGAGGAAAAATATCATAAAATTTCCCTATAATTTTGTTTGATCGTGTTTTTGATCTTTTATCTTCTTAATTTTTTATTTATTGTCATTTCTGTTATCGGAAAAGTTCCATTACAGTTTTAATTTTTTAAAAAAACTTTGCATTACACATTCTCATGTGTTAGTACTCCCTTGCGTTCCAAATGATTAATTAAAGTCCACCTCACTTTTTTTTTTTTGAGTAAATAAGATTAATATGAATGGGAAGAAATCCTTTTTTTTAACAGTACATAAAAAAAATATTATAAAAAATTGGATGCTACAATCCTTACGAAATTCATTTTCTTAATTATATAATTCAAATGAAGCTTGAGCTTGACCTTATTCTGCTACTCGATCAATATATACCAACATAGAACATGTAAACTTTGAGTTTTTTATTTAGAAATATTCATTGTACAGAACCCTAATTAGCTATTTTGTTAAGTTGGGTTTTATTTTTTGCTTTTTATTTGTCTGTTTATGGTGTCTTTGTGGTTTGGGTCTAATTATATACATGTGACAATCTATATATGTAAATAATGAGTGTTGACATCTATTTCAGTGTGTTGTTATCATAATCTTAGTTTGAATAACATCTTTATTATTAATATCAGTTTTAGGCTTGATTTATTTGATATTTCATTTTTTGATTGAAATGTTGGAATAATTTCTTTATGATCATTATGGTTATAATTATTATTGCTAAAATATTGTATAAAATAAAAAAAATTCATAACCAAAAATAATATATATATATATATATATGTATATATATATATATATATATATATATATTTAATTTGGATTGAGAATTGATCGATATAATTTTTTTTTCATTTTATGACAATCGGATAAAAATTGACATTCTAATCTTGAATTGTGGCAAACTATGTGAAAGATTTAATACAATTAGATTGAGAGAAGTATTTTAAAGCTCAAATACAAGTTGAATGTAAAACTGAATTAATATTGAAATATTGTTAGTCAACGAAACTTAGTGTTTAAGTTTTTTTTATTATTATTAAAAATAGAATTTCTTTATGCCTTCATTTTAAGGAATTATTTATTATTAGTACCAGTATATGGTATGAATGTTGATAATATTGTTAATGGTTTATATGTTTTAAAAAATAAATTTTATTTTATAATTTAAAATACAGATTAATGTTTTCTCATTTAAAAAAAAATGTATACGCATTTTATTTTTAAAATTTAAAATTATTGAATATTATTATCACATTGTATGATAGTAATAGGATGTTATTAAAAATAAATTCCATTGAATACTAAGTCTCTTATGAACAAGTTTTATAGTATGAAAGTAATACCATTTTATCTATTCATACCATTAGATTTGTTAATTGAAATCAGTGTGTAAAATTTAAATGTTATGGTACCAGTTATTCTATGTAATTATATTAGTTAGTATTACATGATACATAATATTTACTAAAATATGTTACTGAAAGTGTCAATAGGACTTTAGAGTAAGAGTGGTTCTTGTGTGCGCACACAAGTGCATGACATGCTCTTGAATTTTGAAAATCAATTGCAGAAAATGCATAGTTCGGTGTGTATTGTGTGTTTTTAATCAGTAATATCCCAAGCACTAAACAACAATACCCCAAGTAACAATCGGTAACATCACGAGCAATAATCAATAATACCCCAAGTAGTAGTCAGTAATACTTCAAGCAATAGTCATAATACCCTAAGCAGTAATCAATAATACTTATATATATCTAATTGTAAAAATCAAAATTAAAGTCAAAGTTGAGCTTAAAATCAAAGTGCGTGTGATGCATTTGAGTGCATAGTCAATATTTTTCTAGATAATCAGTATGAGATTGGTACCTTCTCACAAGTTCAAATAAAGGTATCAATTTTTTATGTAATGCATTTTTTTGTTTATATGTGTATTATAAATTTAAAATTGATTTTTTTTCTTTGTTATATTTATTTATTCTTTTGTTAATTTTTATAGAAGTTAAAATTATTTATGTAATAAAATTTTGTTCAATTTTCAGCATTTCAATTACTCAATGATTTGGTGATATTTCCTTAATATTTGTAATAGATATTGGTTGTAGCAATGGTCATCCTATTTTTTTATATATATATAAGCAGTGGTAATCCTGTTGGAAATGATAGCTTTCAACTTTTGGTGCATTGCAATCAATCTTAGTTTTATTCCCGTTTGGTAAGTATATTTTCATATGCAATTCTTATTCATTGTTATTTTAATTAGGTTGAGTTATTGTGGGCCACAAAATTTTACAAAATATTGTTGAGAGGGAAAAGTTCAAATTTCTAATTACTCTCAGGTACAAAGTGCAACAATAACATACATAAATTCAACAATTTTTGTATCTTAGGGTAAGTTTGGGAAATTTGACTACCTTAGAGGAATTTTTTTCTAAAATTGTGTACCACATAGGCGATTTCCCTTTTAAGGGTATATTGAACATGTTATGTTTATGTAGTTGATTATTTATATGTATTTCATTTCATTAATTGTAGAATCTTCCAATGAGTGCATTTTTTTTCCTGATCAATTATCGGGGATGTTAAATTGAAAAATACAAGAGTGGAGAAGTTTACAATATTCGTTATGGGCACCGCTTCATAGTTTCTGCTGGTAGGTGTGGTCGTCTACTTCGTCTTTCTGTTGTAATTTTAATAATTCTTTATTAGGTACATACCAGTGTCCAGAAAAAATATTTTTTTTAGAAAATTTAGGTTATATTTTATTGAAGTATGCCATAATTGAATATTAGTTCCCTATTTATTATAAATAGGTTTATCGGTGATACAGATCGTTGTATTGTTCGTCTCACTAAAGTTTGGTTAAAATTTGTTAGAAGTGTTTGATTGCATCAAATGATCAATCGGTTTTTAAAAGTATAAGGTTATTGATGTCAGAGAAATAATGATTTTCGTTAATTTAGTTCCAATGTTGAGTACTTGATGTTGATCTTTTTAATTGAGTCACTCTGTTGATTCCTTTATTTGTATTACTCAATATCAAAGATGATATAATTTTTGTTAGGTTTAGAACACTGTCTGGTTATGAAGATTTGAGTTGAGTGATTTTTGTTATGAAGAATTACTTATTTTCTTTTATATGTGTCTTAAATAATTTGTTATTTAATATTATATGTGTGTTTGTAATTGTTATTAATATAAATTGATATTTTGAAAAGTTTAAAAATAACATTGATTTTATTATTAAGTAATTGTTTTAAATATAAGTAAATTGGTTTGTTTTTTAAAATCAAATATTTAATTTTAATCAAACTAAATATGAAATTGTTCATAGATAAATATATTATAACGTAGAAAGAATTGCACATCAGATCCCACAGGACACGATCACATTTTAAAATGTTCCCTAGCATTTTAGACATGATTCCACAACTTATTTTCCATGTACAAATGGTTCCAAAGTTAGCCTACTGTTAACATTTAGTTAGTTTTTCTCACAGATAAGGTCCCAACTTAAACAATCCCAAAATTTTACGCAAATGATCCTATAGGCCAGAATAACCCAATTTTTTGCCTGAGTAACCCAAATTCGGGGCAATTAATATAATCACTAAGATTTGATAGAAAAACATAAACTAATTATTAAAATTACTAAAATCAATAGAAAAACTTAAAGTATATAAAATTGAAAAAAAACACTGTCTTATTTCACAAACATATCAATAATTATCAGGCCCTATTGTTGAACAACCTCAAGGTGGTTGAACAATTCATCTTCCCGTCCTTTCCTATATGAGGGTAGCCGTCGTCTCTCTCTCCCTCGACCATTCTCAGTCCTCAACTCCCCACCTTCGTTTTATCCCCAACAACATTTCCTCGAGAATGACGACTTCTTTAGAATTCTCATGAGTTCTTCTAATCGATTTTAAATGTGGATAAAAAAGGAATTCATAGAGAGTATTCTTGCACTCTTGTCACCGTTGGATTTCTTAAATTTGTGTGGCTTCTTCAATTCGCCATAAATGCAGGCTTTGAAATTTTTATTTGATTCATGACTTTTTAATTCGGCGGGTTTGCATTTGGTGTTCGTAGAATTTGGTTTGTTGATCACATTTATCACTTTGTTGAAGGATTTAGTTTCTGGGTTTGTTCAATTTTTCCGATGATTCCCGAAACGATACATACTATGTTTCTGGTACGACTTTCAATTTAGTTTTGATGCAAGTAGTTTTTGGCATTGCTACGACACTTCTATTTTTGGTGCGGAGATTTTCGGTCGCAATATGTGTTTATTGAAAAAATGAGGTTCAGTAATTGGGGAGATGAATCATGGTTGGTCAGGACAGGTTTTTCTTTTCTTTCCTTTATGACATTTTAAGTTTATGGTTTTTAATTCCTTTAAGATTTTATATTCTTATGTGATTTAATTATTATTAAACAATACAAATTTAAATACACCTATGTTGAAATATTAATGCGACAGGTCCAATTTATATCCTATTCCAGGAGTAAATTTTTTTATGAAAATGATTAATGATAAACTTATCATGAAACTATTTTAAAGTATTGAATATTATAAATAGAATATAAAATTTTTTAATGAGAAGTATTATTAATTTGAGTCAAGAAAAAAATTTAGTTATATTTAAAAAAAAAAATTGTAAATTTTCAGATTTATAATTAAAATTTGTTAATTATTATAGTTTAAACAGTGTAACAATTTTGGCCGTGCGAAGCACGGGTTTTACGATCACTAGTAATTTTAAGAGTAGGTCTTGTATGAGACCGTCTCATGGCATGAGACAATGTGGATGAGTGTAACTAGGGCATGACTCATTAACATTTTGATAGGGACAGGTGTTATTTTGTGTGGTCTCATGCCATAAGACGGTCTCATACAAGTTTTTGCCTAATTTTAAAAACCAACTAAACAAAGGTGGGGTCCTTTGCTTAGGCGCACACCACATAGTTAGTATCCACCGGTTGGCATAGGATCACATAGATATTGCACATATAAATTGGAGCCAACCGATGGGCATATGATGAAAACCATACAATAATAATAATACAATCATATGTAGAATTTTTTAAAGCTCAAATACACAACAATTCCAATCATATAATCGCAAAATAAGTGGAAAATATATAATAAAGAGTAAGTCATGTGTAGGAAAAAAAATTTAACTCAAAATCTTCGACAAATTCATAATTGCGAAGGTGACCTACAACAACTTGAAAAAGAACTAATTATAAATTTATTGAAAATCAATCATCTTTAAAAGTGATAATATTACAATCATATATAGGATTTTTTTTTTTTTTTTTTTTTTTTTAACTAAAGAGAGTATTAGTTGTTTTCACTGAAGGTATTAGCTGTTTTCACCGAAGGGTATTAGTTGTTTACTGAAAACGAACTAAGACTTTTCCAGTGAAGACAACTAATACCTTTTAGTGAAAACAATCAATACACTTCAATGATTCATGTATATATAAACCAATTTCACTCTATACATACTCCACAAAAACTTATACTGGACGGTCTCATTTTATATATAAGATGTTAGATGTGTTACTTTTACTGATTTTTGTAATACTTAAACTTTAAAATTATTAATTTTATTTTAATAAAATTATCACATATCATGTACATATGTTATGGTCTCATATAAAAAATAGATGTTACTCCACAGATTAATGGGTTGGTGATTTTTTTTTTTTTCCAATTCATGCATAGTTAATAGAATTCATTGAATTATTTATTTTTCTTTCAAAAAGTAACATTTATTTAATTGAAAAAATATACGTGTAAGAAATATTATCCACTTGAACACCATGCAGATTCACATATTATCTAGAACAATGATGAATGTAGGATTGGTTCTTCTAAAATATGGAATAAAAAGGCCCAAAGAGGGCCCAATTTCTCTCAGGGTTAAATATGGAAAATACACTGTTGTTGATGTTGGAAGTTGGAACTTTGGCCAAGATTAAATCCTAAGAGATTCGGGTTTGTAATTTAATACTGCATCTCTTATTTCCCTATAACCGATTACAACTTATAAGCGTAGCCAACGGCTAATACAAACCGATAATAATAGATCTCTCATGTAGATAAAGATTGTATTGAATTATTTATATTTTATAGTTTTAGGCCTTTATTTAAGTTTTAATTAATTATTAGTGGATCGGGCTTATACGCCTAAAATTCTAGTTTATTTCTATTATAGATATGAGTCTCAGGATCATTGTAATTCAGTTGTTTATTGATATTGAAATATATTGGGTTTATCCATATATCGTGTTTTAACTGTTATTATTTTAGTATTCATGCGTGATTCAATAGATTAACACGTTAATCGCGTTTGCGTTTATTCGGGTATTCTCAAAATCAACGGATAATACGTTGTATCGTGCTCTCGCTGCGTCAATCCAATATAATCTTAGTCATGATCTACACCTTATGATTTGATGTTAATTGCTGCGAGGAGTTGGTGGATTAGAATTTGATATAAAAATCGACTACCAAGTTGAGATACATCTTTTATGTTTATTTTTTCTGTTATGATTTACTGAAATTGAAATTTTGAAAATTTTGATTACAAGCAAAATTTTATGAGTATGTTTTATATGAAAATGGTTCATGATAAACTTATCATAAAATAGTTTTAAAAATAATTAATTTCATTAGGAGTATCATTAATCTGAGTTCAAGAAATTTATAACAATTACAATATAATATCAATGACCCAAATTAATGATACTCCTGATGAGATTAATAATACTTTAAAACTTTTTAATGATAAACTTATCATCAACTATTTTCGTATAATACTTTGCCAAATTTTATAGATGCAGCATGTTGTTTGGCTCCATTAATTAAGCACTACAAACTTAAATAACTTGTGCCTCAATCCCAATGACAAAAATCTAGAAAATTAGGTTATAGGGTTTTAGGAGTTAGGATTATGTTAATTTTGCAATTATGAACATAATGAAAAGGTTGGAAAAATAAAATAAATTTAACTCTTAATTAATTTTTTTATAAAAGGGTAATTATGACATTTAACTTAAGACTAGTTTTGTTAAAAAAAGATTTGGTATATGTATAGGAGAATCCGGGGGGTTTGTTTAGCTGATGCCTAAATTGTACTCCATTAGTCCACAAAAAGTATGTTCACTTCTTTGTACGTGATATATATAATGCAATATGTCGGAGGGTATTATGGGGTATTGTGAGATTCGTTTTCATAAATAATCATTTTATTCATAAACAAACCTTACAATACCCCATGATATCCTCTGACATATTGCATTAAACCACATGCAAACAAATGAAAATACTTTTTGTGGACGGAGATGTTGGGTTTTAGAGGCATGTAAACACGTAAACATGCGCAGCGGAAATATCGTTTAATGGAGAAATTATATTTCTTGTGTGTTTAGGAATTCCCATGATACGCATATTTATAGGGATAAACTTGGCTTAATTCTTAAGCAAGATGTCGGGTCTAGCCTGTAAATATAATCTTTACGGATTATGTTTACCCAGATATGTTTCTACGAATAATATATTTCTATATCTATTATTCTTGTATAATAATATTCCAAATATTATTATTGGGATTTCATATTTAATTAAATCTAATTTAATTAACTAATAATAATTAAGACAAAGTATGGAGTGAAATTGGTTTATACATGAATCATTGAAAAATATTAGTTGTTTTTATTGAAGAGTATTAATTGTATTTACCGAAGAGTATTACCGATTTACACTAAAGAGTGTTAGTTGTTCAGTGAAAATGAACTAAAACTCTTCAGTGTAAACTAGTAATACTCTTCAGTAAAAACAACTAATATTCTTCCGTGAAAACAACTAATACCCTTCAGCTATTCATATATAAACCAATTTCACTCTATACATACTCAATAATTAATTCCAAATATAATTATTATTATTATATTATCCATAAACTAAATATTATATCTAATATAATACTTTATGAACCAATTATAATCGGCGAACTGCCATTGCTTGTTGTGTGACCCATAAACTCTCGTATATCGAGTGATTAGTCAAACTAACTGTCTTAATTGAACCCTAGATAATAAATCAGACATTCTCAATATACGAGGTACGTTGCGAGGAAATCTGCAACTACCTGTAATATGTATGCTATTGTGATATCTTCCTTTCATTCGCGAATACTCAATTAAGCCTTAAACATGATGAAGTGTCTATTCAAATAACTTAATCATTTTATCTCGAATCACTAATTGATCGCTCGCGTCGCATTTGGCCACAAAGTCCAAGTCGACTTGCATCGGTCGATGTCTTAGATCCAATTATGATGAAAAAACGAGTATTCTCTCTTAAATCCACATTGAGCAATGAATCATATTCTTGGCTCAACTACCACGCACATGCACTTCATGATGAACTCAATCCATGCAATATCTACCCTTGGAGGGTGCAAGCGTCGGTCATGGTCAAAGTTCATCACTCCGCACATGTCGTGCGTATTGACCTCAAGCCAAAGGAGTATCACATTGCTCCCACTAACTGAGACACGCGTAGACACATTATGTAGAATTACATCAAACGATTTCTCGGATGGATATACCAATACCCTCTAAGGTATTTGTGCATCCATTATGAGATACCTAGTATTTCGTCGTAAGTGAGATCTTACTACACTCTTACATAGAGTATAATGCATATCGCACACCAATCTCCATTGCATCATCAATATCCCATTCTTGATGATCCTTGATTGGGGAAATTTGAGAATCGTACTTAAGTCATCTGAGTTCTCACTCACTCAATGACAATATTGATTCAAGGGAATATAGATATGAATAATGCAAACAATCAAATATAATATTCAGATAAGTGTAAAGCCATACATTTAATATTAAACCAATCAATAATATTAAACCATAAACTGAATATCATCTTAGTATTATGTCCTTACAAAGAATTGTCTCTAGGACACTAATACTAACAATCTCTCACTTGGACTAGAGCCAATCACCTACATGTCTAACCCCTAGAATATCAAAATATCTAGTGTGTACATGAACACTCAAAGCCTTGGTGAATGGGTCAGCCAAATTATCTTCTGTGGGAATGCATTCTAACTCTATTTCCTTAGCGATTATCTCTTTTATCAAGTGATAACGCCTCGATGCATGCTTGTTTCTATTGTTGGATCTCGGTTCCTTTACTTGTGCAACCGCTCAAGTGTTGTCACAATACAACTTTATTGGACTACTGGCACTCAGAATTACCCATAGTTCAGTTAAGAACTATTTTATCCAAACAACTTCTTTGGCAGCCTCTGCCGCAGCTATGTACTCAGCCTCAGTTGTTGAAATCTTGCTTGAAACTATTCCAACAAACCGCCCCTCTATTGAGGGTGAAAACGTACCCTGGCAGTGATTTGTAATCATCACAATCGGACTGGAAACTCGCATCAGCATAGCCCATAACGACTAGCTCTGACTATCCACCGTAGACAAGAACATGTTCCTTAGTACGCCTAAGGCACTTTAGAATATTCTTTACAGCAATCCAGTGAGGCTCACCTGGATTCTGCTGGTATCTACCAGTGATGCTGACAGCGTAGGCTACATCTGGTCTGGTGCAAGTCATGGCGTACATGATGGATCCAATTGCAGATGCATATGAGACGTCCTTCATGTGTTTGATATCAGTTTCGCTAGAAGGACATGTTGGAGTTATACGTGAAAGTATGCTTTTACTTTGTATAACTCGTGTATCAAACACTTGTTTATGAGAATAATTCTTTTATCGCATATGCTTTAGATATGATTGAATGTTGAATATTTATTGCAAACAGTTCATAATAGTACTAGTTACATTGTAGTTAATGTGGTGATACCCGATCACGGAAGATAACATTAACAGTCTCCTTGTAACTAAATGTACATTTTCACGACCTAGGTGGAATTGAACAATCCGCCGTGAAAGATCGATGTGTAAGTCTTAGATTGGTCTGTCTTGACTAAGAGATTGCACTAGCACATTTAGTATGTGTTGAAGAGGACCTACAACGAGGATACATTCTTCTGTTCTGAACTGTGAAGAATTAGACCTCAGTGGTTGTTGATTTCTTAATCTCCGTCACTTAAATAGGACCGTGTGTGCTTAATGGTTACTGCTTTTATTCATGTTGGGTGAGAATCATCGTGACTTTGAACCTTGTGCTTTGGGCAGTAATATTAATCATACGACGGTTGCTAAGATTTAATACGGAGAAACGTGTGTGAGTAAGGCTCGTGTGATTAGTCCCCTTGGTGGGCTCAGAATATTTATCGTACCAAATCTTGCAAGTGAAGAACCAGTTTCTTCGGTACGGATAATAATGTTGAGCTGTCTTTACTCCAAGGTGAAATATATTAATTAATTTAGAGCTATTCAGAAGCTTAATTAATTAATGGACTTGATAATCTTAAATGCGGGAAATAATAACCGGGAGCCCATATTATCGTAATATGGATTAAGATAGATAGTGCAATATTAATTTATTGGTGGTAATAATAAATATTAATGGATTGAATTATATTGGGGCTCAATATTGAAATTCAGAAGTCCATTAGGAGGTCCAATCTTAATTCTCCTTAAAGGCCCCTCAAGTAGCCCATTAAGTAGCCCAATAATGATAAGGTGATTAAAATAAAAAGAAAATAATAATGCTGATTTTTTCATAATTTTCGAAAATTGGAAAATAAGAAGAGAAAAGATTTTGTTGATTTTCTTGGAAAGATATTATGGAAGATAAGTATTCTTGGAATACAAGATTATCTCATATATTCAAGAAGATCCAAATCTTGGATTTTTTTCTTATGATTTTCGAAAATTGCAAGATAAAAAGGTGAGTGAGATTTTTGTGGAATATTTTATTATGGTGAAAAGAATATATGAGATATATTCAAGATTTCTTAGAGACTAAGAAAAGATTTTCTCCAGGCCCATAAAATATCTATAATTTTCGGCCACTTCATCTATAAATAGGGGGTCCCCAAGTACATAATTCCATGTGTTGGAAAAATCAAGAGCATATATATTTTCTTTTTCCTTAGTTATTTAAATTACTTGAAAGCATCTCCCACCGGTGATCAAGTAAGGCGAAAGGGAAATACTTGAGAAGGTTTTTGGGTTGATAAAGCGTGATCGTGATTGTCCCGTTTATTCAAAGGCCAATTCTACAAGAGGTACGTAAGTCACATAAATTCTTATTTATTCCGCCTAGATTTTATGTGAATTAATTCAACATGCATGATGTTAAATTTGTTGTTGAAATTATTATTTGAATTAATTAGGAATAATTCATGCTAGTAATAATTATATTTAAATTCGTATTTAAATTTCATCCCGAATAGATTTCGGGCACCCCTATATTCCCAACAACTGGTATCAGAGCCACGGTTTTGGGCTCTGATCTTTAAATTGGAATTTAAATTGTTAGACATTAAATTGAAATTGGATAGTAGAATTGCTAGATCTTTTTTGCAGGTATCCAATTGTCATGGTTTTAATGTTTATTATTTTTCATGCGTGTGAATTAATTATTTTTAATTCGATTCGTTCGATTTCGTTTTTCTCGTGAGAAAATCCACGAGTAGATTAGTTGTTTTTATTTTGATTTGATCATTGTAATAGACTAGTCTAGATCTAGTATTTTTTTTTTTAAATAAATTGTAACCGGATCAAGACAAAGAACGAAGAATTAAAGACGGCGTACCCGGACGACGTATGCATGCATGGCGCATGCATGGGCTTAAAATCATGCATGAGGTGAAAAACAAGAACGAATGCCGAAACCCGGTGCACGGGGTACGCGAGGTGCACGACCCCCGCACGACGGGTGCGGTAGCACGCGAGCGCGCACGCACGTAGGTGGCGCTCGGCTGCTGCTGCTTGATGCCGTGCCGAGAGACGCGCGTCGAATCTCGGGCCGTGGATTTTTTTTTAAAATTAATTTCAATTCTCGATTTTTTATGTGATTTTAAACATCATCCCGAATCCTAAACGAAGTTGTTTTTGATGAAGTGTTGTTGTTCGAGTGGGAGCGTGTCGAGACGAACGATGAAAAGCAATAAGGACGATATTTCGTGTCAAGACGTGAAGAAATTAAACTTTGACAATTGGATTTGAGTGCTCCAATGTGTTTAATTTTGTTTTGATGGATGTTTTGTTTCGTGCACTTATTATTATTTGTTAATATGTGTTTGTCATGAATTTTATTGTCCAAGAAAAACCTTACTTTCGAAAATTACTAAGTATGTTTCTTTAATCGCAATTTTATTCCGGATATTAAAATTGGATTAATTTAGCCTCCATACTTTATTTATTTGTGAAGTTCTTTTGTAATACATTTCCCCCTCGGATCGGCCAAAAGAACGAATTTCACATGAATAAATTCCGAAAGGATGATTGTGGATTATTACTAGTGGCAGTATTGACCCTCACCACGAGTGGCTTGCTCAAAGCGAAATAATAATCCTGTATTTAATTATGGTTATTACATAGACATAAGAAATTGATATTAACTTACTCCCCTCGGAGTCCCTGTCAATTTTTACGTGGTCAAAGTGGAGCCAACTATTAATTTTGAATTAAGGATTTATAACTTTTAAGTTTGTGATCCGCTTGAATGTGTTTAAATGTATAGACCACCCCCCGTGGTGCATTTAAATTATTTCGAGATGTTGGCTGATGCATGATTATATTGTTTTTAGGTTTCAATATAATTGATGTGATCGAATTATATGATAATTTCGTATTTTTCTAGATATTGATATGAATGTATGTTTTATTCTCAGTTCATCATGTCGCAACCTTTTAATCCACTGTTTAGTATACTTAAAGATAACAAACTTGTTGGTGAGAACTATGTTGATTGGAAACATAATCTTGATATTGTCCTAACCGCTCAACACCACAAATGGGTACTTACTACTCCTAAGCCCTAAGAGCCTGCCGAAGATGCGAGCAAGGCGGTTAAGAAAAAGCATAAGAGTTGGTTTGACTCCGATGAGATGGCTAGGTGTACTATTCTGGCTTCAATGTCAGATGTGTTGCAACACCAACACCAACACATGGAGACCGCCACTGAGATAATGCTCAATCTTGAAGCGATGTTTAAACATCAGAACCGTACAGCTAGGCAAATCACCATGCGAAAGATGCTTTCGTTGAAGATGGTGGAAGGTACTCCTATAAGGGATCACATTATCGAGATGATGGGTTATCTCAACAAGTTGGAAGTACTTGGTGCAGAATTTGATCTCCCTACTAAGGTCGATTTCGTTCTCCATTCTCTGCCGAAGAGCTTTGAGCAGTTTCAGTTGAACTATCAAATGAATGACCGGGCAAATAGTTTGCCCGAGCTCTTGCAGGCTTTGGTGTCGGCGGAGACTTTAGTGGATCATCAAACTGTTGCTATGGTGGCAAACGGTCCTTCTGCCTCTTCGGGTCCCAAGGGAGGGAAGAAGAGAAAGAGGACGAAAGGCCAGACCCAAGCAAATCCAACCATTGCTAAACCTAAGGCGAAGAGAGAAGGAGGTGGAAAGAAAGCAGCTAAGGGTAAGTGTTTCAACGGTGGTGAGAAGGGACATTGGAGGGCGACCTGTTTTAAGCCTAAGAAGGCGGTAAAGAAAGGTAAGTCTCATGCTTTAGTCGTTGAAACTTATGTTGCGGCGTATGCTGCCCACGTTTGGGTAGTGGATACCAGGGCAACTAATCATATTTGTTTCACTCTTCAGGGGTTCCAGCTAACCCGGCAACTTAGCAAGAATGAGATCACCGTCACTTTGGGCGATGCTACGAGAGTGGCAGCCGAAGCAGTGTGAGTCGTGCACCTATCTTTTGAAGATAGAGTTTTAATTTTAAGAGATGTTTTATACGTTCCGAACTTTAGGAAGAATTTAATTTCAGTTTCTAAGTTATTTTTTGATGGATATTCAGTTACTTTTAATAAAGTTGTTACTGTTTCTTTTAAGAATGATACTATCTGTCATGGAACGTTGGTAAACAATCTCTATATGATTAAGTGTGCACACCACTCAAATAATGAATCTAATAACACGTCGATCATTTCGAGTAATAAAAGAAAGCATTCTTCGGAGATGAACGAAACACTTCTATGACATCTTAGACTAGGTCATATTTAATCTAAAATGGATAGAGAGATTGGTGAAAGACGGATCCTTGGAATCATTCCAAGTCGAACCGTTTCCAACTTGTGAATCCTATTTAGAGGGTAAAATGACCAAGAGGGCATTTGGAGCCAAGGGGAATAGAGCCACAGAAGTGTTAGAAATCGTTCATACTGATGTGTGTGGTCCAATGATGATCAAAACGAGAATGGGGTATGAGTATTTCATCACCTTCATTGATGATTACTCGAGATATGGGTACATTTACCTTATGAGGCATAAGTCTGAAACTTTTGATAAGTTCAAGGAGTTTAAGGCCGAAGCCGAGAAACGTAGGGAAAATAGTATCAAGTTTCTACGATCAGACCGTGGAGGCGAATACCTCAGCGATGAATTCTTGAACTACTTATCGGACGAAGGGATCGTATCCCCGTTAACCGCACCGGGAACCCCTCAACAGAACGGTGTGGCGGAACAAAGAAACTGGACTCTTTTAGAGATGGTCAGATCCATGATGAGTTATTCGGATTTACCCAAGTCATTTTAGGGTAATGCCTTGGAAACGACGGCTTACATTCTAAACTTGGTGCCATCCAAATCGGTTCCTAAAACCCCAATGAAATTATGGACCGGGCGCAAGCCCAGTCTAAGACATTTGCGGATTTGGGGTTGTCCGGCATACGTGCTAGACAAGAAAGCCGGTAAATTGGATCCACGTTTGGAATTAAGGCTGTTTACAGGATACCCTGCGGGAACGAAAGGGTGTATGTTCTATAGTCCCAAGGATCAAAAGACCGTGATTAGTACACACTTTAAATTCTTGGAGGAAGACTATATGAACAATCGGAAGCCTAAAAGTGAAATTACCTTAGAAGAATTGAGAGGTCAAACCTCGATACCAAGTATACAAGATGATGTACCACACGTCACATCTTCACAACCAGAACCCCGTCGCAGTGGGAGGATTTCTAGGCAACTCGAGAGATTCATGGGGATAGGAGAATCTTCGGATTTGATTCCCGACGATGAATCAGACCCATGGACATACGACGAGGCAATCAAAGACAAAGACACGGAGTCATGGCAAACGGCAATGGAAGCCGAGATGGGTTCGATGGATCATAATAAAGTGTGGGAGTTGGTCGAACCACCCAATGGGGTAGAACCCATTGGATGCAAGTGGGTGTACAAGAGGAAAAGAGGACCGGACGGAAGGGTTGAGACCTTTAAAGCAAGGCTAGTGGCCAAAGGGTATACTAAAAAAGAAGGGATCAATTATGAGGAGACCTTTTCGCCTGTAGTTATGCTTAAGTCCATCCGTATTCTCTTGCCGATCGCTGCGCACCTAGATTACATGATCTGGCAAATGGATGTCAAGACAACTTTCCTTAATGGAAGTCTTGACGAGATAGATATCTATATACAACAGCCCAAAGGTTTTATTGAAAAAGACCAAGAGCACCTCGTATGCAAGCTTAAGAGATCCATTTATGGACTTAAGCAAGCATCGCGTACTTGGAACCAGTGTTTTGATAAAGTGATTAAGTCTTATGGGTTTGATCAAAACGAGTTCGAAAGTTGTGTGTATAAGAAGCGTGACGGAACTGCGGTGGTATTCTTAGTATTATACTTAGACGATATTCTGCTCATTGGAAACAATGTAAATGTATTGTCAGACGTAAAGGTATGGCTGTCAAAATAATTTGATATGAAGGACTTAGGGGAAGCCGGTCACATCCTTGGGATCAAGATCACTCGCGATCGCAAGAAGAGGATGTTGGGCTTATCGCAAGCTTCATACATTGACATTGTTTTGACGCGTTTTAGCATGCAAGATTCCAGGAAAGGTTTTGTACCTTTTAGGCACGGAATCCATCTATCTAAAGAAATGAGCCCTAAGACGCAAGCGGAGATAGATGACATGAAAGGTGTTCCGTACGCTTCGGCCGTAGGAAGCCTTATGTATGCAATGCTGTGTATGAGATCGGATATCTGCTTTGCCGTGGGCATGGTGGCAAGATATCAAAGTAATCCCGGAAAAGGCTATTGGACTGCCGTAAAGTGCATCTTGAGGTATCTGAAAAGAACTCGTGAGCGGATGCTGATTTACCAGTCAGATAGTCTTGTGCCCGTGGGATACACGGACTCGGATTTCCAATCAGACATAGACTCAAGAAAGTCAACCTCGGGTAGTGTGTTTTGCATGGAAGGAGGAGCCATTTCATGGAGAAGCGTTAAGCAGAAATGCATCGCCGATTCGACCATGGAAGCCGAGTATGAAGCTGCTTGTGAAGGATCAAAAGAGGCAGTTTGGCTCAAGAACTTCTTAGTGGACTTGGACGTTTTTCCGAATTTTCCCGACAAGATAACTGTCTTTTGTGACAATGTCGGAGCAGTTGCAAATTCAAAGGAACCAAGAGCCCACAAGGCCAGCAAACACATAGAAAGAAAATACCATCTTATACGTGAAATCATTAAGAGATGAGATATAGAGGTGGCAAAGATAGCGTCGGGTGACAACCTAGCGGATCCATTCACAAAGGGTCTTCATTAGAGTACATTCGAGAGACATGTGGATGGAATGTGAGTCAAGACTATTGTCAATCTGCTTTAAGCATAAGTGGGAGGAATTATTAGGTTAGTGTAGGTTGACATGAGATGTCACGTAGAGCTACTACACCAAGACATGCATGATGTATACTAAAAAGCAGACTTTAAGTATAAGTGGGAGATTGTTGGAGTTATACGTGAAAGTATGCTTTTACTTTGTATAACTCGTGTATCAAACACTTGTTTATGAGAATAATTCTTTTATCGCATATGCTTTATGTATGATTGAATGTTGAATATTTATTGCAAACAATTCATAATAGCACTAGTTACATTGTAGTTAATGTGGTGATACCCGATCACGGAAGATAACATTAACAGTCTCCTTGTAACTAAATGTACATTTTCACGACCTAGGTGGAATTGAACAATCCGCCGTGAAAGGTCGATGTGTAAGTCTCAGATTGGTCTGTCTTGACTAAGAGATTGCACTAGCACATTTAGTATGTGTTGAAGAGGACCTACAACGAGGATAAATTCTTCTGTTCTGAAGTGTGAAGAATTAGACCTCAGTGGTTGTTGATTTCTTAATCTCCGTCACTTAAATAGGACCGTGTGTGCTTAATGGTTACTGCTTTGATTCATGTTGTGTGAGAATCATCGTGACTTTGAACCTTGTGCTTTGGGCAGTAATATTAATCATACGACGGTTGCTAAGATTTAATACGGAGAAACGCGTACGAGTACGGCTCGTGTGATTAGTCCCCTTGGTGGGCTCAGAAGATTTATCGTACCAAATCTTGCAAGTGAAGAATCAGTTTCTTCGGTACGGATAATAATGTTGAGATGTCTTTACTCCAAGGTGAAATATATTAATTAATTTAGAGCTATTCAGAAGCTTAATTAATTAATGGACTTGATAATCTTAAACGCGGGAAATAATAACCGGGAGCCCATATTATCGTAATATGGATTAAGATGGA
The DNA here is from genome assembly GCA_947034835.1 of Ballota nigra. Taxonomy (NCBI): domain Eukaryota; kingdom Viridiplantae; phylum Streptophyta; class Magnoliopsida; order Lamiales; family Lamiaceae; genus Ballota; species Ballota nigra. Next base: position 51,808,304 of record OX344727.1, on the reverse strand, counting down.
TAGTGCAATATTAATTTATTAGTGGTAATAATTATTATTAATGTATTGAATTATATTGGGGCTCAATATTGAAATTCAAAAGTCCATTAGGAGGTCCAATCTTAATTCTCCTTAAAGACCCCTCAAGTAGCCCATTAAGTAGCCCAATAATGATAAGGTGATGAAAATAAAATAAAAATTATAATGCTGATTTTTTCATAATTTTCGAAAATTGGAAAATAAGAAGAGAAAAGATTTTGTTGATTTTCTTGGAAAGATATTATGGAAGATAAGTATTCTTGGAATACAAGATTATCTCATATATTCAAGAAGATCCAAATCTTGGATTTTTTCTTATGATTTTCGAAAATTGCAAGCTAAAAAGGTGAGTGAGATTTTTGTGAAATATTTTATTATGGAGAAAAGAATATATGAGATATATTCAAGATTTCTTAGAGACTAAGAAAAGATTTTCTCCAGGCCCATAAAATATCTATAATTTTCGGCCACTTCATCTATAAATAGGGGGTGATTATTTCATCACCAAGTACATAATTTCATGTGTTGGAAAAATCAAGAGCATATATATATATATATATATATATTTTTTCCTTAGTTATTTAAATTACTTGAAAGCATCTCCCATCGGTGACCAAGTAAGGCGAAAGAGAAATACTTGAGAAGGTTTTTGGGTTGATAAAGCGTGATCGTGATTGTCCCGTTTATTCAAAGGCCAATTCTACAAGAGGTACGTAAGTCACATAAATTCTTGTTTATTCCGCCTAGATTTTATGTGAATTAATTCAACATGCATGATGTTAAATTTGTTGTTGGAATTATTATTTGAATTAATTAGGATTAATTCATGCTAGTAATAATTATATTTAAATTCGTATTTAAATTTCATCCCGAATAGATTTCGGGCACCCCTATATTCCCAACAGGACAATCCTTCTTCGATAACTTTATCCCATGATTTGCTAGAAGAGACCCTCTCTTAGAGTTCTCCATCGCAAAATGTTTCAGCACCTTACCTACGTAAGTGGATTATGACAGCCCTAGTATCTTTTTGGATCTATCCCTATGTATCTTGATCCCTAAGATGTAGCATGCTTCACCAAGATCCTTCATCATGAAGGTCTTTGATAACCAATCTTTCACGGACTGCATGAGCGGGATGCTATCTCCTATAATCAATATGTCATCGACATACACGGCTATAAAGACAATGCTCTTCCCGCCGCGTTTACAATAAATGCATTTTCTCCGGATTTCTAATGAAGCCAAAAGACTTGACAGCTTCATCAAATCGGATATTCCAACTCCTAGAAGCTTGCTTCAATCCATAGATGGATCATTTAAGCTTGCACAATAGATTAGACTTTGGCTTAGATATAAAACCTTCCGGTTGAGTCATAAACACGTCCTTATCAATATTTCCATTGAGGAAGGTTGTTTTGACGTCCATCTGCCAAATCTCATAATCATAGTGTGCGGCTATCGCGAGTAAAATATGAATGGACTTGATCTTCGCAACTGGCGAAAAGGTCTCGTCATGTCAGTGCCTTTGTGTTGACTATACCCTTTCGCCACCAACCTAGGCTTGTACCCACTTGCAACCTATGGGTTTTACCCCCTTTGGCAATTCAACCAAGTTCCAAACTTGATTGATGTACATCGTGTCCATCTAGGATTTCATGGCTTCATCCTCTTTTCTAAGTCAACATCTAATATTGCCTCAGCGTAAGCCTTAGGTTCGTCTATGTCTGGTATATCCACGTCATCATATTCCTCCACGAGGAAACCATAATACCTATCGGGTTGATTACAAATCCTATTCGACTTACTGAGTTGTGGTTGTGCAGGCTGTACATTCTGATCGTGAAAATTTTATGGTGCAGCGACTTCATCGTTGATCGGAGAGTCCTCAAGAGCGACACTTTCAGATGCCTCTTTGGCGGGATTTTGAACTATGCTATTCTTATTCAGCATACTTGGAGGTTGTTGCGAAGGCAATGCAACTCCAATTACGCTCTCACTGGCGAAAAGAGGATCACCTAGTGACAAACTTCCACCATGAGAGTCGATGAATGCTCCCACTGATTATTTGTCATCTTGCTTTGACAAATCATCAGTCTCTATGTTAATTTGTGGTTCTTGAATTTCTTCAAGTTCTATCTTCTTACGGCTTTGTTCCTTAAAGACATACTCGTCTTCTAGGAACTTAGCTTGCCTAGAAACAATCACTATTTTTTCTCCGGCAGATAGAAGTAATATCATCTAGTCTTCTTAGGATATCCCACAAAGTAACCCTTTTCACCTTTGGATTCCAACTTATCAGTTTGTATTTTCTTCAAATTGCGGGGCAACCCCACGTTTTAATGTGTAGGAAAGTTGGCCACTTGCCACACCATAGCTCATATGGAGTCTGCTCAACTGATTTGGACGGAATCCTATTCAGAATGTAGATTGAGGTTTGTAGTGAGTATCTCCATAAGAATACTAGAAGAGAGAAAAAGTTCATCATGGACCGCTCCATGTCCAACAGGGTTCGGTTTCCTCTTTCGGACACACCGTTTATCTGAGGTGTTCCAGGAGGAGTCCATTGTGACTGGATCTCATGAAGCTTCCAAGTAATCCATGAATTCATGGCTAAGGTACTCACCCCCTCGATCCAATCGAAGAGTCTTGACACTCTTACCAAGATGTTTCTGTACTTCAGCCTTATACTCGAATTTCTCAAACGATTCGGATTTGTGTCTCATGAGATACACGTATCCATACCTTGAGTAATCGTCGGTAAAGGTGATGAAGTAGCCGAATTGACCCCTAGCTAGAGTGAGCAATGGTCCACAAACATCGCTGTGGATCAACTCTAGAACTTCTTTGGCACGCACCCCTTTCCCGGAAAAGGGTTTGTTGATCATCTTGCCCATGAGACAAGATTCACAATCACCATATGACTCTAAGTCAAATGAGGTTAAGTAGTCCAACTTTCTTAACCTTGCGATTCTTTTCTCGTTTGCATGACCAAGTCTACAATGCCACAAGTAAGTCGGGTTTTCATGATTACTAAGCTTGAGTCTTATATTTTATATATTAATAATATTATATCCACAGTGTAACAAGTATAAACTATTCACAAGAGGAGCATTTCCATAAACATCACCATTAAGCGAAAAATAACAAGTATTATTTGCAAAATGGAAGGAAAATCCCTCAATGTCTAACATAGAAACGGAAATAATGTTACGAGTAATATACAGAACAAAATAAAAATTATTCAATTCAAGTCTAAAACCAAAAGGTAAGTCTAAAACATAAGTCTCAACACGTTCAGCAGTAACTCTTGCTCCATTCCCCACGTGTAGGGCGACTTCACCCGGCCTAACTACTCTGCTGTCCTTGAGCCCCTGCACATTTGTACAAATGTGTGAGCCACAATCGGTATCCAATACCCAGCAGTTAGAATCATTTGTGGACATGTTTATCTCAATAACAAACATACCTGTTCCAGTGGCTGAAGCACCTTGTGCCTTTTTTTTCAGCTGCTACAACCTTACAGTCCTTCTTCCAATGCCCCTTCTACTTGCAGTGGAGGCATACATCCTTATCCACCCGCTCCTTCTTTTGAATCCCACCTTTCGGCTTAAGGAAATTAGGCTTAGAGCCTTTCTTGCCTTGCTTCTACGCATCTTCTTGCCTTTAGGAGCATAGGTAGTAGAAGTACCCACCATGAGCACGGACTTTTCCTTAGCAGTGGAAGACTCAAAAGTCTTGAGCATGTTATGAAGCTCAGACATGGTCGAAACCGTCTTATTCATATTAAAGTTTACTACGAAACTCGAGTATGAATCGGGTAGCGACTAAAGAATGGCATAAACAACAACATTGGTCTGCAGATCAATGCCCAAACGACCAAGTTTCTTGATTAGCCCTATCATCTTCAATACATGAGGGGGGACTTTCCCTCCTTCAGATAGCCAACATCTGAACAGATCCCTCATCACTTCGTAAATCTCGGAATGAGATTCAGAATCAAAGATGTCCTTCAGATGTCTAAGCATCTCATAGAGAAGCATCCTCTAGTGTTGCCTTTGGAACTCGGGAGTCATACCGAGCAACATAACACACTAAGCCTGGGAAGCATCATCTTGATGTTTCTTTTGAGCTTCGGCGTCAAATGCTTCGGCTTCCTCAAAACCAACATTAGGGGTAACAAGGATTGGCGTGTCCAACATGTACTCAATCTTTTCTTGCCTAAGCATCAAACGCATGTTTCGGTGCCAGTCCAGAAAATTTGGTCAGACCAATTTGTTTGTTTCCAAAACACTTCTCAACGATAAGTTATTCATTTCAACAATCCTAGGAAATAAAATTAAATGAGAATTAAAACACTTAATTCCGATGATCAATATTCAACAATCAAAATAAACATGACCTTTTATTTATTTTGTCTCCATTATTTTCACATACTCAACGACCATCGGAAGAGTACGAATTTATATCTAATATAAATTGTAATGGACTAGGATCCACATTCCTAATATTACAATGACTGCTTGAGCTGAACATTGCAACAACAGAAATGGTAGATCTCTAAACCAATTGCCTCACGCAATTCCTAGTTGATTGAACCTAGTACAATCGGATGTCACCTAATTCTCGTATCCCTACTTAGGCTGGTGAAACAGAATTAAGTTGGTTTACAACCATTAAGCTGTGACAAGCATGTCCCTATAAAAGTCCCGTTAGATGTAGATAAAGCTACGACAAACATGTCCCTATAAAAATCCTGTTAGATGTAGATTCGAGCAAAAGGCTTGGGCCATAAATACTCATTGAAATGAAATCTCCGGTTTACTTTTAATTTTAATGGAAGACATCATTCAATTTAATAAAAAAATCATATTTTAGTGAGGATCATTTTAAAAGCGGGGTATTACTTGCTTAATCGAGATCCACAAGTTAATCTATATCACATTTGAGTAATTATTGGGTGCCGCCTACCCAAACATGGTATTGTACGGACTAACACATACATAAGCGCTGCCTACCCGAACATTTAATACGGTCCAACAATTATTGGGTGCCACCTACCCAAACAATTACAATACGGACTATAAATGACATTAACAAGTTACATAAAACATGTTAACGATTTAGGATCTCAATAACTGTCTAAATTAATTAAATTAAAATTTTCAAAATCCAATTAAAAATCAAATTTAACTAATTTTAACCAATTAACAAAATAAAAGATTAATCTAATTAATCTCAATTAAAAGATTCAGCCCATTTATTTAAAAAATAAAATAAAATAAACAGGCCCATTACTTAAATAATAAACATGCCCATTTCTTTTTTAAATTAACACGGGCTGCACAAAATGACCCACAAGAAAAATATCCAGTACGATTTAAAATTTGCAGCGTTTCAAAATAGTTGACCCTATCGGCTGCCGTCGAACAGCTGCTACCGTCCGTCACAAGTTCCAGCCGATCGTACTAGTGGCCTGACGATCGAGAAAGCCGGCGACTCCAAGGCGGCGGTGGTTTTAGGCCACTATCACATCATATATGATAAAATCTTGTTTTTTTAAACTAAGTGCCAAACTGGATAAAATCAAACTATTGACCCAGTCAATAGATGCTGTGACTTGATTAAAAAAATTGTAGAGTGATTCGAAAAACATTCAATCACAGGTGCACACATATTTGTAGATAACAAAAATCAATTAATCAAGAGCTAGGGAAATTTTTTGAAAAACATTCAATAATTTACCCACGTAAGATCACGTATTATGAAATTAATCAAGAGCCTGAACTCTGATAACACTGTTGGGTTTTAGAGGCACGTAAATACGTAAACATGTGCAGCAAAAATATCGTTCACCAACAACGAACAATTAATTGCATAATTAAATATGTGATATCTTAAACAAGAAATCTTACAGTGCTTCGTACGCGGAATCCTCCACTATGGTATCCACGCAACAGCTATTCACCAATCAGCACCAAGGTGCCAGCGTTAAATCTCGAGATGAACTTGCTAGGAAATCTCGAGCTATAGAATTTATGGAGAAATTATATTTCTTGTGTGTTTAGGAATTCCCATGAGATGCATATTTATAGGGATAAACTTGACTTAATTCTTAAGTAGCCCGTAAATATAATCCCTACGGATTATGTTTACCAGATATGTTCCTACGAATAATATATATCCATGTCTATTATTTTTGTATAATAATATTCCAAATATTATTATTGGAATTTCATATTTAATTAAATCTAATTTAATTAAATAATAATAATTAATTCCAAATATAATAATTATTATATTCTCCATAAATTAAATATTATATCTAATATAACGCTTAATCAACCAACTATAATTGGCGAACTGCCATTACTTGTTGTGTGACCCATAGACCCTCGTATATCGAGCGATTAGTCAAACTAACGGTCTTAATTGAACTCTAGACAATAAATCAGATATTCTCAATATACGAGGCACGTTGCGAGGAAATCTGCAACTACCTGTAATATGTAGGCTATTGTGATATCTTCCTTTCATTCGCGAATACTCGATTAAGCCTTGAACATAATGAAGTGTCTATTCAAATAACTTAATCATTTGATCTCGAATTACTAATTGATTGCTCGCGTCGCACTTGGCCACAAAGTCCAAGTCGACTTGCATCGGCCGATGTCTTAGATCCAATTATGATGAGAAGACGAGTATTCTCTCTTAAATCCACATTGAGGAATGAATCATATTCTTGGCTCAACTACCACGCACATGCACTTCGTGATGAACCCAATCCATGTCATATCTACCCTTGGAGGGTGCAAGCGTCGGTCATGGTCAAAGTTCATCACTCCGCACATGTCGTGCGTATTGACCTCAAGTTAGAGGAGTATCACGTCGCTCCCACTAACCGAGACACCCGTAGACACATTATGTGGAATTACATCAAATGGTTTCTCAGATGGGTATACCAATATCCTCTAAGGTATTTGTGCATCCATTATGAGATACCTAGTATCTCGTAGTAAGTGAGATCTTACTACACTCTCACATAAAGTATAATGCAGATCGCACACCAATCTCCATTGCATCATCAATATCTCATTCTTGATGATCCTTGATTGGGGCAATTTGAGAATCGTACTTAAGTCATCTGAGTTCTCATTCACTCAATAACAATATCGATTCAAGGGAACACATATACGAATAATGCAAATAATCAAACATAATATTCAGATAAGTGTAAATCCATATATTTAATATTAAACCATAAACTGAATATCATCTTAGTATTATGTCCTTACAAAGGATTGTCTCTAGGACACTAACACTAATAGGAGGAAGTATGATTCATATTAAAAAAATATGTTATATTTTTAAAAGAGTAACACTTTCCTGCATCAATAAAAGAGACCATGCAAATTGCAAATTATGCGTCATAATTATTATCATTTTTAATGAAATAATAATTTTTTTTAGTAAAATAACTAATATAAAAAATTTAATAATATGTAGTGAAATGACTAATATATTTATAGTGAAATAACTAATACATTTGTATATATGTGTATAATATAGGTATTGTCAGAAATTCAAAGTATAAAGGGCAATAACGTGTTATTTGAAAATGAAAAGGAATTCTCATTAGATATCATTGCCACCGGCTTCAAACGTTCCACCAACCAATGGCTTAAGGTAATTAAGAAAATCATGTAAATATTGTATTTTTACAAAAATGCAATTTTTTTTATCTACTAACTAGTGCTGTACACGCGAATTTCACGGGCTGTTAGAAATATTCGATCAATGCTTTAGAAAATATTACATGCATTCTGATTAATTGTATAACATTTTATGAACGTTACATGATTCATCGTCTTTGAATTTTATTTTTAGGCATACACCCCTCTCGATAAATATTCACAAATTTGAAAATTATATAATTTTTTCAAACACTCTCAACTAATAGAAAGTAAGCACTTAATATTATTCAAACAATATTATAGATTTATGAAAACTTTCCTATAAACAACATTCATTGTATACTTTGACGGCTTAACATCGGAATCAATACTCAAAATTTTCAGGCCACTCTTGCTTTATACCCTAGAGACCACAACATACAACTTCCCATGTGTGAATACAGGTTATGGAAGATAAAGTCCCACAGTGAAAAGCGACTGACACTGGCTTTTATTGATCGTCATAGCAAAACAAAGCAACACCAGAAACTGACGCCGAGTAAAATTCACAGGCATAATTTAATCCAAGTTTGTCAAAGTCATCCTTGGAATATAAACTTTACTGCCAATATTTCGACCGGAAATAATCTCAACCTCGAGCACGTGATTTTCAAGTCTAGTGACAACCAATCTTGTTCCGTTGCACAAATCGGACTTCTGATCAAAATTCCTCAAAAGAACAATCGACACACCCTCTTTCAAGATCAAACAGTGATTTGGCATACCCGGAGATTTCACCGAATTAAAAAACTCAACAGACACTGCGTCCCCATGCCCCCTTCACGAAACTCCAATCTACACACACTATCGGAACTCAAGTACTCTTTAGCATCTCCGGGAAGCATTGACAAAAAAATTAATTGATAGACTCTACATCACGATGAGTAGGTGCAAGTATTGCTCTATCCTCAAAATATTTATGCGCACACATATTATCAACAATGGATGGATAAATACTCTGAATTATAGGTGCAATTGGATCACTTATATTGGAAACCAAGATATCAGGAGGAATTTTAATCTCGGCAAACTATCAACGGTATTCCCAAACATTCCATCACCCACCTTCAAAATCCATCTCGAGAACTCCCCGCCGACATCCTCACCAGTGTCGCTGTCAATATCTCCACAATGCAATCTCATGTTTTTTGTCAAAGTCAGCACCTGCCACACACAGAGAAGAAAATGGTAACACACATTCATAATTTTTTAATTCCTCAATCCGAAAGTACAATTTTAAAATTTTAAAAACTATACCTTTGATTAGGCGTGAAATTATCATGATTCGTAGCTTGAAATACTCCAATCTTGGTCGAGTTTATCGAGTATTTAGAGTTAATTGAGCATTATTTCTACACATTGATGAATTTGTCTCTTTGATGCTCATAGGTGAATAGAGGACGAAAAACAGAGTTCGTAAGACTTTGAATCGACTCAAACGGATGCCCGGATGAGAAGATATTGAAGAAATACGATTGGTATTAGTGCGGACGAGGAAAAGTATTAGTTGGGATGAGTTGGAAGTCACTCGAGTGACTAGATCGAGCGCCACCGCTCGAGCGCATTGCTCGAGCGCCTAAGACTTACAGAACTTTTCTTGCGCTCGAGCAGCTCGAGCGCCACCGCTCGAGCGAGTTGCTCGAGCGCCCAAAACATACAGTGTAATTTCAGCGCTCGACCGGCTTGAGCGGAACCGCTCGAGCGATTGTGTCATTCGAGCTACACTACTCGAGCGGGACCGCTCGAGCGTTTTGCTCGAGCAACTTCGGATTTTTGCCTCCGGATGCGTATTTTCGGCCCATTAACTCCCGTTTTGACCCGTGCCTATATATACCTCTTCCAAACACGTTTTGAAGGACCCCGAACTTTAGAAATAACTTTAGACTTAGTTTTTGGAGAGGAAGGAGAGGAGCAAGCTTTATTTACGTTTTGTTGAGGTTTTGCATACAAATTCTTAGTTTCTTTTCGTTTCTTAATTCCTTTTCAATTAGTTTGATTTCTTTAAACACTTTGAAACTTCATTTTAAGTAATTAAATTTCAGTTCTTAGTATTTATTTCTTTAAACCCTAGTTCATGTTTCATATTTTCGTTCTTCAATTCATTATGTTTATGTTCGTTGTTTCTTCTATTGCTTTTATGTTTGTTAACGTCATGTCTAGCTAAAACCCTTGCATGCTTAGGTTAGGATGAACTCGTAGAAGTAGGATGTGGGTACGTAATTAGGGTAATTCGTGACGTTAGTTTTAATTCTCTTAATTAATGAATTCTTATAATTAATCTTAACTTTACCTTTGAATTTCGTATGAAAGTGTTAGAGAGAGGACGACCGCATCACTCAATAACGATTAGTAGTCTCAACGAGAGGGTTTAGAAAGGGTTAATTCATCTACCGGTTTAGCGAAGGAGGACGACCGCATCACCTTAGTTAAATTAGGGTCTCATTAATTAAGCGCTATCTATTAACTTGTTAGTGGATTAGTGAAGTCGATTGCTAGGATAAAGTATTAGGGTTAGAAATCTTGAGCTTTCATTCTACGATCTTTTACTTAGGTTAATTCTTGTTTGTCACGATTACTTTGATTATGTACCTGCTCCGTTAGTATACGTAGGGATTCTTATCCTGAGCATCACCATCTCATACTTGCATACACACCTTAGATACTTAGTTTAATTTTCCTTTTGCATTCGTAGAGTAATTTAGTTTAGACTTAATTCTTTTAATTTTCAAATCCAAAAACATACACTCATATTAACTACGACGCGTAGATCTTCAGGGATCTATTCGCATACACACTTTGCCTTGGGTTCGATAATACTTGGTCCCTATACTTGCCACTACTACAGTGAACCCGTCCGCTTGCGGGTGAGCGACTAGTAGAAGTTAGTATATTCGCTTTAAGTCAATGGCGCCGTTGCCGGGGATGGCGTTATATGCTTTTTGAATAGGACTTGTAGATAGCTTAGTAGTTAGTAGTGGGTGATTTATTTTCTGTTTTTAATTTTATTCCCATTCGTTAGGCAGTTGCGTTTTGATCCTTCTGCTAGTGTTTCAGGTTTATGAAAACACGCTCACAAAGCAATACGAGCGAAGAGAGGTTACCTGCAGATCCTGAGACAATAGCCAGAAGGAACCGAGCCTTCTTGAGAAGAATGACTACTGCCGCGGGAAACAAAGACAAGATTTCTGATGAACTTGGGGAGTTAGACAAAATAGCTGCAGAGTATACTGCTCTTGTGGAACGGGCAGAGGGTGCCAATGGAAATAGCAGTAATCAGCAGATACCCATAGGGGGAACTGAGAGCCCACACCCGAACCCACAAGACACAATCAACTCTGCACAAACACAACCCCAAAACCAGAACCAAAACCCTGCTTACCCACAAAACCCAAATAACCCTTTCAACAACCCAGTATACCAACATTACCCATACCCACCTTATCCTTACCTACCATATCCATATCATCCACCTCCTGTCTACAACCAACCACCTGTTTACCCACCACCACCCCAACAAGTACCAGTACCTGCTGCTAATCTTCAACACGTTCCTCAGAACGTAGATCACAATATGGCTATTCGAGGGAGGTTTGCAGCGCAGCCACAGCGGCACTATGATGGAGTGGCTTTGCCTCCTGTTGAGGCGAACAACTTCTCGATATCCCCGGGGATTTTAAAGCTGCTTACCGAGAATCAGTTCAAAGGGGTGATCGGGAAGGAGAATCCTCACACTCACCTGAGGAGTTTTCTCATGATAGCCTCAACATTTAATTACAATGGCATGTCTGAAGATGCCAAGAGGCTTAGGCTGTTCCCATTCTCATTGACGAGAATAGTTAAAGAGTGGTACGATAATACGCTCCCGCGGGGAGGTATTACCACTTGGGCCGAGCTCGAGCGTCTGTTCCTCGAGCGATTCTACCCTCCATCTAGGACGATCAAGGCTAGGATTGAGATCTCTTCCTTCCGCCAGAAGCAAGGAGAAGACCTACGTCAAGCGTGGGAGAGATACTCAAACATGCTGATAGAGTGCCCGCAACACGGGTACAATGAGGGGGATATTATGGCATTCTTCTATAGTGGTGCCAACAAGGCGGGGCAAGACCATTTAGACGCCTATGCGGGCGGAGCATTCCTGAATCAAGGCATAGAGAGGTGTAGGGAAATCGTGGACAACATTGTCACGAATGCCGGTGCTTGGAATGGAGATGCAGATTTTCAGAGAGTGCATCAGGTTGAAGAGGGAGAAGGAACGAGAAGGCTGCTGATGGCCATGATGGAAAAGATCAACAACCTCGAGTTGGGGAAGAGTTTGGTTGGAGAGCATGCAGTAGAGAATGAGAGAGTAGACCAGCCCAGTGGACAGCAAGAGGTAGCCAATTACATGGGAGGGCCATATTACAATCAGAATGGCTACCAAGGTGGTAATCAGTATGGAAGACCTTCTTATGGCCAACCATTTGCACCTCCAGGGCCACAGCCACTTCAAAATCAATGGAGGAACACACAAGGAGTTCAAGGAGGCCAGCAGCCTCCTCAAAACACATGGAGGAAGAATGAGAACTTTTCTTATGCTAACCCAAAAGCTGGTATTACTGTTCCTGCAGGTGTTGATCAGGGTTCAAAGCCTCCGGGTGGAGAAGGCGGTGCCTCAACCGAAGAGATGTTGAGAGCTATTCTTCAGAAGGTGGAGGAAGGTAACAAGAGATTGTCATCCTTGGAGTACGATGTGAAGGAATTGCATAAGAAGGGTGATCATCGTGATCAAGAGCTCCAGAAGATGAATGTTGAGTGGACTAGAACTCAACAAGAGAACAATCGAAGGTTCACTTCTTTAGAGTTCCAGATGAGCCAGATTGCAAAGTCAGTGAATAGAATGCCGGAGGGGAACCCGAAAGAGCATTGCAAGGCTATCCAGTTAAGAAGTGGAACCAACTATGAAGGTCCTCAGATGCCTGCTGATTCTGAGACGCCCCAAGTTGAGAAGGGGATTGAAAGTGGAGGGATTGAGAAGCATGAAGATATGGATGAGTCCCAGAAGGGCAAGGAAAGTGAGGAGGTTGAGAGAGTTCCTAAGTGGAAAAAGGCAAAGGAAGCAAGGGATAAAGTGAAAGAAATAGAAAGAGATGAATGGGGGGTACCCAAATCTGTGATACCCGTCCCGTATCCACAGCGCTTCACGAAAAAGGATCTTGATGAGAAATTCGCTAAGTTCCTTGATATTTTTAAACAATTGCATATTAACATTCCTTTTTATGATGCTTTGGAACAGATGCCGCACTATGCGAAGTTTTTGAAGGACTTGATCGCGAAAAGACGGCGAGTGGATGAGCCGAAGTTGGTGCAGCTGAACCACGAGGTGAGTGCATTAGTGCACAAGGCGCTTCCACCAAAGCTGAAGGATCCCGGGAGCTTCACGATCCTATGTGACATTGGGAACGGGATCAAGAAGGGAGCATTGTGCGACCTAGGAGCGAGCATTAATTTGATGCCACTGTCGCTTTTCAAGAAGTTGGAAGGTGGAGAACTTCAACCCACAATGATGACGCTTCAACTTGCCGACCGGTCCATTACTAGACCTCAAGGTGTGGTTGAAGACGTCCTAGTGAGAGTTGGAGATCACATTTTTCCAGCCGACTTTGTAGTCCTAGAGATGGAGGAAGATGAGCACGTGCCCCTGATCTTGGGAAGACCGTTCTTAGCTACGGCGGGGATGGTGCTAGACGTGGTAAATGGGAAGATTACATTGAAGGTTGATGATCAAGAAGTGAAGATCTCCCTATATAAAGCCATGAAGCACCCGAGGGAGGACGAGAGCTTGTATTGCATGGGTGCAATTGATCCTAGTGTTGAAGACACACCTTCTATCCCTAATCTTTCTCATACTCATGATTTTGTTAGTCCTTCACGTGATTATTTAACCCATGAGCATTATGATCTTGATTCTTTTGATAGGGATAAAGTGAAGAAGTTGAAGGATGAAGAGGTGAAGAAAGTGGACGTGGTACAGCTAGAGGGAAAATGAGGAGTTAAGAAGAAGAAGTCAAAATTCAAGAACTTGTTTGTTAAGACTCCTCCAGATAAAGGAAAGAAGGAGTTGAGACCCATAACACTTGGGAATGAGAAAAGAGGAAAGGAACTCATGATGGAGGGACATCAAGGAAAGAAGTTCAAACACCACTCTTATGAGAGTAAGGGAGGTAAATTTGAGTATGATGTCCCATAAGCTCCTTTGAGCTTGGTCCGGCATGAGGACCTTAAAAATAGCGCTGAATGGGAGGCAACCCATTAATTTTTATTTGCTTTGAGTTTTTTTAGTTATTAGGGAGTTATTTTGAGTCGTATGTTTAACCTCGTATTTGAGTGAGTTGCTTGTAGGCTTGTCTCTAAAGGAGTAAAGGTATCATGGAGTTATTCAGATTGAAGGGACCAACTCAAGCAAGGGAGTGTGCCAAGTTGATGAAGAGAAACGGAATTATTTGGTTGAGGTAACCCACAGCCCCAAACTTAGACCTCTAGCAAGGTCGAAGTTTGGGGGGGTGGAGTTTTTTTATGTTTCTTGTTACATTGCACATGCATGCACGCCCTTATATTTGAGTTGAGTTTGATTGATTATTAGATTGTTGAGATACTCCTTGGGGTGATTTTGATTTGACTCGCTATTGCATATTTCATGCCTATCAATCATCTTATGCTTGTTGATTGCTATCTTTGAGTATGATTTGATGAGTAGAGTGAGTTGTAAGGGTGAGTTAGAAATTCTTTTGTGTGAGTGTTTGAGTTTGAGCAGATTTGAGAAAGAACTTGTATGCTTGTAAATTTTTCTTTTGAGTACTTGTGTGATGAGAGTGAGAGTGCACTAGACTAGCATGGATGTGAAAGCCGTGAGATTTGAGCCTTATGAGATTTTGATGCATGATTTAATCTCTTCGTTTGTGAGTGAATCGTCACCTTAGAGGATGCCAGAACTTGTGTGTGCTCTTGCTTCTTGATTGTGTCTAGTTTGATATGCCGAATAGGATCTTAGGCCATCTTTGATTTAATTGAGTCACTTAGCCAAAATTTTCCTTACCAATGACATGTGTCCCTTGTTAGCCCCGTTGAGCCTAAAGCCTATTTTATTTGCTAGCACATATGAACACTATTCCAATTCCTAAGCCTTTTTGTCCCAATTTGAGTGGAGAATAGGAAAGTGTGAATGTGAAGGGAGTGAATTGAGTTGAAAAATGAAAAGGTTGTTTGTTGAGTGAATATGAGAAGAAGGTGTAATGAAGTTTTGAGTTGTGGGAAAAAGAAAAGATTTGAGAATGAGCAAAAGGAAAAAATGAGCTCATATGTGTTGTGCGAAAAAGAAAAAAAAGTGAAAAGAGTGAGAAAGAAAAAATTGAAGTGTTGAGAGAAGTGGAATTGAAAGTGTGTTGATTGAATATGTTTGAAGTAGTCTGTTCCTAATCTCGAAGTGCCAAAGTTTGACTTTCTATTCTCCATTCACTTAAGTCACTTACCCATATTGTTATCCCACCTGTCCAAAGAGCCGACATTACAACCTTGAGAAAAGCCCTTTTTGATTCGGCATTGATTTCTAGAGTACGGTCGAAGTTAAGAGCACTTACAAGCCTATGGCTGCCAATTTGTGTGATTGATTGTTTGAGTGAGTCCCTTGATCATTGTTATATACTTGTGAGGGAGCGAAACACATCGTTGAGTGCACATCCATGCTTGATCTTGGTGTTTCTTGTCATTGTTGCATGAGTACGATAAAAGAAAGTGAGTGAGTATACGGGTGATTGACTTTTGAAGCTTGAGTTCATTAGCTTGCATGATTGATTTTTTTTACTCATTCCTAACAATTTCACTTGACTTATTATTTCGTTGCTTGAGGACAAGCAACATGGTAAGTTTGGGGGGGTTGATTAGGCTTGAAATTGTCATGATTCGTAGCTTGAAATACCCCAATCTTGGTCGAGTTTATCGAGTATTTAGAGTCAATTGAGCATTATTTTTACACATTGATGAATTTGTCTCTTTGATGCTCATAGGTGAATAGAGGACGAAAAATGGAGTTCGTAGGACTTTGAATCGACTCAAACGGATGCCCGAATGAGAAGATATTGAAGAAATACGATTGGTATTAGTGCGAACGAGGAAAAGTATTAGTTGGGATGAGTTGGAAGTCACTCGAGTGACTAGGTCGAGCGCCACCGCTCGAGCGCATTGCTCGAGCGCCTAAGACTAATAGAACTTTTCTTGCGCTCGAGCGCCCAAAACATACAGTGTAATTTCAGCGCTCGACCGGCTCGAGCGGAACTGCTTGAGCGATTGTGTCATTCGAGCTACACTACTCGAGCGGGACCGCTCGAGCGTTTTGCTCGAGCAACTTCGGATTTTTGCCTCCGGATGCGTATTTTCGGCCCATTAACTCCCGTTTCGACCCGTGCCTATATATACCTCTTCCAAACACGTTTTGAAGGACCCCGAACTTTAGAAATAACTTTAGACTTAGTTTTTGGAGAGGAAGGAGAGGAGCAAGCTTTATTTACGTTTTGTTGAGGTTTTGCATACGAATTCTTAGTTTCTTTTCGTTTCTTAGTTCCTTTTCAATTAGTTTGATTTCTTTAAACACTTTGAAACTTCGTTTTAAGTAATTAAATTTCAGTTCTTAGTATTTATTTCTTTAAACCCTAGTTCATGTTTCATATTTTCGTTCTTCAATTCATTATGTTTATGTTCGTTGTTTCTTCTATTGCTTTTATGTTTGTTAACGTCATGTCTAGCTAAAACCCTTGCATGCTTAGGTTAGGATGAACTCGTAGAAGTAGGATGTGGGTACGTAATTAGGGTAATTCGTGACGTTAGTTTTAATTCTCTTAATTAATGAATTCTTATAATTAATCTTAACTTTACCTTTGAATTTCGTATGAAAGTGTTAGAGAGAGGACGACCGCATCACTCAATAACGATTAGTAGTCTTAACGAGAGGGTTTAGAAAGGGTTAATTCATCTACCGGTTTAGCGAAGGAGGACGACCGCATCACCTTAGTTAAATTAGGGTCTCATTAATTAAGCGCTATCTATTAACTTGTTAGTGGATTAGTGAAGTCGATTGCTAGGATAATGTATTAGGGTTATAAATCTTGAGCTTTCATTCTACGATCTTTTACTTAGGTTAATTCTTGTTTGTCACGATTACTTTGATTATGTACCTGCTCCGTTAGTATACGTAGGGATTCTTATCCTGAGCATCACCATCTCATACTTGCATACACACCTTAGATACTTAGTTTAATTTTCCTTTTGCATTCGTAGAGTAATTTAGTTTAGACTTAATTCTTTTAATTTTCAAATCCAAAAAACATACACTCATATTAACTACGATGCGTAGATCTTCAGGGATCTATTCGCATACACACTTTCCCTTGGGTTCGATAATACTTGGTCCCTATACTTGCCACTACTACAGTGAACCCGTCCGCTTGTGGGTGAGCGACTAGTAGAAGTTAGTATATTCGCTTTAAGTCAACATTGCAGTAATACCACAAATAAGATGAATTGATACTCACATGCACGATATACTCCCTGCTTCTTTTGGGTATAACGGGAAGGATTTTTCTAAAATCCCCTCCAAGCACAACAGTTTTACCACCGAACGGTTGGTCACTCGTCGAGCCATTAGGACCCTTAACAATATCCATCATCGTCTGATCTAAAGTCTCGAAACTAAACATATTCATTATCGGTGCTTCATCCCATATAATGAGTTTTGCCTTCATAATGAGTTCAGACAAATTAGTATCAGGCTGGATGTTACACGTAGACGTTTCATCTATATTGATGGGTATGGAAAACCGCGAATGAACAGTACGACCTCCAGGTAGGAGAATGGCCGCTATTCCACTCAAAGCAATGTTAAGAATAACATGACCCTCCAATCTTATAGCCGATGATAGAGTCCTCCAAGTGAAAGTTTTGTCTTTTCCGCCGTAGTCGTATAAGGAAAAAAAATCCACCATTTTCCATCCAAACAACTTCCACTATTTCTTTGAGCACACATGCTTGCTCTTCATTGAGCATGGAACTCAAACTATTATACTCTTCTCTGAGCTCAACACGATTGTACATCAACTCTTCATGTATAAGTCTATTCAGCCCACCACTAACCATCGCGATATTCAACAATGGCATCGATGTAAATCTACACAATGCACTTTCGTTTTGCTGCATCAAATTTTCTATCTCAATAAGAGCAAAATTCTACAGCTCATTGGCACTCAGCTGCAAATTTGAAAACAAAATATAAATATAATTTTATATCCAAAATTATTGAACAATATGTAATAAATGTAAGAGACAATGAACACCTACCCGATATGTTTAACAACTGTCGTCTTTTGAACAGAACATCATATGACAAACACTCCCACGTCTTCTCAAACACAACCTTGGGAGAGTCCATGGAGGATAAAATAACCAGCACCGAAAATAAATTACGTACATAGTGTGCAGAAGCCCAGTAGCTCGCCTCCATCAAACCATCAATATACTTCCTGTCATTATCCAATAACCCCATCGAATAGCACACATCTTTAAAAGTATCATACACAATATCCTGTATGATACATATCATCTCATACGACTCAGAACCTCTACTATGAGGTAGCAGAAGTCCCAAGTAGTGTTTCTCACCAGCATTCGGTGGAACACTGTACAACCTTCCCAATGAAGATGTGTTATTCCTCCTTCTATCCCACTTATGTTCCTTCCTATTCCAAACATACTTCGATGGAAACTCAATATAAGTCAGCTTCTTGGCGGCCTTATCGTGCCTGTTTCGCTCCATCCAAGCCTGGAACATTGTTTTCCCAGTCAATGGACGCTGAAGTATATCATCAATACTATCTTCTTCCTCAAAGACAACACTCTGTTCATTAGGGAGATGAAAAACCAATCTCATCACAAACGGATACTTGTAATATTTCAAATTGCAGTGTTCTCCAAACAGCCTCACATGGAGAAATATACCGACAGTTTACGTAATCATCTACTTCATCTCTCTCAGTTGAATCGCTCTGTTTGCCCACATCACTCACCACAGCAGCAGTAATTCTGTTGGAACCTTTATTGATGTACTTGAACAAATAATTGATGGATTTGTGCCGATAATACCACTCAACATTTATATAGGCCTGGTACCGCATCAACAACACAGGACTATAGGCACCACAAAATGATTGTCCATATTAAACTCTCCTTTGTGCACCGTTATTTCAGTATTTATTCTCCTGTATACAGGAAATCCATCAACATCAACTGAAGTAGCGTCGGCATAGCTCTTGGAAAACTTTTTAGAGCAGGCGTTGAATACCATGCAAGGTACACTCCTTTTTGCCAACCCGTAAGGACCATGTATCATATAATCACCAACTAAACTATACAACAAAGCATTATAAAATTTGCTCGGGATCTCCGCTGATATAAGATGATCAACATCAGCAGGGTCTGGAATTTTGTTATTGCATTTCAGGAAGAGAAGAATGTTAGCATGTGGGAGTCCCCTCTTCTGGAATTCCACAGTATACACAACTGGACATCAAATCATTAAAAAAAATTATAGAAAAGAATAAAGCCCAAATGCTATTACTTTAAATAAAAACATCAGTACTGATTGTAAATTAAACAATCCACATAAAAAATACTTACGAGCATCGATCTTTCCAAATATCTGAAGATCTTTAAAATCTGCCACCATGCGATCCAACTTCATCTTAAACTGTTGGGGTTATACGTGAAAGTATGTTTTTACTTTGTATAACCTATGTATTCAACACTTATTTATGTGAATAAATCTTTTATCATTGTTGCTTTAAATATGAATGAATGTTATATATATTTATTGCAAACCGTTCAATATAGTACGTGTTATATTGTAGTTAATGTGGTTATACCAAATCAAATTAACAGTTCCTTGTATATGAATGTACAACTTCACGACCTCAGTGGAATTGAACAATTCACCATGAAAGGTTGAGGTGTAGTTCTCAGATTGGTCTTTCTTGACCAAGAGATTGCACTAACACATTTTGTATGTGTTGAAGAAGACCTACAGAGAGGATAAATCCTTCTGTGCTGAACGAAGAAGAATTAGACCTCAGTGGTTGTTGATTTTTTAATCTCTGTCACTTAAATAGGACTGTGTGTGGATAATACTTATTGCTTTGATTCACGCTGGGTGAGAATCATTGTGACCTCGATACCTTGTATTTTGGGCAACAATATTAATCATACGACAGTTGCTAAGATTTAATACAAAGAAATATGTGCAAGTGCATCTTGTGTGATTTATCCCCTTGGTGGGCTCAGAAGTTTTATCATATCAAATCTTGCAAGTGGAAAATTAATATTTCGGTATGGATAATAATGTTGAGCTGTCTTTACTCCAAGACACAAGATATTAATTAATTTAGAGCTATTCAGAAGCTCAATTAATTAATGGACTAAATAATCTTAAACATGATAAATAATAACCGAGAGCCCATATTATTGTAATATGGATTAAGCTGGATAGTGTAGTATTAATTTAATAGTGGTATTAATTAATATTAATGGGCTGAATTATATTGTGGCTCAATATTGAAAATATGGAAGCTCATTGTAAGTCCAATCTTAATTCTCCCAAAGGACCCTCAAGTAAACCAATAATAGTCCAATAATAATAAGATGATTAAAATAAAAGAAAAATATTGTTGCCTATTTTTCATGCAATTTTTTAAAAATACAAGATTTAGGGGAGAAAATTTTTCTTTGATTTTTTTTATGGAATGAAGATAAGTATTCCTGGAATACATATCTCATTAATTCAAGAAATCTCTTATTTGGTTTCTTGTATAGATATTTTTTAATTTTTTATAATTAGGAGATAGAAAAGATTTTATTGATTTTCTTGAAAAGATATTCTTAGAATACAAGATTATCTCATAGATTCAAGAAGATCCAAATCTTAATTCTTATCTCTAATTTTCGAATTCATCCATGAAAAATAAGGAGGTGAGATTTTTGTGAAATATTTAATTATGGAGAAAATAATACTCCCTCCGTCCCAATTTTGTTTACTCAAAAGCACTAAAAAGGAAGTTTTTTTTTATGTTTACCCATTTCCTAAAATGGCAAAAAACAACACCACTTTTTCAAAATCAACCTTCAAAAAGCTACTTTATACTAAAAATATTAATAAACAATTCCTAAAAAGCTACTTTATACTCAAAAGTATTAATAAACAACTCTTTTCTTAAAAACTGTGTCATTTAGAAATGGGTAATCTAAATTGGGACGGAGGGAGTATATGAGATATATTCAAGATTTTTTGGAGATCAAGAAAGAGATTTTCTCTCCCACTTCCACACAAAAATTTCGAAATTCACTATTATAAATAGAGGGTGATACTTTCATCCCCAGTTGATCAATTCTATGAGTTGGAAAAATTAAGAGCAACATATATTTTTCTTATTCCTTATTTTATTAATTGGTCGTTAAACCCTTCCCACCGGTGAACGAGCAAGACTAAAAGGAAATACTTGAGAAGGTCTTTCATTTGATATGATTGATTAGCATGTCCCATTCTTCTCAACGGTCATCTCTGCAAGAGGTATGTAATCGTGCAAACTCCTAGATATTCCGTTATAGGGCTTTTACGTAAATTAATTCATATGTGATAAACCTGGAAATCTGGACATAATATAAAATACACACACACACACACACATCCTCTATCGAGGACCACAAAGAGAACTCTACCACAAACCAAGATGGTTGTTGAATAATAATTTCTGCATAACCCTCCTAGGGCAAAACAAACCAGTTTAAATACTCCTAAAGGCCCATGAACAAAGCCTTATTCCAAATACCAAAAATAGAATTCCAAATAAAAGGAAGATTGAAATAAAAATCCTGAAAGTAAGGTACTGAATATCAATTCCACTGCAGTAGTTAAAAAGAATATTTTACGATCAATTTTCCATCTTCGCTCTCCACCTATACACTTGAATAGGCTTCGGGCTCGATCTATCAATTGCCTCCCCCGTTGAAACAACCTTGTCCTCAAGGCTGAAATCATGAAATTATCCTTTCATATCAGCAACGTCCATCCAGGTAGACTCATCAAAACCCAAATTCTGCCACTGCACTAACACCTGATCAATGAGCTCTCCATCTCACTGAACCAAGCGACGATCCAAAACCCGATCTGGTAGAAAGGAAGGCTCCACCGCGAGTAAATCCTCCGGTAATGTGGTTGATGCCACAATATTTCTAATTGCCTTCTTCAAGATGGAAACATGGAAACTGGATGAATGCGTGAGTCTAGCGGCAAGTGGAGACGGTAGGTTGCTGGTCCCACACGCCCTATCACTGTAAATGGACCAAAAAATCTTGGGGCAAGCTTGCGCTGCCTGCTGGAAACAATTAATTCTGGTGGTATGGTCGGAATTTCAGGTAAACGGAGTCGCCCACGGAGAATTCAAGATGACGTCTATATTTGTTTGCCTCTCAAACCATCCGCTGCTGCCCTCACTGCAAATGGGATCGAAGGGAGCGCAATATACTATCCCTATTACGGAGTTCAACTGCCAAAACCTGTACCTAAATTTTTCCCGGAAGAAAAGGTGCAATCACTGGTGGCGGTCGTCCATAAACAACCTCAAAGGGGGTTGTTCCAGCCGCCGAGTGGTAACCGATGTTGTAAGAGAACTGTTGGGACATTTTCAGTTTTGATTAAGATCCCAAAGCCCATGAAAAGATGTTATGCTACTGTTGTCAGGCTAGTCTTGGTTAGGATTTGAACTTAGTTATTTTACATTTCACAGGTACTCAGTGAGAGGAGAACTCACCGATGTCAATCAAGACTAAGAGCCTGAAGACGAAGAGCACCATCCTGAACTTATGTCAGTCTTCTAAGCTGGCTGAGTAAGTGTCAGTGATGAAGAGTATGGCCCTGAGGTCATTACTAACTCAGTCCTGAAGGGAACATGATGATACTGAATTAATGGGAAAGACTTGGAGTGGAGCCAAGCAAAGCAAAAGGAATGTTAGCGTCGGGACAAGACCGTTGTGCTCAAGATAAAAAGAACTTAATAAGACAAGCCTGAAGCCTAGGAATAAGTTCTGACATTCTCACCAACCTGATGACGTGGACCAATCTAGGAAGGACACGCATGTACGGACCCTGACACGAAGACTGACTTCAGACTGCACATTCAATGGGCAAGCATTAAATGGTGCATTAAATGCAATTGCCTAATTCATGCAAGGACGACTACTGCATGGGAAATATGTCTGTTTGAAACACTCTACATAGATGACTAGAAGGCTATCTCTTCCAACGGATAGTTTTCAAAATACCTATAAATATAGAAGGCCTTGAACCCATTCAAGGTTACGGGAAATTTCCAAGCCAGAAATTACTCAAACTCTCAAGCATTCAAAGCATTCAGCCTTTAGAATAAGCACTCGAAACCAGTTAAATTTCCCAAGTGTTTCTTAGTTAGTGAGAGTTATTCTGTATTCCAAAGAGCGTACTAGCATTATCTTAAGCTTAGAGTGATTATCCTATCCTTAGCAAAGCCTTATCTTGTAAGGATAATCACAACCTAGTTGGAATCCAAACTGAAACCAAAACCCTAAGTTAGGTTTGTTGGTAGTAAGTTCAGTTAGTGAGTTAGTAAGGAGTTGTATAGGTCAGTGAGGTTAGCTGATCTTGGTGCACCTTGGCACGTTAAAAATAAGAATCCCTTGAGTGGATTTTCTGTTAAATCAGGCCGTGGACGTAGAAGCTTGAGTCTCTGAAACACGTTAAACTCCCTGTGTTCTTACTGCTTTGATATATTGTGCATACCTGCCATATTAACTGATCATTCATAGCATTTAATTTATCAGGCCTGAATCAATCAGCCTGATCCTCAAAAAGAGCATTGCCCTACTAATCACTATTCAGAATTAAGTAAACAAGTTTTTCAAAAAGCAAACTAAACAAGACTTTAAACTATCAGGGCTCACGCATTTCCGCACTGAACTTGAATTGATAGTTAGCCAACTGACCCGCACTAAGTGTAGTCAGTGGGTATATTATCAGCTCTTAGTTCTTTATCACTCTGAGTAAAGATGACTCAATAAGGTTTAAGTTGAAAAATTGGTATACGTGTATTCCCCCCCATACACGTATTCATCAGTCTTGTACCGGGACCAACAAGAACTTGGCCCATGCAATCCACTTACCCCACTGTTTAGGATTCTCCGAAGTGAAGCAAAACAAATAAGTCTCAACACACTGATTAAGGACCCCGGATTGGCCATCGGTCTCAGGGTGATATACGGAGCTCATCCTCAACTTTGTTCCCATAGAATGAAATAGTTCACCCCAAAAAGAACTCAGAAAGATTGGATCCCGATCCGACACAATAGAAACTGAAACCCCATGTAGTTTCACAACATCCCGAATGAAAGCATCAGCTATTGTGCGGGCTGTGAACAACCTCTTCAACCCTAAAAAATGTGCTTACTTCGAATAACGATCAATGACCACCAAAATACAATCAAGACCACCCGAGCGAGGGAGGCTCGTAATAAAGTCCATACTAATATCCTCCCCAACCCGTGATGGAAGGGGGAGTGGGTTGAGCAGCCCCACTGGTGACTTAGTTTTATATTTATGTCGCTGGCACGCATCACATCCAGCCACATACTTCATCACGACTCCCATCATCCCTAGCCAATATACGATCGCAGCCAACCTTTTGTAAGTGCGAAGGGCGCCCGCGTGACCTCCACTGGGCGTGGAATGGAACTCATCTAAAAACTTTGAAACCCAAGGGGAGTTGCGGGGAATAACGAGGCATCCTTTGTAGAGCAACGTGTCATGAGCCCATGTATAATGCTTAGGGGCTGCACGACCCGCCACTAAGTCACCAATAACCTGGGAAAGTTCGTCATCTATACGAACAACAACTTGTAATGTTGACCAGTCAAGTCAATGAAGTGTCGAAATGGTAGCCATAACCACCTCTTCATCTCTTCTAGATAGTGCATCAGCTGCCTTGTTATTAACCCCTTCCTTGTATATAATTACGAAATCATAATCGAGCAACTTAGCAGCTCAATTCTGTTGAGCTGGAGTTGTCAATAGTTGTGTCAAAAGATGCTTCATAGTCCGTTAAACTGTACATACCAGAAAACGGCGCCCCAATAGGTAAGGGCACCAATGTTGAACTACTAGTACCAGTGCCATAAGTTCCCATTCATTAGAGGAGTGAGTTAGCATACAACATGTCAAGTGTTTGCTAAAATAGGCAATGGGTTGCTTATGTTGCATAAGGACAACTCCTAGCCCACGGCCTGAGGCATCACACTCAATGACAAAGGGCTATGTGAAAGCATGCATTCGAAGAACGGGGGCAGAGGTAAGAGCTTCTTTCATGAGATGGAACACCTTGTAAGCTTCTGAAGTCCATTTCCAGGCTGCCAACTTTTCTTTCTTAAGAAGTGTAGTGAGCGGACCCGCTATCTTGCCATAGTTGCATATGAAACAGCGGTAGTAGCCTGTAAGACCCAGAAAACCACGTAAACCCTTGGGAGAAGTGGGTGTCGGCCAATTGACCACAACCTCTACTTTACTGGGATCCATTTAAACCCCATCAAAAGAGACCACATGGCCCAATTATTCAACCTGAGAGCTGCCCATTATACATTTCTTTGGATTAATAATCAGTGAGTGCTTATGTAGGATCTGGAGTACTTGACGAATGTGTGATATGTGGCTTTGCCATGAAGAGTTGTAGACTAGGATGTCGTCAAAAAATACTAGCACGAATTTGCACAGCTACGGCTGAAAAATATTATTCATTAGGCTCTGAAATGTGGCCGGTGCATTTGTGAGGCTGAATGGCATTACCAAGAACTCATAATACCCGGAATGTGTTCGGAATGCCGTCTTCAGCACATCTGCAGCTGCCACCCGAATCTGATGATACCCTACCCTCAAGTCCAACTTACTGAAATAACATGCTCCATGCAACTCATCCAATAGCTCATGAATGACAGGAATCGGGAATTAACGGGTTCTGTAACTTTGTTAAGGGCCTGGTAATCTACACAGAACCTCCAAGAGCCGTCTTTCTTGCGGACTAAAAGAACAGGGCTCGAATACGGGCTGGAGCTAGATTGTATAATACAAGCTGCCATCATTTCTCCCACCAACTTTTCCATTTCATCCTTGTGAGTGATTGTACATGTACGGCCTGACGGAGACATGTGCAGCTCTCGGTGCCAAAGTTATTCTATGGTTGTAGGGGCGTTTCGGGGGCAATCCTGATGGTGGTTGAGTGATACTATAAAACTCGGTTAATAACCAATTTAACTCTGATTGTTGGATTGTTGTCAAGGAGCCTTAAACGCCAAACGACGATGAAGGAGAAGACCCCGTCATAGACCATAGTAAAAATAGTTCATCGTCAACCTCCAACAAATGTAAATCTAATTGTAAACGAGCCATACGTGTCAGGGAAGGATCCCCCCTGCAAGTTCACTATGGAACCCGCAATAGAAAAATTCATTGTCAAGGAGGCCCAATTAGTCGTTACATCCCCTAATGTAGAAAGCCAAGATACCCCCAGAATTATGTCAACCCCACTCAATGGAAAGACATAGAAATCAATGTAAAATGTATGAGAATCGAGAGTAAGGGGTACCGATTTGCACTTTCCGTGCATGTTGACCTTAGACTCGTCTCCCAAAATTACTTGAAATTCTTCCACCTCATCAATCTTAAGGAACAACAAATTAGCGACCTCCTCCGCTAAAAAACATTAGCTAGCCCCACTATCGATCATCGCAAGCACTCAATTATCACCCATCGATCCAAATAGCTTCATTGTTTTCACGCCATCAAACTCGTTCGAGGACAACTCTGAGAGGTGGAGTGGGGTGCATTCTATTTCATCAGGAACATCGTCCCCTTCGAAGCTGTCGATGGAGGCTAGTATATCTTCGGGTTCCTCTTTGAGTGGATCAATAAGAATACTTAAATATTTGGCAGCACATTTGTGAGTTGATCCACAGGAAAGGCCGCACCTATAGCATTTACCCTTGACTCGATACTCACATGCTTCCTCAGCTATCAAATGTCTAGTGTTCATGTTCTTCTTGGAACTAGAGGAATCTGAAGGAGTATGCTGGGTTTGAGTCAATTTAATGCCTGAGGTGGCTAATTGATATTTGCTCACAGTTGTTGGTACTCCTCGGAGTGTGTTTTGGGGTCGTGTATACCCTCCAGCTTGAAATTGTGACCTGTTGGCAGTGAATAGGGGACCCGCTGTGCGACTAAGGTGACGGGCTGCCCTGATGGCTAAGTGGACATCAACAGATTTCGATTCCGAGATGCGTTCCCGAATTGATGGTTTGAGACCGCCTAAGAACATGCCCAAGTATTGATCTGGAGGCAAGTTAGGAAGTAGCACAACACGCTCTTCAAATATGGCCAGATAGTCCTCCAAAGAACCAGTTTGTCGGGTGACGTGCATTGCCTCGTAGGCATTCCGGGCAGAAGTATCCTCGAAGGACTCAATTAGGTCCTGTGAGTAGTGATCCCAAGTAATGTTAGGGTCGCGTCGGAGGTCCCATTGGGCCCAAAACATCGCCCTCTCCGCCATGCTAATAAGAGCAAGTTGCACCCGGACATTAAGGGGAGTTATGTGCACCAAAATGAATTGCTAAGCCTGTGCTAACCACGCCATCGGATACAAACCATCAAATATTGGAAGGTCCAGTTTGGGTCCGTATTTCACTTTGATGTACTCCAATGGCAGTGGTGGTCGTGCAAGAATAGGAGGTAGGGTTTGCGATTCTCATGAAGAGAATTCAGTAACATAGGAAGAATGGAGAACCGCTAGTGGCGGGGCCATAGGAACAGCCACCTGCCCGGTTGGCCACAGCGAATCGACTTTCACGATGACAGTGTTCAACAACGATTCAAAACTGATGAATTTCTTCTCATTCGCAGCCATATTGGCAGTGAGGGCATCTTTAATTTCCCCAATTGATTTCTTCACTGATTCTAGACGCTCCTTCTCAGATATGGCACAAGTGGTTGTCATCGAGAAAGAGGCCGGAGGTCGGACCAATTGAAAAACCTGGAAATCTGGATAGAATATAAAACACACACACACACACACTTCCTCTATCGAGGATCTAATTAGGCGTGAAATTATGATGTTTTGTAGCCCGATTCGTCTGTATTTTGAGCGTATTTGACGAGTATTTGGAGCTATTTGAGTATCATTTCCATAAACTTATAAATATGTGTCTTTGATGCTCATATTAGGAAAAAAGGTAAAAATGGAGTTCGTAGGACTTTGAATCGACTCAAACGGACCCCCGGATGAGAAGATATTAAAGAAATACGAAAAGTATTAGTTCGTGCGAAGAAAAGTATTATTTAGCTCAAAAGAAGGAAGCATTCGAGTAGAGGAGCTCGAGCACCAAGTGCTCAAGCACATGGGCTCAAGCACCTTAAGGTCGCTGGAGGATTGAAGTGCTCGAGTGGGTTAAGATCGAGCGGTACCTGCTCAAGCAAGAGGGACTCGAGCGTCCTGAGCCCTCTGGAAGTAAGAAGTGCTCGACCAACTCAAGCTCGAGCGCTAGGCGCTCGAGTGGTCAAGCTCGAGCAGTGAATGTACCATGGAAGTTGTAGGCACTCGACCATGAAGAGCTCGAGTGCTAGGAGCTCGAGCGCGGTGCCAACTCTAGCACTTTCGGCCTATTTTCACCCAAATACGACTCATACCCTATAAATACCCCTCCAAGCATATCCATTCATATCTACACACACCATCACATATTTAGACATAGTTTTTGAAGGAGAAGAGCTTGGGGAAGAAGTTTAGAGAGTGTTAGCAAGGTTTTCAACGTGTACTAAGGTTTTAGCATACAAATTCTTAGTTTAATTATTTCTTTGAATGTATTTTGATTTCTTGAGTACTTGAGACTATTAAACCTAGGTTTTTCAGATTTATAAAGATATTATTTTGAGACTTGAATTTATTGATTTTATCTTTAGTTTATGTTCTTGATTTCTTTAGTACTTTCAATTATGCTTATGATTATTGATATTATTATTGCTTTTATTCTTGAAACCACCATGTTAGGCTAGAACCCTTGTATGCTTGGGAAAGGATGAACTCGTAGAAGTTGGACGTTGGTACGTAATTAGGATAATTCGTGATGTATAGTTTTAGTTCTCTTAATTATTGAATAATTCTAATAAACCCTAGAATAATCATAGAATTAAGTATGAAAATTGTTAGAGAGAAGACGACTGCATCACTCTTTAATAATGAATAGGCTTAAGGAGAGGGTTTTAGAAGTGGTTTATAATCTACCAGTTTATCTAGGGAGGACGGTCGCATCACCTTAGTTAAATTAGGGCATCAATAATTAAGCACAATCCATATAATTTGATTAGTGGATTAGTGAAGTAGGTTGATAGAACTAAGTGTTAGGGTTAATTTTTGAGCTTTTATTCTTTCAATCTTGTGCTAGATTAGGGAAGTTGATTGCCTAGTTTTAGTACGCTTAGGATTATAACTTGAACATCACGGTTATTTTAGTTATTGTACCAACTCCGTTAGTATACGTAGGGATTCTTATCCCCAGCATCACCATCATCTTTGCACTTCAAACCGAAGTTAGTTTAGTTTAATTTCATTATTAGCATTTAATTAGTATAGATTAATTAGGAATAATAGTATAAACCCAACATAACATTCATATTAGCTACGAGACGTACATTTCCAGGGATTTATTCGCATACACACTTTTTCTTGGGTTCGATACTACTTGGTCCCTATACTCGCCCATACTACAGTGATCCCATACTCTTGTGGGGTAACTACTAGTCAAGCTAGTATTTTGCATTCATGTCAATGGAGCCGTTGCCGGGGAAGGCGATGTATGCTCATTGAGTAAGACTTGGAGATAGTTTAGTAGCTAGTAGTGAGTGTTTTTCTTTTCTGTTTATTATTCATTTTCCAGTTGCATTTGATATCTCTTTTGGTGTTTTATGTATATGAAAACACGCTCTAAGGGAGAAACGAGCTAAGATAGAATAAAGCAAGATCCTAAGACTATAGCCAGAAGGAATAGAGCTTTCATGCGAAGGATGACAACTGCAGCTGGAGACGATATAAATTGGGATTTAGGCGTAGAATTGGATTTAGAGGCAGCAAAGTTCAATCAGAATGTGGAATGGGTTGAGGAAGTTAATGAAGTCAACATTCAAAACCAAGCAGCCCAAGGAGAAAACGTCAGCCAAAACCCGAACCTAAATGACAAAAACAATCCCGCACTAAACCAGAATCAGATCCAAAACAACCAGAACCCAAATAACCCATTCAACAACCCTGTCTACCAACATAACAACCTACCTTACCCATGCCTCTATCCACCCTACTATCCACCATACTACCCTCCACCACCAGTTTATCCTTAGCAAGTTCCGCTGAACGCTGATCCTCCTGGTATGGCAATTCGAGGAAGGTTTGAGGCACAACCTCAATGGTATTATGGTGGAGTAGCTATGCCACTAGTCGAGGCTAATAATTTCTCTATATCTCCTGGGATTTTGAAGATGCTTGTTGAGAACCAGTTCAAAAGAGAAGTAGGGAAAGATAATCCTCACACTCATTTGAGGAATTTTCTTATGATAGCCTTAACGTTTAACTATAATTGGATGTCGGAAGATGCGAAGAGGCTCAGATTGTTCCAGTTCTCTCTGACTGGAATAGCTAAGGAATGGTATGATAACATACTTTTATGGGGGGTGTGACTACATGGGCCGAGCTCGAGCGTCTGTTTCTTGAGCGTTTCTACCCTCCGTCTAGAATGGTGAAGGTGAGGAAGGAGATCTCTTCATTCAAGTAGAAAATATGAGAGGAGTTGAGTCAAGCTTGGGAGAGGTTCTTGAACATGCTGATTGAGTGCCCGCAGCACGGGTACAATGAGGGAGATATAATAGCCTATTTCTACTGTGGGGCTTGCAAGGTAGCTCAAGGCCATCTCCATACATGTGCGAATTGAGCATTCCTGAATCGAAGCGCAACTGAGTGCAGACAGATAGTAGAAGATACAATGAAGAACGCGGGGCAGTGGAATGAAGATCAGGAGCATCAGAGGGTCTATCAAATGGAAGACGGTGAGGGGACGAGAAAGCTGCTCATGGCTATGATGGGGAAGATCAGTAATTTGGAGGTTGGGCAGAGTTTGAGAGGTGGAAGTAGTACTTTGAGTGAGAAAGTGGATCAGCTAGGATGCCAACAAGAGGAGGCCAACTATATGGGAAGACCTAATTATAATCAGGGTGGCTATCAGTAAGGTGGGAAACAGCAGGAAAGACCTCTCTAGGGTCAACCGTTTGTACCACCGGGTCAATAGCCTCCTCAGAATCAGTGGAGGAATAACCAGGGATACCAAGGAGGTCAGCCATCTAATCAGAATCAGTGGAGGAAGAACGAGAATTTCTCATATAGCAATCTGAAAGCGGAATAACTGTACCTCAAGGTGTAGATCCAGGTTCGAACCCCCCAGGGGAAGAAGGCGGTTCATCCACCGATGAGATGTTATGTGCTATTTTGCTGAAGGTGGAGGAGGGTAGTAAGAGGTTGTCCTCTCTGGAGTATGATGTGAAGGAGTTGAACAAGAAGAGTGACCAGCGAGATCAAGAACTGTTGGTCCCGGTACAAGACTGAGAGATACATGTATGAGGGGAATACACGTATACAAATCTTTCTTTCTTAAAACCTTGCCGAGTCCCCTTACTCAGAGTGGTATTGAACACTGAGTAGATAATACACCTACTAACAACACTGAGTGGAAGTCAGTTGGCTAACTATCTACTTATGTTCAGTGCGGAATGTGTGAGCCCTGAAAGTAGGGTTGTAAATGAATCAAACAATTTTGGTTTGATTTGATATTTGTATTTGAAATTCGGTATTCATATTCAAAATTTTATAATTCGAGTTCGAGTACAGATAATTTTTTTGATTCGATTAGTTATCAAATACAAATACTATGATATTCAATTCGATATTCGTAAATATTCGATTAAATATTCAGTTAAATATATAATTACATAATTATATAATAAGAGTAATAATAAATAATTATTTATAAATTTAAGTGTAATTATTTTAAGGATATTAACCTTTATAACTTCATCCAACAAGTGGGCTTTTAGACAATTCTTAATTAAATATTTTAATTAAAAAACATTTAATGTAATTTAATTATTAAAAACTTAACAAATTAAAAAGAATTGCAGATCAACACTCTTAATTTGATTATTAAAGTGTTTTTCCATAAATTTGATAAATAATTTTTTTTTCATTTACTTACTTGATTATGTTATGCAAATTTTTAAGTTTATAACCTGTTTGTGAATTCAAACAATGACAATTTTGAAATAAATATTTGAATATTGGCAAAGTATTATGTTTATAATACTCATGGTAACTATTACCATGAACAACAAATTACTAATATATAACGAAGTGGTATAACTCAAGTGGTTAGAATTCTACTACCTATGATACAAATGTCATGGGTTCGAGTCACAATTTTATCGATAAAAAATACTAATATCTTATGTTGAAACAACTAATACCTTTAGTGAGAATAATTAATACCACTTCAACTAATACTTTTAATAAAAACAACTAAATATTCTTTGGAGCTGATAACTTTTGTGCAATTCACTGATACTTTTAGTTTAATTTAATAATATTCTTCAAACAAGTTTAATTGTGAATATTGTTCACATAATACCTTCTCTTGAATATTATTTGTTAGGAACATGCTTGAGAAAAAAATCGATTCGAATATTCGACTCAAGTATTTGTATATTTTCTAATAATTCGATATGAGTTTCAAATCAAATATAAATCACATTTACTATTCGATAAAAAAAATACTAATATCTTATGTTGAAACAACTAATACCTTTAGTGAGAATAATTAATACCACTTCAACTAATACCTTTAATAAAAACAACTAAATATTCTTTGGAGCTGATAACTTTAGTGCAATTCACTGATACTTTTAGTTTAATTTACTAATATTCTTCAAACAAGTTTCATTGTGAATATTGTTCACATAATGTCTTCTCTTGAATATTATTTGTTAGGAATATGCTTGAGAAAAAAAATCGATTTGAATATTCGACTCAAGTATTCGTATATTTTCTAATAATTCGATATTGTTGGGATATTTAGTTTTGATGATTTTCCAAAACGACTTGTAATAGGATGTGTGCGGTCAGGATTGTCTTGTAAAGGTTCAGGTTAGGATAGTTTGTTTTCAGTTTACAGGTACTCTGTTGAGGGGGAACTCAGCGGACTCATAAACCTGAAGAAGTCAGAAGCCATCCAAGAGGAAACAAACTCAAGTCCCCTGAAGACCGTCCTGAAGGAATTCCCACTGAGTATAAACCTGACTTTCTAAGCTGGTCAGTGGACTACTCAGTGAAGAGCATGGTCATGAGGATCAGTGTTGTGCCGAGTAGATCCTGAAGGAGTCAGGCTACTGAGGAATGAGAGGTTGACAATTTGCCTTATGTCAACTCTCCTGAGTAGACTTAGAGTCTAATGAAGGAAGTCCAATGAAGGAAGTCTACTGAGAAACTCTCCTGAGTAGACTTAAAGTCCAATGAAGGAAGTCCAATGAAGAAAGTCTACTGAGAAACTCTCCTGAGTAGACTTAAAGTCCAATGAAGGAAGTCCAATGAAGGAAGTCTACTGAGAAAGTCTACTGAGAAACTCTCCCGAGTAGACTTAAAGTCCAATGAAGGAAGTCCAGTGAGTAGACTTCAAGTCCAATGAAAGTTCCTAAGAAGACCTCAAGTCTACTGAAGAAAAGTATCCTAAGAGGACTTCAAGTCAGCTGAAGAGAAGTCACATGAAGTTAGGACTACCCTGATCAAGTACCCTGAACAAAAGAGCCGTTGGACTCAGTCCACGTGGACCAATCAAGTCAAGGCAGCAAATCTGACAAAAGCTGACAAAGGCCATACTTTACTGAAAAGGAGAATTTCACTCCAGAGATAGTCTGGATTTGAATGTTACTCTCTCCAACGGTAACATTCAAATCCACACTATAAATATAAACTCAAGCTTCATTTGTGAATAAGCAAGGAGCTGATGTGAGAGTGGTGCGTTTCAAGGGAGGCATAAGGAGGCACCATCTCCATCAAGAACACTGACCTGAGTTCTTCATAGTCATATTTGAGTGTTCCAGTTTGTATACTCGAGCTCATCATATACATCCTAAGCTTAGAGAGATTTTCCCAACCTTAGCTTAAAGGCTAAAACCATGTAAGGGGAAATCTCACCTAGTTGGAGAGAACCAAACCAAACTAAACCCTTTCCAGAATAGTGTTAGGTGTTGCAGTGAGGTGAGGAGAGGCAGTCCCTGAGTGAAGAGGGATGTGAGGCCAGTTCGAGAGGCAGCTCCGCGGAGGGGTGTGAGTCCAGTTGTGAGTGCACCTTGGCACGTTAAAAACAAGAATCCCGGGTAGTGGATTTCCTGTTAAATCAGGCAGTGGATGTAGGAGCTTGAGCCTCCGAACCACTTTACATTGTTGTGTTCTTTATTGCTTTACTGACTTGCATAACATCAGTGTTAAAACAAAAATTTCTCCTAATTTCCCATATTGTCTTTGTTTGTGAATGAAAAAAACGGGACCAACATATATGAGTTTCAAATCAAATATAAATTACATTTACTATTCGAAAATAATTCGATTCGAATTCGATATTCGAAATAATTTAACAAATACGAATTCAAACACAGTGATATTCGACTCGATTCGATTTGTTTACATCCATACCTGAAAGATTAAAATCTTATTTAATGTTTGCTTTCTGAAAACTTGATTATCTTTTTACGAAGCTGTGGTTAGAAGGGCAATGCTCTGAGTTCTATGATCAGGCTGATTGATTCAAGCCTGATAAAATATGCAATGAATGACTTAATAAAATAAGCAATTAAGAATAGATATCAAAGCAGTAAGAACACAGGGAGTTTAACGTGGTTCAAAGACTTAAGCTCCTACG
The DNA here is from genome assembly GCA_947034835.1 of Ballota nigra. NCBI lineage: Eukaryota > Viridiplantae > Streptophyta > Magnoliopsida > Lamiales > Lamiaceae > Ballota > Ballota nigra. Next base: position 51,773,409 of record OX344727.1, on the reverse strand, counting down.
TCCACGATCCTGATTGAATAGGAAAATCCACTAAGGATTTGCTTATTTTTTACGTGCCAAGGTGCACCCAGATCAGTCTCACTCACTGCCCTTTACTTACTTCCTTCTAACTCACTTACCAACTTCCACCAGCAAACCTGACTAAGAGGGTTTTGGTTTCAGTTTGGTTTCCAACTAAGGCGTGATTATCCTTACAAGACAAGGCTATTCTAAGGATTGGATAATCACTCTAAGCTTAGGATATTTCTAGTAGGCTCAGTGGAATACATAATAACTCTCTAACTCAAGAAACACATGGAAAATTAAAGGCTTTTCGAGTGCTTCTTTGTGAATGCTTTCATTGCTTGAATGCTGAGAGTTTGAGTAATTTCTGGCTTCAAAATTTCCCGTAACCTTGCTTGGGTTCAAGGTCTTCTGTATTTATAGATGAATTAGAATAACTATCTGTTAGAGAGATAGTCTTCTAGTCATCTTCGTGTAGGATACCTTCAACGGACATATTTCCCATGCAGCCGCCGTCCTTGCATGAATTTGGTAAGTTGTATTTAATGCTTACTGAACTCTGCAGGGATGTCAGGTTCAAGTCAGCGTCCGTACATGACTTGTTGCGCTCTGATTGGTCCACGTCATTTGGTAGGTGAGAATGTCAGAACTCATTCTTCAGTTCAGTCTTGTTTTTACCGAGTTCAGGTTTGTCCTCATCTTCGTACGTCTTCCAGCGCTGACATTCCTTTTGCATTGCTTGGATCCTACTCCAAGTCTTTTCCCAATAACTCAGTGTGGTCCTATTTCCTTCAGGCTGAGTTAGCAATGATCTCAAGATCATGCTCTTCATCCTGACACTTACTCAGCCGGCTTAGATAGACTGCTATAAGTTCAGGATGGTGCTCTTGTGTCTTCAGGCTTCAGTCTTATTTGTCAGCAATGAGTACTCCTCTCATTGTGTATCTGTGAATATAAAATATTCTAACTTACAAACCTAACCGAGACTAGCCTGACTATTACAACACTTAGGCAAGTTATCTTTTCAGGGTCTTTGGGATCTAATCAAAACTGACATTGTCCCAATAAGAACTTCAGAGAAAGGATATGGAGTTGAATAGAATTCAGCAAGAGAAAAACATGCGGTTCACTTTCATGGAGTATCAGATTAGCTAGATCGCGAAATCGTTGGTTAGAGAGTCGGGTAAATTTCCTTATATGCCGAAAGGTAACCCGAAAGAGTAATGCAAGATGATCCAACTGAAAAGTGGTACCAAATATGACGGTCCTCAACTACCTACTAATGTGGAGGAAGTCCATAGAGAGATTGAGAAAGAGAGTGCAGAGAATAAAGAGAGTGACGAGGATGTAGTGGAGGAAGCTCAGAAAGGGAAGGAAAAGAAAGAAGATGAATGGGTTCCCAAGTGGAAGAAGGCAAAAGAAGCCAAGTAAAATGTGAAGGAAACCGAGCGTGATGAATGGAGGGTGCCAAAATTAGTAATTTCGGTACCATATCCGCAGAGGTTCATGAAGAAGAAGTTAGATGAGAAGTTCGCGAAGTTTCTTGAGGTCTTCAAGAAGTTGCACATCAACATCCTGTTTTATGATGCTTTGGAGCAGATGCCTAATTATGCAAAGTTCCTGAAGGATTTAATTGCTAAGAGGAGAAGAGTTGACGTGCCCGAACTTGTACATCTGAATCATGAGGTGAGTGCAATAGTGCACAAAGAGCTTCCCCCGAAGTTGAAGGATCCCGGTAGCTTCACAATCTTGTGTGACATCGGGAATGGAGTCAAGAGGGGAGCATTTTGCAATTTTGGGGTGAGCATAAATCTTATGCCATTGTCACTTTTTAAGAAGTTGAATGGAGGAGACCTTCAACCGACGATGATGACTCTTCAACTCGCTGATTGTTCTATCGTAAGACCTCAAGGTGTGCTTGAGGATGTTCTTGTGAAGGTTGTGAATCACGTGTTTCTAGCTGATTTTGTAGTCCTTGACATGGAGGAGGACGAGCACGTGCCCCTGATTTTGGGAAGATTATTCTTAGCTACGGCCGGGATGGTGTTGGATATAGCAAATAGGAAGATCACGGTGAAGGTGAATGATCAAGAAGCGAAGATCTCCCTCTATGAGGCCATGAAACATCCAATGGAGAAAAAAAGCGAAGAAGTGAAGTGTGTAGACGTGGCCCAAGTGGAAGAAAAAGGAGGAGGAGATTTGGAGAAGTCTAAATCAGAAAGTTGCTCGAAAAGGCACCTCCGTTGAGAGCTAAAAAGAAATTGAAACCACCACCAGAGGTGAAGAAGGTATTCATGGTAAATGAGCATCGAGTAAAGAAATTCTACAACTTCTCTTCTGAGAATAAGGGAGGTACCTTTGAGTCTCATGACCCATGAGCTCCTTTGAGCTCGGTCCGGCATTAGGACCTTAAAAATAACGCTAAATTGGAGGTAACCCATTTTTACTTGCTTTTGAGTATTTTTAATGTTTGAGTATTTTTGTGTTCGTGTGATTTTGACCTCGTTCTTGAGTATTTTTATTGTAGGCTTGTTTTGAGGATGCACGAATTTCAAATGAGTGATGAAGGGAAGCAATTCAAGAAAAGGGAGTGTGCTACATTGATAAGTACAAACCGGTATTATGCGTATGAGGTAACCCCGAACCCCAAACTTAGACCGCTTCACAAGACCGAAGTTTGGGAGTGGAGTGTTTAAAAGTTTTATAGTGATACATATGTACCGGCACACTAGAGAGGTTTGATTGACATTGCACAGGCGCACGCCCTCTCGTTGAGTTGAGTTTGGTTATATATTATTCATTGATAGGTATTTGAGCTTGAGTTGATTGTGTGAAATTGGGTGCTACTACTTATTTTCATGCTTATTAACTCTTCTTGCTTATTGATTGCTATCATTGAGTGTGAATTATGAGTATTGATTTGTGGAATTGAGTTAGGGACTAGATTGTGTGAGTATAGTAATTAGAGTGGATTTGAGAGGGAACTCGTGCACTTACGAATTTTCCTTTTGAATACTTGTGTGATAAAAAGAGAGAATTCACTAGGTCTAGCATAGATGTGAAAGCCGTGAGATTTGAGCCTTATAAGAGATTAAAATTCACTAAATTGATCTCATCGTTTGTGAGTGGATCTTCACCTAAGAGGGGCTATAACTTGTGGGTACTCTTGCTTCTTGATTGTGTCTAGTATGAAATGTCGAAGATGATTTTAGGTCGTCTTTGAATTGATAAGTCACTTAGCCAAAATTAGCCTACCATTGACATTAATCCCTTGTTAGCCCGTTTGAGCCTGAGCCTATTATTTGCTAGCCCATTTGAACTATTCCAAATTCTAAAACTCTTTTTGTCTCAATTTGAGTGGAGAATAAGAAAAGTTGTGAATGAAAAGGGGTTTGAGTTGAGAATGTGAAGTGCTTATGGTTGAGTGAGTATGAGAAAATGAGTGATGAATTTATGAGTAGTGGGAAAGAACAAAAATTGAGAATGAGCAAAAGAAAATATGAGCTTATATATTGTGTGAAAAGAAAAAAAAGAAGGAAGTGTAGTGATTGAGAAAAAAGTAAAAAGAGTTAGAAGAAAAAAATTGAGGTGTTGAGAGTCGATGGAATTGAAAGTGCCTTGTATGAAGATATTGAAGTATTATGTTCCTAGTATTGAAATACCGAAGTTTGATTTTCTATTCTCCATTCACTTGAGTCAGTTTATCCTATATAGTTACCCCACCTGTCCAAAGAGCCGTACATTACAACCTTGAAAAAGTCTTTTTTAATTTGGCATGAATTCTAGTATGTGGCCGGAGTTGAGAGTACTTACAAGCTTATGATCACTAATTTGTGTGAATGATTGATTGAGAGTTTCCCTATTTATTGATAAACACTTGTGAGGGAGCGAAACACATCACCGAGGACATATCCATGTTTGATTTTAGTGGTTCTTATTGATTATCCATGAGTATGATGAAGGGGGTGAGTTTGTGTGCGAGTGATCTATTTTTTAAGCTTGAAAACTATTAGTTGCATGATCTGGTACTTTGATTCATTTCTAACAATTTCACTTGACTTATTATTTCATTGCTTGAGGACAAGCAATATGGTAAGTTTGGGGGGGAGGGGGTTGATTAGGCGTGAAATTGTGATGTTTTGTAGCCCGATTCGTCCGTGTTTTGAGAGTACTTGATGAGTATTTGGAGCTATTTGAGTATTATTTCTATAAACTTATCAATTTGTCTCTTTGATGCTCATATTAGGAAAGAAGGCGAAAAACGGAGTTCGTATGACTTTGAATCGACTCTAACGGACTCCCGGATAAGTAGATATTGAAGAAATACAAAAAGTCTTAGTTCATGCGAAGAAAAATATTATTTAGCTCAAAAGGAGGAAGCATTCGAGTAGAGGAGCTCGAGCACCAAGTCCTCAAGCACATGGACTCGAGCGCCTCAAGGTCGCTGGAGGATTGAAGTGCTCGAGTGGGTTAAGATCGAGTTGTACCCGCTCGAGCAAGAGGGACTCGAGCGCCCTGAGCCTGCTGGAAGTAAGAAGCGCTCGACCAACTCGAGCTCGAGCGCTAGGCACTCGAGTGGTCAAGCTCGAGCAATGAATGTTCCCTGGAAGTTGTAGGCGCTCGACCATGAAAAGCTCGAGCGCTTTCGGCCTATTTTCACCCAAATACGGCCCTTACCCTATAAATACCCCTCCAAGCATATCCATTCATATCTACACACACCATCACATATTTAGACATAGTTTTTGAAGGAGAAGAGCTTGGGGAAGAAGTTTAGAGAGTGCTAGCAAGGTTTTCAACGTGTAATTGAGGTTTTAACATACGAATTCTTAGTTTAATTATTTCTTTGAACGTATTTTGATTTTTTGAGTACTTGAGACTATTAAACCTAGGTTTTTCAGATTTATAAAGATATAATTTTGAGACTTGAATTTATTGATTTTATCTTTAGTTTATGTTCTTGATTTCTTTAGTACTTTCAATTATGCTTATGATTATTGATATCGTTATTGCTTTTATTCTTGAAACCACCATGTTAGGCTAAAACCCTTGTATGCTTGGGAAAGGATGAACTCGTAGAAGTTGGACGTTGGTACGTAATTAGGATAATTCGTGATGTATAGTTTTAGTTCTCTTAATTATTGAATATTTCTAATAAACCCTAGAATAATCATAGAATTAAGTACGAAAATTGTTAGAGAGAAGACGAATGCATCACTCTTTAATAACAAATAGGCTTAAGGAGAGGGTTTTAGAAGGGGTTTATAATCTACCTGTTTATCTAGGGAGGATGGCCGCATCACCTTAGTTAAATTAGAGCCTCAATAATTAAGCACAATCCATATAACTTGGTCCCTATACTCACCCATACTACAGTGATCGGTGATCTCATACTCTTGTGGGGTAACTACTAGTCAAGCTAGTATTTTGCGTTCAAGTCAGGACCACAGAGAGAACTCTGCCACAAACCAAAATAGCTGCTGAATAATAATTTCTGCATAACCCTCCTAGGGCAAAACAAACCAGTTTAAATACTTCTAAAGGACCATGAACAAAGCCTTATTCCAAATACCAAAAATAGAATTCCAAATAAAAGGAAAGATTGAAATAAAAATCTTGAAATTAAGGTACTGAATATCAATTCCCCTCCTGTAATTAAAAAGAATATTTTACGATCAATTTGCCATCTTCGCCCTCCGCCTATACACTTGAATAGGCTTCGAGCTTCGATCTATCAATATGTATAAAATTATATGTTGTTGGTAAATTATTATTTGAATTAATTACGATTAATTCATGTTAGTAATAATTATATTTAAATTCGAATTTAAATTTCATCCCGAATAGATTCGGGCAAGCGATTTTCCCCAACATAAACATCTGGCACAAAATGTCCGGCCTATCTACAGATTCCAAATAATTCTCATTCTAGAATCTAGAAATTTCCGGCCACTTTGGATTACACGTTATCGAGATGAACAAATCTGGGTAAGAAAAATATTTGCATAATGTCATGACATTTCGGAAGTTTTACTTCATATATTTTGGACCACCAGTGAACGAATAGGGCATAATTCTTTTACTCGTGTACAGAGGGTCCGATCCACATGCCTCTAAAGCACTCTTCATCTCACAAACCTTTCTCTTCCTCAGCTTAACCTGATTGTTCTTAGTAAAACACAACCTCTCCACCTCAATCATGGTATAAGAATCAACAAAAAATTGTTGGAACAATCGTCTCAAAATGAATAATGTATTAGGCTCATTTCGGTGCTCGTGAATTCGAAAAGCAAAAAATTCACGCATAGTCAGTCTGATTCTTTTCCTACTTGTAAAACCAGCATCATTGTGGACAACATCAAACCTGTAATCATCCTCACTATAGAAAAACAACAGAGGGTACAGTAGAGGAACGTAGCAAGGATGGAGCTCACTTATTCTTATTAGGCCCCCATCACAGGTCTGAAGAATAATATCCCTTTTCTTGAACGTCAAATCAAGATCACCAGGGATAAGTGCTGCAACCTCAGAAGTAGTTGTGAGGTTGTGTACCCTACCATCAGAAGTTCTCCTCTCCAATAAATTCAACCTCAGCTCGGGCTCAGCTCCCGATAGAATGCTCTCCCCAGCACTCCGAAATTGTATAGAAAAAGGATTAAAATCATCAACCATCTTCCTAATCTCAGAAATGATCTGGTCATCCATTTTCTTATGCTTCTTCTTAGCTCGCTTGCTACAAAAAAAATATAATATTTCAGGAGACTAATAAAATGATAAATAAAACAATTGGGAAACAAAGAACGAAAAGACTAAAGCGACAATTGAAAAATGTATAAACGTCATTAAATACTAACCCCATAGAGTGTACTCTATTCTGGATCTCATTCTTAGTATCGTATATGTATAGTTGCGAAAACTTCGGCTTCTCACCAAGCACGGGCAAACAACTTTCAATCTGGTGATAGTTTGCTCCATTCAACCTAAATACGTTTGGACCACACAAATATGTGTTATAATATGATATTTTTTATTTTGGGAGAAAATTTGCTACTACATGAATTTTTTCCTAACTTGGGAGAACACTCAAATTAAGAAAAGTGTGGAAAATTCGACCTAGATCTGAATTGACAAAGTTACAAGACTAAAACTGTACACTACAAGAAAATGCATTTTTTGTAATCAATTTATTTGTAACCAAGATTTAAATGGTTACAAAAAGATGATTTATTGTAACAAAATTTTATTTTCGTTACAAAAAGATGACTTACTGTAACAAAATTTTATTTTCGTTACAAAAAATCATGTCTTAAATAACAATGAATAATTATCGTTACAAATAGAAAATCTTGGTTACAAATAGTAAATGACTTCTTATTTAAATTTTATTAATTTTTTAAAAAATATATATAATTAAAAATTATGTCCTCTATCCTACCCCTGTATTACTTATAATTTGGCTTCTTTAAAAAAACTTATGTAAATTAAATTAGACTTTTAGCCACACGGACTAAATGACTTATAATATTTTTTTATTTCATCTTCATTTAATTATTTTTACAATTTATTACTATTTGATAAAAAAAAATATAGTGGCTTTCCGTCATATTTATCTAATGATTTTATTGATTAACCAATCCAATATCCTAAAGTTAATGTTTTGAGGTTTATAAGTATTGAGCATTAAATTGGTTCATACACGAATTATTGAAGAATATTAGTTATTTTCACTAAAAAATATTAATTGTTTTTATTGAAGGGTGTTAATTGTTTTTACTGAAGAGTTTTAGTTTGTTTTCACTGAACAACTAAAACTCTTCAGTGAAACAACTAATACCCTTCAATGATTCATATATGAACCAGTTGCATACTCATAATATATATGACAAAGTATTATATAAAAATAGTTCTTAATAAGCTTATCATTATATATTTTTAAAGTAAAATCTCGTAAGGAGTATCATTAATTTGGTTAAGTGGTATTATATTGTAATTGTTGCAAAAAAAAAAAAAAAATTGAACTTAAATTAATAATACTCCTGATGAATTTTTTGATGCCCTTAGTCAAATATTCGATTCTTTAAACAGTTTTATAATAAACTTATCATGAACCATTTTCATAAAAAAAAAAATATATATATATATATATATATATATTTCTAAACATTTTAAATTAGATTTTAGAAATGGTCGAAAATGCAGGAACCTTTTGTTACCTCATTTTTTTTAAAAGCACTCTTATTTTTTTTTGACGAAAAAAATACACTTTCACTAAGCCCTAAGTCCCTAATATTAGAACCTAATTCATCCGGAGTCCCCACACTCCCGTCGCGTGCAACCCTTGCCGATCGCGCCGCCCACACTTGCAGTGGCACCGACTGCCACTAGTGGTTGCGTCGCCTGCTCCTTGTTCTCACAAACGCACTACTCGTCGTTCTCTTCGAGTCTCCGTCTCTCCCCTCAGGTATCTAATTGTACTAATGATTATTGCATAGGTTTCTAGTAATTCTTGGATTGTAAATTAAACCAACGTTTGTGAATTATACATTTTAAATTTATGGATCTGCATATTGGAATTTTAAGCATGGGTGAGAAAGTGTAAGCATTGTCTAGTGATTCGTACGCTTTTGATTTTAATATAATTAATATTTCTGTAGATTTCTATTGTTTTATACATTTATTTTTGTTGTGTATGGTTATATGTCCAACTAAAATAGAAATTTGAGTAGTAGTTTGAAGAAAAATGAGGGAGACTATTGTGGTTTCAAATTTATACTAGTCCATGTCTTACAAAACTGATAGACTTATATAGAATATGGATCGTTTGAATTTAGGAATTACGTGGATCTTTTGTGCGTTTGCCAATTTAATTATTATATAATCAGTATTAACATAAACTTAGTAATTGGATCTTATGCTTTTGAAAATCAGCATTTTGCTCTGCAAACTCCACATTGTTAGCAAGTTAAGTATTGTGGCATGTAACAATATTGCATATTTTGATTACACAATGTTGGAGAATGATTTTACTATTTTTGGATTGTGGTAAAGAAACTATACCAATGGAAATTTATATGCCTTTGTAGGTTGAGTCGGCCCTCTAAATGTTAAACCTCAGATTATTTTCTTAAGTGATATCAAAGTCAATGGGTTTGATGCAAAAAAATCTGTCGCAGTGCTTATAGACGAAGAGTTTGGTGACCAAGGTATGAACTCTCCTTGTATTATTTTATTACTAACCTACCGGGTGTATATATTACACAAGAAAAAGGGTGACATTTGACATTTGAAACAACTTTCCCACCTGGTGATATTCAGATAAATTTAAATGTCACCACAACTGAAAAGTTCTGGTTCTAACCTCAGCTGAGGAGAAGAACTGGAGCCTCTTGCTATGGTTAAAGTTCTATAAATTAAATTTTACTTCTTTTGAATTATAAATTCTTAATAAAGTACATTATAGATTTTACTTCTACCATTATCAACTTTCTTATTATGCATTATAAATTCTTAACCTTATGATATTTTATCGTTTTGTATCTTTTGTAGGATAATGGAGTTTCAATTTGATCACGGACCAGAAGACTAATCAAGATTTACTGTTTAAGTCAACACTTTTGATATTTTTTATTTTATTCATGTTATCATGTACATTAAAGTGTTCAAATACATTGCTAGTTTTTCTTGTTAGGATGTTGACATGTTAATGTACATGTATTTGGAGATGAATATTTTTTTTAAATAAAAATATTGTATTATGATCATTTATTCATAGGGTCATTTGCATTATGACCCTTTTTTATTATGTTATTTGTAACTTTTTTTTTTAACAAAATGAGGTAGTAAGTGCAACGAAGAATCAATATTTTAACACTAGATATATTACTCTGTAGCAGTTTATTCGTAACGAAATTATTTTTAGTAACGAAACTTTAGTTATTGCAACTAAAGATTTTGTAACGAAACAAGTTTCGTTACAATTTTATTGGTAACGAAATTGAATTTTTTTCGTTACAAAAACTTTTTGCGACGGACTTTAAATGACCAACATGTGTAACGAATGTTTCGTTACAAAAGGTTTTTGTAACCAAAAAAGGACTTTTCGTAACCATATTTTTCGTTACAAGAAGTGCATTTTCTTGTAGTGGTAGGAATGAAATTTACCACTTGCAACAGGAACAAATTTTAGAATGGCCAATTTTATAATTCAAATTAATTAGCAAATTGGATACAGTTACCTAAATCCATTACATTTATTGTGAATAAAGAGGAACTAACTTTTCAAAGAAAAATCAAAAGGTGAATATGCGAAATAAGAGGACATTCTTTAAATTGGGAGAAGATTTACTAATATATGCTTATTTTTTAAATGATTTGAGAGAAAATTCAAATTATGAAATTGTGGCATATCTGTTTTAGACTTGAAATAATATGCAGAACGGAAATAAGAAATACGCAAACTATAGAATTAAAATCGTGCAACTATTTTAAATAAATTACAGACGGTATTTTTTTAAGATAGAATTAATACTTTGTAAGTTATAATTTAACATATTTACACGTAGTAAAAATATATCACTATTAAAAATCACCAAATACTTGCATGTCCAACAATTGTGCAAGGGTTTTTCCTGGTCAAGTGTTATCCTACCATACAAATTTAATTACCAAGAAATTAGTAACCTAAATTTATGACAGTAAATGTGAATCAAGGTGAATTAACAATTGTAGGGAAACATAGGATTTGAATATGTGAAATAATAGGAAACTTTTTAGTTTGAGAGAACCTTTATTATAAGGCGAGTATTGTCAATTAATAAAACATCCATACAATTACCACTCTTAAATAGCTAAAGTTATGGATCTAAATTGATACAAAAACTACATATTTGACTTTATAAATCATATTTAATTTTTAAATGATATATAAATCAAATCTAAATCGTGGTAGGATTTCGCATAGAGCAAGTCCCTGAAAAAAAATTGTCACTTTAAAAAACCTCATATAGTTGCATGTCCCTAAATTGTGACATGATTTTTTGTGGTAAATGGTTAATTTTAGCACTCAAATTAATTAGCAAATTGAAAAAAGTTACACAATAACTAAATATTTGACTTTATAAATCATAATTAATTTTTAAATGAATAAAAGTCATAATTTGCATAAATCAAATATTATGTTTCGTATAAGGCAAGTCCTTGAATAAAAGCATGCCACTTTTAAATGCCTTATATAGTTGCATGTCCCTAAATCGTGGTAGGATTTTTTGTGGACAATGGTTGTTGGGGAAATCGTATGTCCGGATCTATTCGGGATGAAATTTAAATACAATTATTACTAACATTAATTAGTCCTAAATTAATTCAAATAATAATTAGTCCAACACCAAATAAATCCATGCACATGAATATATTCACGTAAAATTACGGCGGAATATCTAAGAATTTTACATGAATACGCACCTCTTGTAGCTACGTTGGAAGACAAGATCGGGACAAGCTAAACGATCCTATGAACCGAAAAGTCTTCTCAAGTATTCCATTTTTGCCTTATTCGTTCGCCGGTGGGAAGCGCTCACGAATAATTTAATAATCTAAAGGTAGAGGAAAATATTTATTCCTCTCGATTTTTTCAACTCATGGAATTTGTAAACTGGAGATGAAATAACCAACTCCTATTTATAAGAGTGATGACCGATTTTTCAATATGGAAAAGGAAGAGGAAAAAAATATTTTCTTGATCTCCAATAAATCTTGAATATATCCCATATATTCTTTTCTCCATAATAAAATATTCTACAAAAATCTCATCTCCTCATTATAATTATAATTTTCAAAATTTTAAGGAGAAAATCTCAAGATTTGGATCTTCTTGAATTTATGAGATAATCTTGTATTCCAAAAATACATATCTATCATAATATTTTTTCAAAAAAAATTAACAAAATCTTTTTTGTCTCTTAAATCACTAATATTGAAATTAACATGGAAAAATCAGAAAAATATTTTTCTTTTATTTTAATCACCTTATTATTATTGGGCTACTTGAGGGGCCTTTAGGAGAATTAAGATTGGACCTCCAAATAGACTTCTGAACTTCAATATTGAGCCCCAATATAATTCAGTCTACTAATATTAATTAATACCCATATCAAATTAATATTGCATTATCAATCTTAATCCATATTACGATAATATGGGCTCCCGGTTATTACTTCCCGTATTTAAGATTATCTAGTCCATTAATTAATTGAGCTTCTGAATTAATTAACATCTTGTGCCTTGGAGTAAAGACAACTCAACATTTTTAACCGTACTAGAAAACTAATTTCCACTTGCAAGATTTGGTACGATAAAACTTCTGAGCCTACCAAGGGGACAAATCACACAAGACGTACTTGCACACGTTTCTCCGTATTAAATCTTAGCAACCGTCGTATGATTATTATTACTGCCCAAAACACAAGGTTCGAAGTCACGATGATTCTCACCCGACATGTATCAAAATAATAACTATTAACCACACACGGTCCTATTTAAGTGACGGAGATTAAGAAATCAATAACCACTGGGATCTAATTCTTCACCTTTCATAACAGAAGAATTTATCCTCGTTGTAGGTCCTCTTCAACACATACAAAATATGATAGTGCAATCTCTTGGTCAAGACAGGTCAATCTGAGAACTACACATCAACCTTTCACGGCGGATTGTTCAATTACACCTAAGTCGTGAATTTGTATGTTTAGTTACAAGGAACTGTTAATGTGATCTTCTGTGATCTAGTATCACCACATTAACTACAATGTAACATATATTATATATTGAACGGTTTGCAATAAATATTTAACATTCATTAATATTTAAAGTAATAGTGATAAAAGATTTATTCTCATAAATAAGTGTTTAATTGTAACGCCCTGAACCCAATATATATTAATTATATCGAATTCAAAGTGTTATTGTGATCAAAAGTCCGAACTATAAAATTTTTGAAGGAAAATAACGGGAATGAGAGATGATGAGTTTTTATGCAGCGGAAGAAATGAATAGAATAATTTTAGTAAGTATCTCACACACATATATGTGTACATAAAGCATAGTATTAACATTAACATTTTATTTAAGTGGGGAACTTCGTGTCGTCTCTATTACTGTCCTTGCTCCCCGTAATCGTAATCTGCAAGGGGTTAGGAAAAAGGGGCGTGAGAATTGAATTCTCACATATGGGTGATTTGCAACATCATGGGATTGGTAAATCCGAAATATATTAAGTTATACTCATTGATAAAGTGTTTATTTTATTTAATCAGTTTCATATAAAATTTAAACGGCATTTAAACATATTTCGCATAATTTAATTGAAATAGCACAAGTTGGTTCACATTAAGGCAAAGCCCAAAGTCATATCACATATTATCACAACTGACAAACCATAAACGTACAATCATTCCACTTCCAACAAAGTTACTCTTTTCAACTCCAACCAATCAACAAAGTTACTCTTTTCAACTCCAACCAAAACTTACTTCATACAACCACACAAGCTCACATCATCCAACCTTATACATCCCTCAAAATAAGCAAGTATCAATGGCATTCTTCCCAGTGCGTCAAACGACAGCTGACCGGGGACCAGATCTACTTGATCAACAACCTTGATTCCGAGGGCGTCCCCGACAGCAGCCCCGGAGGTCGGATTTAAAACTTGATCCCGACTCCGTACATACTGACCTTCCACGAAACTGACTCAATAAACTTTACAAAGAATAAATACTTGACTGACAACTGAACTGATTCATGCTCACGTAAGGTGTTTACTCATGCAGTGGTGATCGATTCACAAAACGACAGGTATTATATAACATATAGTTATATCACATAATTCAAACAGTTATATAGATAGGTGTTACATTTATGTTGGATTAGATATTTTTGATTTGATTTAATCGAGTTCAGGAAATACCGGCACGATGTTATTATTAGCAGATCAATCAACAGATCATCACCCACCTGTTAACTCCGGGTCCCGAGAGTGATATACAACCAGAATGTCGGATCCTTCGTGCGTATTTCGATTAGCACAGAATCCTAGTACGAAACCATTTGATTAAAAGTTGACCTTTGAATTATTAGGAAAACTTGAGAGTTTGTGTTACGAGAATCGAGAAAGTTGTGGTCTTATAAACTCAAAAAGGACTTGCTTAAGGGTCACACCCTATTTTGGTAAATACACCACTTCAAAAAAGGTGAGTGTATTGAGTGAGTGTATTTACTAGTATACTTGTGGTATGACTATTTCGATTAATACAAAAATAATCTTTTGATAAGTACACCCCTTTTTAAGAGGAGGTGTATTAGGGGGTGTATTTACTGAATTCAATGGTGTCCTTAATAAAGGCCCTTATAAATTTAAAAGCATAAGAATTTATATCTTATAAAAAAAACTCTTATTAAAACTTATTAATAACTTGATTTTTCTAAGAAATTTATATTATAACTAATATAGTTTATAAAAAGGTATTCTTATTTTCTAACTTTAGTAACACTTCTAAAAATTGATTAGTGACACTTTCTAAACAAAAGAATTATACTATTTTCCACCTTTTCATTTGTTTACTAAATTTTGAATATTAAACGACTTATCTTTTCGTTCTTAATTTTCTAACAGTCGCACAAGGGGAAGACGAGTTTCCCTTTGTCTCTAAAAAACTCAACTAACACTAAAATAAACTAATTTCATCACCATATCATCAGCTAACCAAACCAAACTAATTCATCCATCTAATAATATCATCTAACTAATCCAATAAAACTAGTTCATCAATCCAATAATACCAAACATCTTAAACAACAATACTAAACAATAAAAATACCAACAGTCCATCTACAAGTCTCAAAACCAAAATAATTATCTTAAAACTTACAACGGCTCAACGGGAAACAACTCAATTCCTAATCCAACTATTACGAGAAATAAAAATAAGGTAGCAATTCTTACGAGTCCGGTTGGGGTGGTAAACGAACGGCCTAACGGCGTCCTAAAAAAAATCGGTTATTCGTCGGATTATTTGGGCAGCATAACGGCGTCGTTCGAGAATTCGGGAAAATGAATCGAACAGCCTAACAGCGTCGTTCGATGTCTCCAAAAATTCCGGCAACATCAAATCGTCATCTCGATCGGAAATTAAACACGAAAGAATAGAGTTATATAACGAAATCGGTTTTTGTTGGTTTATAATTGAAAGGGGGCTTTTTCACGAATACTTACTGGAAAAGAAGAAAGAAAGAGGCGACGCTGCTTCGCGAGCGTTGCACGGCGGCTGGAGAGGCGCGACGGCGGCGCTGGGCACGGCGGTGAGCGGCGGTGCTCGGAGCTGAGGCGAGGCGGCGCTGCTTCCAATCGGAGCGGCGCGAGCTTGGACGGAGGAGAAGGCGGCGTGAAGTGGTGCTCCTGGGGCGAGGCCACGGCGGTGTGGTGCGCGGCTGAAAGGAGAGGCGGCGCCGACGATTGGAGGGAGAAGAAGGAAAGGGGCGTGCGGCGTTTGGGCGGTGGCTCCGCGGAGGACAGAGGCGGCAGCGCTGGTGGCGTCCAACGAAGAGGACGGCAGCACGCTGGGAGCAAGAGGCGGACGGCTGTGAGCGGAGGCGGAGGTCGCCGGCTGGGGAAGAAGAGGGGAGAGAGAGAAGGAGGCGAGAGGAAAGAGAAATTTTGAGAAAATAATTTTGGAATTCTTCTTATCTACGGCAATTGCTTATTGATATGGGTAGATTATTTAATTAAACAATTAATTTAAAAAGGAGGATAAAATATGTGGGAGGAAATTAATACTTAATTAATTTAATTAAAAAAGAAAAGTAATTTATGTGGCCAGAAATTAATCCCCTTTAATTCAGATATTTTCGTTCCCAAATGATACGGTTTAGGGATCGTTTGGTTCACGAGATTAATCCCGATTTGAAAATTAATACAGTTTTGAGACTCAAATAATATTTTATAGCATTTGAGTTATTCTCAGTAATTTATACGGATCGAAATCCTAATTTCAAACTTGAATATTTAATTTCTCGTAGTCCTTTATTCGTTTGAAAGATCCGATTCTTTCTACGAATTTAGGAATTTATAAAAAGGGTATATATTTAAATTACACAAAAGCACACAAAATAATAAAATAAAAAGAAACAAAGATAAAAAATAAAATAAGGGTTCTAGGAATATAAAAGGTATAAAACGGGACGGGGTATTACATCCTCACCCCCTTAACAGAATTTCGCCCCCGAAATTCAGCTTCTAGGTATTGCTTAAGCATTGAGGGTATTTGGTTAGGACTTCATCCTCTATTTCCCAAGTTGTTTCTTCTTTCTCGTGTCGGCTCCACTGGACTAGAACTAATGGTATCTATTGATTCCTTAATAAGTGCATCTTCCTTCCTAGGATAGTAACTGAAACTTCTTCATAAGTCAGGTCACAGCTTAAATCTAAATCTATACGACTAATAACAGGGTTTGGATCGCTTATGTACTTCCTGAGTGTAGATATGTGGAACACATTATGCACTCACGATAACTCTGGTGGTAGTGCTAAGCGATAAGCCACATCCTCGATTCTATTCAGGATGTCAAATGGCCCATTGTATCGCGACTTTAGCTTACCTCTTTTACCAAAACGGATTAGACCTTTCATTGGTGCCACTCGGAGAAATACTTTATCGCCAATGTCGAATTGTAAATCTCTTCTCCTAGCGTCCGCATATGACTTCTGACGGTCTTGAGCCGCTTTGATTCTTCCTTTAATCTTTGCGACTACCTCAACCGATCTTTCAACTAGTTCGGGTTCGAGAATCTTTCGAATTCCGACTTCATCCCAACAAACTGGTGATCTACACCTTTTCCTATAACGTGTTCCGTACGGTGCGTTTGTATTGTCGCCTAATAACTGTTGTTATATGCGAACTCTACAAATGACAGGTGGCTCTTCCAACTTCCTGCCAAATCTGGAGCGCAAGCTCTCAGCATACCTTCGAGTGTCTGGATAGTTCTTTCCGATTGTCCGTCAGTCTGCGGGTGGTATGCGGTGCTGAATTTCAATTCAGTCCCTAAGGCTCATTGCAGACTTTCCCAGAACTTAGAGGTAAAACGGGGTCTCTATCGGACACTATCGAGACTGGTACACCGTGCAGTCTAACTACCTCTGCTATGTATAGTTAGGCGAGCTTGTCCAACGTATACGTCATTATAACAGGGATAGAGTGGGCAGTTTTCGTAAGTCTATCTACGATAACCCAAATGGCATCGTGATTCTTCACCGTTTTTCAAAAATCCGGTGACAAAATCCATAGTGATGTTCTCCCATTTCCACTCTGGCATCTCCAGAGGATGCAACAACCCTAGAGGTCATTGGTGATCTGCACAATACTGTGTGGAGAAAATCTAGATTTAGGATGAATTGGTACTATATCTTACTCCACTCAAAATAGTTTTGTCTAACTACTTACTCTAAAACTTCTGGTTCAAAAGGGGTGGTAAACCTTAGTGGAGAGGTTTGATTTTTGAAAGCTTTCTCATTAGTTAAAGCCAAAATAACTTCTCGGTTTTCTTGGTCGACTAAGTTTGTTGTCACTCTACCTGATCTAAGACTTAGAAGGTTTTCTAGTCCTCAAGCATGCAAACTTTTCTTCCTACATAGTTGCAAATTTTCCTCTACTTCGAAGTCTACTATGTATCCCATAGATAAAAATCAATTATCCTTTCCTTTTCAACTAAAGTATTCCCATAACATATAAATGTTAATTCTTAACACGTAAGACTTAAGATCACGTCTAGCTTACTCATTCCACAAAAAGGCTCTACTTAAGCTTAAAATCTTATGTTATCCCAAAAGAAAGTAACTATGCCCATGTTTCATATTCCTTCTTATGCCTAGAACTAGTTCGTTTTCAATAACGTCTAGCTACTCAACTCAAGAACGTGCAGTTCAGTTTCTATTTGATGTTCACCCAAGTCTATCTCCAATCAATTCATTCGGCTTTAGGTTCTCATTGTATTCCTCAAAAGTTCACTTTCACTTAAGGTCTATTCTTCTATACTCTATATCCTCAAGTTTTCTTAAATTCTTATACACAAGGGAGTGAGATGCTCTAATACTAATCGATACATAAGCAGTTGATCCAAAATTCGCACTTGCTGAATTTGGAATAAAACTTCTCTCGTCTCATTGTCTTTAAGACTGCCTTGAGACGTTCTTCGTGTTGCTCTTTGCTCTTAGAGTACACAAGTATGTCGTCGATGAAGACGATGATGAATTGGTCCAGGTACGGATGAAACACTCTATTTATCATATCCATGAAAATTATCGGAGCGTTTGTTACTCTGAAAGGCATCATGGTGAACTCGTAATGTCCATACCGAGTCCGGAATGCTGTCTTTGGGATATTCTCGCTCTTGACCTTTAGCTGGTGGTAACCAGACCTTAGATCGATCTTTGAGAATACGGTAGCATTCTTCAACTGGTCGAACAAGTCTTCCATCCTTGGAGAAGGATATTTGTTCTTAATGATCAGTTGTTTGAGACCTCGGTAGTCTATGCATATACGAAAAGTTCCATCTTTCTTCTTTACGAACAACACGGGTGTTCCCCATGGTGATGCACTAGGCTTGATGAACTTCTTTTCAAGCAAGCATTGCAGTTGTTCCTTCAGTTCTTCCAATTCCTTTGGCGCCATTCGATAATGTACTTTAGATACTGGTGCTGCCCCAGGTATCAAGTCGATGGAGAACTCTATCTGACGATCAGGAGGTAACCCGGTTAATTCCTCAAGAAATACGTCAAGATATCCATCCACAATTAGTACCTTGATGCGTAACTTATCGTCTTTCTCTCCTGCTGAGATGTGGACGAGGTAAGCTTGGCATTTCTCTTTTCGTAATATTACTGCAGCTTGGATTGCTGATATTACTCGGGTTTCCTTCTTGGTCTTGATTTCACAAAATGTGAAGTGTTGACCATTACGGGTTTCGAGGTCAATCTCATGTTCTGCGCATTTTATTATCGCTTCGTCCTTTGTTAACTAGTCAAAGCCTAAGATTATACCAAAGATTTTCATCTCAAGGGTGTGTAGATCGGACTCTATCAGGTGATCGTTTAGCGTTAGGGGTAAACCTCAAATTCGGTCCTTAATTTCCATAGTAGTTCCAGACATTTCCTAGCGCGGCCTGCTGAGGTGGCTTAGGTTCAGCCTGAGAAGGTGAGCTCTATCATATAGGATTCACTGATATAGGAATGGGGTTAACGTGGGGTCGTCCACGTCTACGTTCTGGTGCAATTCTAAAGATGGTTCTGATCGGAAAATAATAATATTTTTATGATATGTATAGGTGTGAGAAAGTGATAAAAACATAACCGGATTAACCAAAATTAACACAAAACGTTCACTGAAAACACGTGTGGTACATAATTCACCAGCTGCGCATTGGGGCCCCAATGGTACAGTGCTCACATTCGCACAGTATTCTAGGAACTAGTAATGTGTCATTAAGTGATAATCAGATAAAATATGACAGTTAATATATAAAGCAAGTAAAACACATTGACAAGTAGTGAGCACATAATAAGTATATATATATCTAAAAGTTTTTTGGTCCTACGGAGGTCAGTCTCCTTACATTTAGTCATAGAACACAAAAGGTTTCTAAGTAATGCTAAAGCATCGTATCCTCACATTAATTCGGACCACAAGCGACAAAAGGAGCAGGTTAGAGCTACGCTGCTATGGTCTAAGTAAAACGGTCATACGTCTGACTACTACTATATGTCAGGAAAGGGTGGCACATCTATGTTGTACGTATTTGTGACTACAACAAAAGGATAACTATTAAAAGGATTTGATCACTCTGACTGATCACTACTATCATATGGAAATCTCCATCGTCGACTTTTTCCTAGGTATGTCCAAGTAAATGTGGGCCTTTGGACTGGGTCTTCTATTCTCATCCGTTCGAGTAGTCTTACAGCGATAGGACGGAGAACAACTCAGTAACCCTTCTGGCAAAATGAATCACGACTGTTAAATAAGTCTCGTCGTGGGATATTGGAGTGGCTCTTACCATTGCACACAGTCTCGTAAACTGGGTTATAAACACACTTATAGATTCTAAGGTTAGCTAAGTGTCTTCTAATTATCGGGATATAACTATCTTAGGTGGATTCTTATATGGAAAGGAAATTCCTAGTCAAAATTTTAGTTATGCAGAAATATTATTTAAACAATTAAGACACATAGTTCAAATAATCATATAACATCATTTATGAAGTTTATAAATTTACACAAATATATTTATTTTTATCTTTTACTAATTATCTGTATTTCAATAGTAATATAAACGACATTTCATAGTTCTTTCTACACCTCGTAGATGTTGTTTCGAGTTCGCGATCTTTTGATTGGAGTTTTGTTATGAAAGTCAAGTTGTCGCAATATCATTAACTTTTAGGCAATATAATAAGAACATACCTTCGAGGAGCTTCTGACGGTAATAGTAGACACATTTTCCCTCAAGTGAATTTAATTAGTGATCTATACTTACATGATAAGAAACTTTTAATTAAAGAAAAAGAATTTTGGCTTGATGAAAATAATGATTTGGGTTTTGGTCCGAAAGTTTTGATCGTAAGCTCTGATACCACCTGTAACGCCCCGAACCCAATATATATTAATTATATCGAATTCGAAGTGTTATTGTGATCAAGAGTCCGAACTATAAATTTTTTTAAGGAAAATAACGGGAATGAGAGATGATGAGTTTTTATGCAGCGGAAGAAATGAATAGAATAATTTTAGTAAGTATCTCACACACATATATGTGTACATAAAGCATAGTATTAACATTAACATTTTATTTAAGTGGGGAACTCCGTGTCGTCTCTATTACTGTCCTTGCTCCCCGTAATCGTAATCTGCAAGGGGTTAGGAAAAAGGGGTGTGAGAATTGAATTCTCACATATGGGTGATTTGCAACATCATGGGATTGGTAAATCTGAAATATATTAAGTTATACTCATTGATAAAGTGTTTATTTTATTTAATCAGTTTCATATAAAATTTAAACGACATTTAAACATATTTCGCATAATTTAATTGAAATAGCACAAGTTGGTTCACATTAAGGCAAAGCCCAAAGTCATATCACATATTATCACAACTGACAAACCATAAACGTACAATCATTCCACTTCCAACAAAGTTACTCTTTTCAACTCCAACCAATCAACAAAGTTACTCTTTTCAACTCCAACCAAAACTTACTTCATACAACCACACAAGCTCACATCATCCAACCTTATACATCCCTCAAAATAAGCAAGTATCAATGGCCTTCTTCCCAGTGCGTCAAACGACAGCTGACCGGGGACCAGATCTACTTGATCAACAACCTTGATTCCGAGGGCGTCCCCGACAGCAGCCCCGGAGGTCAGATTTAAAACTCGATCCCGACTCCGTACATACTGACCTTCCACGAAACTGACTCAATAAACTTTACAAAGAATAAATACTTGACTGACAACTGAACTGATTCATGCTCACGTAAGGTGTTTACTCATGCAGTGGTGATCGATTCACAAAACGACATGTATTATATAACATATAGTTATATCACATAATTCAAACAGTTATATAGATAGGTGTTACATTTATGTTGGATTAGATATTTTTGATTTGATTTAATCGAGTTCAGGAAATACCGACACGGCGTTATTATTAGCAGATCAATCAACAGATCATCACCCACCTGTTAACTCCGGGTCCCGAGAGTGATATACAACCAGAATGTTGGATCCTTCGTGCGTATTTCGATTAGCACAGAATCCTAGTACGAAACCATTTGATTAAAAGTTGACCTTTGAATTATTAGGAAAACTTGAGAGTTTGTGTTACGAGAATCGAGAAAGTTGTGGTCTTATAAACTCAAAAAGGACTTGCTTAAGGGTCACACCCTATTTTGGTAAATACACCACTTCTAAAAAGGTGAGTGTATTGAGAGAGTGTATTTACTAGTATACTTGTGGTATGACTATTTTGATTACTACAAAAACAATCTTTTGATAAGTACACCTCTTTTTAAGAGGAGGTGTATTAGGGGGTGTATTTACTGAATTCAGTGTGTCCTTAATAAAGGCCCTTATAAATTTAAAAGTATAAGAATTTATATCTTATAAAAAAAACTCTTATTAAAACTTATTAATAACTTGATTTTTCTAAGAAATTTATATTATAACTAATATAGTTTATAAAAAGGTATTCTTATTTTCTAACTTTAGTAACACTTCTAAAAATTGATTAGTGACACTTTCTAAACAAAAGAATTATACTATTTTCCACCTTTTCATTTGTTTAATAAATTTTGAATATTAAACGACTTATCTTTTCGTTCTTAATTTTCTAACAGTCGCACAAGGGGAAGACGAGTTTTCCTTTGTCTCTAAAAAACTCAACTAACACTAAAACAAACTAATTTCATCACCATATCATCAGCTAACCAAACCAAACTAATTCATCCATCTAATAATATCATCTAACTAATCCAATAAAACTAGTTCATCAATCCAATAATACCAAACAGCTTAAACAACAATACTAAACAATAAAAATACCAACAGTCCATCTACAAGTCTCAAAACCAAAATAATTATCTTAAAACTTACAACGGCTCAACGGGAAACAACTCAATTCCTAATCCAACTATTACGAGAAATAGAAATAAGGTAGCAATTCTTACGAGTCCGGTTCGGGGTGGTAAACGAACGGCCTAACGGCGTCCTAAAAGAAATCGGTTATTCGTTGGATTATTTGTGCAGCATAACGGCGTCGTTCGAGGATTCGGGAAAATGAATCGAACAGCCTAACGGCGTTGTTCGAGGTCTCCAAAAATTCCGGCAACATCAAATCGTCATCTCGATCGAAAATTAAACACGAAAGAATAGAGTTATATAACGAAATCGGTTTTTGATGGTTTATAATTGAAAGGGGGCTTTTTCACGAATACTTACTGGAAAAGAAGAAAGAAAGAGGCGACGCTGCTTCGCGAGCGTCGCACGGCGGTTGGAGAGGCACAATGGCGGTGCTGGGCACGACGGTGAGCGGCGGTGCTCGTTGCTGAGGCGAGGCGGCGCTGCTTCCAATCGGAGATGGCGATCGGCGCGGCGCGGGCTTGGACGGAGGAGAAGGCGGCGTGAAGTGGTGCTCCTGGGGCGAGGCCACGGCGGTGTGGTGCGCGGCTGAAAGGAGAGGCGGCGCCGGCGATTGGAGGGAGAAGAAGGAAAGGGGCGTGCGGCGTTTGGGCGGCAGCTCCGCGGAGGACAGAGGCGGTAGCGCTGGTGGCGTCCAACGAAGAGGACGGCAGCACGCTGGGAGCAAGAGGCGGACGGCTGTGAGCGGAGGCGGAGGTCGCCGGCTGGGGAAGAAGAGGGGCGAGAGAGAAGGAGGCGAGAGGAAAGGGAAATTTTGAGAAATTGATTTTAGAATTCTTCTTATCTACGACAATTGCTTATTGATATGGGTAGATTATTTAATTAAACAATTAATTTTAAAAGGAGTATAAAATATGTGGGTGAAAATTAATACTTAATTAATTTAATTAAAAAATAAAAGTAATTTATGTGGCCAGAAATTAATCCCCTTTAATTCAGATATTTTCGTTCCCAAATGATACGGTTTAGGGATCGTTTGGTTCACGAGATTAATCCCGATTTGAAAATTAATACAGTTTTGAGACTCAAATAATATTTTATAGCATTTGAGTTATTCTCAGTAATTTATACGGATCGAAATCCTAATTTCAAACTTGAATATTTAATTTCTCGTAGTCCTTTATTCGTTTGAAAGATCCGATTCTTTCTACGAATTTAGGAATTTATAAAAAGGGTATATATTTAAATTACACAAAAGCACACAAAATAATAAAATAAAAAGAAACAAAGATAAAAAATAAAATAAGGGTTCTAGGAATATAAATGGTATAAAACGGGACGGGGTATTACATTAATACATAGGTTATACAAAGTAAAAACATACTTTCACGTATAACCCCAACAATGGTTAGTTTTAGCACTCAAATTAATTGGGATTTTTTTCTATTACATGTCCTTTTTTTTAGACAAAGTTAAAGGACTAAGGGCTTGTTTGTTTTGGGATTCAAACGGACAGGACTAGGACTTTTCGGCCCCCGCCCCATTCTAGTTAGAGATGTAACATCCCATATTTACATCTCATTCTTCATCCACACCTATAATACATATTTTCTCTCACTTACACTCTCTTTTCTACTTTTCTCTCACTTACACTCTCTTTCCTACTTTTCTCTCACTTTCACTCTCTTTCCTACTTTTCTCTTACACATCCTACTTTACTTTTACACATGATTTGACATAAAGTAAAATCTCACCCTACTAAAATCCCAAAACAAACACACACTTTTATTATCATCCAAGACTTTACATCTTGTGGGTGTAAAGTCATGACTTCACACGTTCGCCTAAATTCTGAAACAAACAAGCCCTAAAAGTTGTAGGACTGAAATTAACCATTTGCATCATTAAATAATATGCAGGACGAAAATAAAAATATGCTAAGTATAGAAATCTAATTGTGCAACTATCTTATATAACTTATAGGCGATTTTTTTAAAGATAGAATTAATATTGTTGTAAGTTATATTTTAATATACTTACAAATACTAAAATTATACCACTATTAAAAACATCACATACTTGCATCTCCAAAATTGTGCAAGGAAACTTTTTATTTTGGGAGAATGTATATAAGACAAGTATTGTCAATTAATAAAATATCCATACAATTACTACTTTTAAAGAACTAAAATTATGGATCTAAATTAACACAATAACTAAATATTTGACTTTATAAATCATAATTAATTTTCAAATTAATAAAAGTCAAAGCTAATTTGCATAAGGCAAATATTACATTTCTCATAAGGCAAGTCCTTGAATAAAATCATGCCACTTTTAAATGCCTCATATAGTTGCATGTCCCTAAATTGTGGTAGTTTTTTTTTTTTTTTTTTTTTTGTGGTCAATGGTTAAGTTTAGCACTTAAATTAATTAGCAAATTGGAAACAATTACATAAATACATAAAATTTATTGTTAAGAGAAACCAACATTTATAAGGAAAATTAAGAGGTGAATATGTGAAATAAGATAAAATACTACAATTTGGGAGAAGATTTACCAATACATGTTTTTTTTTAACTAAATTTGAGAGAACATTCAAATTAACAAAGTGTGGCAAATTTGTCTTAGATTTGAACCAACAAAGGGCCCAATAAGCAAGTTGAAAGCATATATAAGTCAAATATTGTACTTTCATAAAACATCCATACAATAACACAATATCAGTTTTAAAGGTAATTAACAAAATTAATGCACTTAGGAATTACCAACTTTATGAAACTAAAATGGTGGGATTAAATTGACACAATAACTCATATAGTTGCATGTCCCTAAATCGTGATAGGTTTATTTGTGGTCAATGGTTAATTTTAGCACTCAAATTAATTGGGATATTTTTCTATTATGTGTCTTTTTTTTAGACAAAGTTAAAGGACTAAAAATTGTAGGACTGAAATTAACCATTTGCATCAGGAAACAATGTGCAGGACGAAAATAAAAAATAGGATAAGTATAGAAATAAAAGCATGCAACGATCCTATATAAATTATAGGCGATTTTTTTAAGATAGAATTAATATTGTTGGAAATTTTATTTTAACATAATTACATGTACTAAAATTATACCACTATTAAAAGCATCACATACTTTCATGTCCAACAATTGTGCAATGAAACTTTTTATTTTGGGAGAATGTGTATAAGACAAGTATTGTCAATTAATAAAATATCCATACAATTACTACTTTTAAATAACTAAAATTATGGATCTAAATTAACACAATAACTAAATACTTGACTTTATAAATCATAATTAGTTTTTAAATGAATAAAAGTCAAAGCTAATTTGCATAAATCAAATATTGCATTTCGCATCAGGGCCGCTCCTATTTGGAGGCCAACGAGTCGGTCGACTCGGGGCCCGACAATTTTATAATTTTTAGGAGCCCAAAATTATTTTTATATATATACTATATATATATACATTTATATAATTTCACAAAATTAATATTTATTGAACATTTGTCCTGGTGGTTAAAGTTTTTGCTTGTCCATCTAGAGGTCCTGAGTTCGATCCTTGATGGGTACTCAAATTTTTGTTAAATTTTGATTTACTCCTGATGACCCCTTAATTAATGTTAATTCTTTCAGCCCATTAATTCCAGTGCATCATTAATCTATTAGTATATATACACTCATTAATTCCTCCTAATCATAATTCACAATACAAATTTTATTCCTCATAAATTTATTAATTGGGAGGCACAAACCAGACGGAATCTAAAAAAAAAAAACTCCAAATTTCAAAACCCTACCAAGTAATTTATATTCATGAGATTATGATTTATCTTCTTCTTCTTTTACTAGTATACTTGTATGATAAAAAAATTATATTAAAATACTTAGTGATTAATAAGTAATAACAATTTTGTAATTTAAATTTGATACAATGTCTCAAGATAGATTGAATGAATTAATTATGTTAACAATTGAGAAAGACTTGGCTGAACAAATTGATTATACAAATGTAATTACTAATGTTTTTTCCTCTAAAACTGTTAGGCAGATTGTATTTAAGTAGCTAGTTTGAAAATATTCGACATATTAATTTAAGCATTAACATTTTTTTGTTTTAGTATTGTACAATATTTTATTTCATGTCATTTAAAAATATATACTGTATATAAAGTAGTATAATTGAGGGGTCCAATTTTAAAATCGACTCAGGCTCCAAAATTCATAGGATCGGCCATGTTCGCATAAGGCAAGTCCTTGAATAAAATCATGCCACTTTTAAACGCCTCATATAGTTGCATATCCCTAAATCGTGGCAAGTATTTTTGTGGTCAATGGTTAATTTTAGCACTCAAATTACTTGGGAGAATATATTTTATTAGATGTCTTTTTTTTTCCGACAAAGTCAGAGGACTAAAAATTGTAGGAGTGAAATTAACCATTTGCATCAGAAAATAATGTGCATGATGAAAATAAAAAATAGGCTAAGTATAGAAATAAAATTGTGCATCTATGTATATAACTTATAGGCGATTTTTTTAAAAGATAAAATTAATATTGTTGCAAGTTATATTTTAACATACTTACATGTACTAAAATTATAGCACTATTAAAAATATCACATACTTGCACGTCCAACAATTGTGCAAGGAAACTTTTTATTTTGGAAGAATGTATATAAGACAAGTATTGTCAATTAATAAAATATCCATACAATTGCTACTTTTAAGTAACTAAATATTTGACTTTATAAATAATAATTAATTTTCAAATGAATAAAAGTCAAAGCTAATTTGCATAAATCAAATATTATATTTTGCAAAAGGAAGTTCTTGAATAAAACCATGCCACTTTTAAACGCCTCATATAGTTGCATGTCCCTAAATCGTGACAATTTTTTTTTTTTTGTCAATGGTTAACTTTAGCACTCAAATTAATTGGCAAATTGGAAACAATTACATAAATATATAAAATTTATTGTCAATTAAGAGAAATCAACATTTATGAGGAAAATTAAGAGGTGAATATGTGTAATAAGAGGAAATACTACAAATTTGGGAGATGATTTACCAATACATATTTTTTTCCTTATTTTAAGTGAACATTCAAATTAACAAAGTATGGCAAATTTGTCTTACATTTGAACCAACAAAGGGCCCAATAAGCAAGTTGAAAGCGTATATAAGTCAAGTATTGTAAATTCATTAAACATCCATACAATAACACAATATCAGTTTTAAAGGTAATTAACGAAATTAATGCACTTAGAAATTACCAACTTTAGGAAACTAAAATTGTGGGATTAAATTTGCACATTAACTAAATATTTGACTTTATAAATCACATTTAATTTTCCAATGACTATGAGTCAAAACTAATTTGCATAAATTGAGTTAGTTCTTGAATAAATGAGTGACCAATACAATGTGGACAAAGTTGATGGACTGAAAAGGACAGGGACGAGGAAACTGGCAACCAGGAAAAGAACTTGCAAGAAGGAAAAAAAGAAATAACGGCAAAGCAAGAGAATTAAAATCGTGCAATTAAACTCCTTAATTGTATGATCATAGGATTTTCAATATGTCGGAAATGTCATACATAGGAATTATGGAATTAAATTGACCGTTGATTTAATCCATCTTAAATCTTTTTAAAAATTGGGAGAACACACAAATTAGGAATTTGTAGAACTTTTGGCTTAGATTTTGTGAAATTGTGGAACCTTTTGACTTAGATTTCGTTTGTCAAAGTTACACAATACGCATGACGATTTTTTTATGTGGATAAAATAAATACGGCAAATTACTATAAATACACAACATATTTTAAACATGCGGAAAAAATATTTATTAATTGAATAAAATATTCGAATCAAATCAGGATTAAATACAAAGTAACTATGGTACTCCACATCAATTCCGAATCACCACATAAAATTCGACAATTCAATAATGACGAAGGACATAGACAACACCTATCAAGAACTAAATAGACGACAAATGCAAACGTAAAAATCCCAAAACAAAAAATTTAACTGAAAATAAATCCAAAACAACACACGACTTTACAAGTGAGAATCGGATTCCGAGACGCTCGACATCCAAATACGACAGCAAAGCGCGATCTCACCCACAACTACTGCATCGAAGTGATCATCATCATCATCATCATCTCGAAACCGTCGTAGGCCGACGGTAGGCTATCCTGCAAAATAAGAAGAAAATAAAACGGAGTTGAGAAAATAAACAACTCGAACGAAAAATAAAATGAAAAAAAGAAGAGAGAACAACACGATCCATTGGTAAGATGTGAGGTTTGGAATGAAATTATCAATAGGATAGAAGAATTTATACAGGGAAAAAAATAAAAACGGAAGATCGAGATCGAAAATTAATTAAAAAGATCCAATGGATGAGATTACATAACAAATGGAATGAACCACAAATGAGAGATTTGAAATAGAGGAGAGGAAGCTTGCCACATAGGATTTTATATCCCCTCCTTTATTATATATAAAGATAAAGATATATTTATTTCTAGGGAGATGATTATGTCTTAGGTGTTGATGGGCTTCAAAAACCCAGTTTTCCAAACCATTGGAAGGGAAAAAATGGGCTATATTGTGTTGGGTTGGCCCATAGAGGATTATATGGAGCTACAATGGATGCTAATAATATAGTCCACGATATTCAGACCCATCTATTTTAATTTTCCTAATAGATTTATTATATAAAACAAATATAAAATAATAATAATAATAACAACCTTGCTCAAGCAAGCAATATATTAGATTAGGTTTTTTTTTTTCTGTATAAATTAAAAACAGGAAAAAAAACCATGATACTAGGGAGTTGTTTATTGATGTTGCTATAATATTAAGGTCTATTCATTATGATTGACTATTTGTTAAATAAAAGTATGACATGAAAAAAAGATATGTATAACAGCAGGAGAAAAGTAATCAAAATTTTAAGTGTAAATATGGAGTAATATTTTATCAAAAATTAATAATTTATTAATACGATCCTTTGACATAAATCATCTTAGAGGACTTTTTATTAAGGGGCAGTTACATTTGAGTTCACCACTTTAACTTTTATTCACATTTGGTTTAAGAATCTATCAAAAAATACAAATTGGTTTAAAAGGTGGCCCCCCTTCCATCACATGCATATGCGCATCTATTCCCCTTTCCCATTTCCCTTTTTACATTTTTTATTTGACTTTTTAATTTTTGTTCTCATTTTTCTATTAGTTATTCCTTTTTTTAATTTTTGTTCTTTTTTCTATTTTTACAAATTATTCATTGTTATATGTTATGAGCTTTTATGTTCGAATAAAAATTTTGCACAAATATTTTACTTATATATATTTGTACATATAAATTATATTTTTTTATTAATTGTGCAGATTTTCTATTCAATTTTACTGCATAAAAAATTTGAACAACTATTTTGAGCATCTATTTATCACAAATATTTCAAGATATACTTTAAATAGATAAATTTGCATAAATATTTTGAACAACTATTTATCACAGATATTTCAAAATATACTTTGAACATATAAATTTAATTTTTTTTATTAATTGTGTTTGTTTGGCATCCCATATTACACCCATTAATAAATTCATAGCTAGAATTACATATTTGAATTTGAAATTCTTAAATTCATAATTAAGATACATAAAATATAAAAAAATTGCAGCAAAAATATATAAAATTTGCAGTACCTTAATCTTCAATTCTTGAAGATCACACTACCTTCATCTTCATTCTTCTCCCCAATATTCTTGTCATCCAACAAAAATATGAGAATTCAACTACAAAATAAGCACATAAATAATACCAATAAACACAACAAACACGCATCAATAATCTCATAAATACAATTCAATAGATGATTTCCTAAATTTTGGCTTTTTCACCCTTCTGCTAAAATCAAACAAAACACTCAAAGGTGAACCAAATCACACACACACAACACCACCTGCACAACTAAAAAATAAATTTCCGCAAAAAATTGTAGTATCTTCATTCATTCTTCTCCTCAAAATTGAACACACACTAACACACGCACATACAACACACAACCCATGTACACAAAAATCACCCAGAAGAGCACACACGCGCAGATCTGGATCAGAGATCAACAAATCAGAAAATAATTTTAATTGGAAAAAAACAACATATAGGAAAAAATTATAAAGAAATTATAGATCGAACAACACACCAGAAAATTGCCGGAATCTCAAGATCTGCAGCTGTGAGTCAATCTCTTCCTATCGAGCGCGAGCTCCAGATCCGGCGCCGCCTCGTCCGCGCTCGTTCGTGTGCCTTTGTTCGGCCTCAAGCCTTGATCGGCGCCTGGGACGGGGCTGCTTCCCCGTGACTTCGGAGCACTATGGCGACACCGCCTGTCTGCTTCCAAAGAGAGACAGAAGGGAGATGGGCGGTTTGCTTCCAGAGAGAGAGAGAAGGGGGGTGTTTGTGGGGAATGATGAGAGAGAGAAATGAATTCAAAATTAATTGGGGGGGGGGATAAATGCAAGAGAGAGGAAATATAGGAGTGGAGGGTGGACGCATGGTGATATGGGGTTGGTGGGCCTACCTTTTAAACCAATTTGTTATTTAATAAAGGTGTAGAATCAAATTGATATTTTACTCTAAAGCTTAAACCTATTTGTAATATTCTCTTTTATTAATACAATTTGCATAATTCAAAAATTATTATTCAATGTGAGTAAACATTTATATGAGATCGTCTCTAGAATCAATGAGACAAAATTTCATTTAATCAACACCTAATTCAATTAGCTAATATAATCCCACCCATTAAAAAAAATAGATATATTGTTCATTTTCTAGAACTGAAAATATTCCAATATTGTCATTTTGAATTATCTAAATAGCAAAAAAATAAAAAATAAAACAATACTAACTCTTTAAAATTTTCCCTAAACATCTCAAAATTACATTACAATCATTATTTTTACTCACACAAAAAAACATCTACTCTAACCATAAAGTAGGAAGAATTGAAATATCATCAATTAAAAAATATTTTATTCCTTTAAATATTAAATAACCCCCATATTAAAATTCATGTTCAAATTCAATAAAAAAATTAAGCATGGAATAGAAGGAGTAATATATAATACATTTAAAAGTGGCTTAACATTGTAAATCATTTTCTGACCATTATGCCCTTGACTTATATTTCTGTATCATTTCTCCCCCTCCGCTTCTCTTTTCTTTTTACTCCTCCATCCCAATTTTTTTCCTCCTCATTCCAATTCTTAGTAGTCAACACTGGTTTAATCGGTGCGTTTCCCTTTCTCCTCTTTCGGTGGACGCCGGCGGCGGCCCGGCGTCGTTTCCCCTTTTCTTACACATCCAAATCATCCCTATTTTCTTCTCTCCCCCTTTTTCCGATTGCATCGCTTTTC
This sequence comes from Ballota nigra, assembly GCA_947034835.1. Lineage (NCBI taxonomy): Eukaryota > Viridiplantae > Streptophyta > Magnoliopsida > Lamiales > Lamiaceae > Ballota > Ballota nigra. Next base: position 51,741,262 of record OX344727.1, on the reverse strand, counting down.
CGAATTCATGATCTATCTCCAAAATCTCCCTCGAATCTGCTCCAATCGGTCCTCCCGGCGGCGACAAGTTCGATTGGGCCTCGAGACCCTAGAATTGATGGGCAACAGTGGCATTTTCTTCCACCGTTGTCACCGTCGTGTTCGTGTGGGAACGGGTAAATAGGAAAGATGCGGAAGATTATGCCGGTGCCGTTGCTTCGGGTTTAATTTGTGGTGATGGGATATGGACAATACCATCTGCTATTCTCTCCATCTTCAGGATTAATCCACCTATCTGCATGTACTTTGGCCCCTCTTCAAGCAGCTGAACAAGTATGCATTTTCTATAATCCTTTGTTTCGTAATCATAAATATTTGGCCTGTAAATATGCAATTTATTTTATGTACTTATTTGTTACCTGCAAACTCTATATTAAGCATTCATGCCAGCTATTGTCATTATAACTAAGCTTGAATCTTTAAACTGTGGTAGTGATGGAGATATTGATGAAGATCAACATTAGATTTCTATGTTATAATTATGTTTAAAATTTGATTTTAGTATATTAGGTGTTTCCTGTTGACAAAGTTATTTCATATTATAAATAGACAGGTTCTACATTGTTATTAGAGTGTTGAATATGATTTTATCTGCTATTCCCCCAAATTTGCATTTCATTGTCGCCGCTGCGGATCGCCGTCTCCGCGCCATTGCGCCTAAGCAATTAATCGATGTATGTTTGTTTTACGTCTTCTTGCATCTAAAAATAGTTGTCTCCTGTTTTTTCTTTTTGATGATGAAGGAAATCGTGTACTGAATTGCCTGTTAGGTATTCCTAATTTTTAATTGTGTCATTTTAATGTTTAGTGTGCTTAGTAGTCATATAGCTGAGTGCATCTCATGCCTGTTGTATCCTAATATTTGAAGGATAAGAAATACCCTCTGTTTGTCCCCAACATGATATACTTACCAGACTTTGGATGGAACATTCTATGTAGTAGTGGTTAAATTAAGTTTTGAAGCCATTTTCAGTGGGTTTGGCAGCATCTGAGTTATACATGGAGTGTTCAAGTATCTTGAATTGCATGTTTAAGCATTTAATATGATACAAATTAGTGTATAAAGTGCATGGCAAAAACAATCAAGTTTCAATCGGCCCCAAATACTAATTCAGAAAACAATTCATTATTTTTCTTGTAGCGCCTTAAGGTTCTCACACTCTACATCACATTTTGATAGATGCTCTATTGTTCTTACTTTTTTTTTTTTTTTTTATGAAATTATTCTATGGTTTGCTCTATAGAAATACTCCTTACAATTGACAGACACCTGTATAGCTGGAGAAACTCAAGATTCATCCGTTCACAATAAGCTGTTATTTTTTTTTCCATTACACACAATGTTACGAATTCATTTGGTCATGTAACAACACAAGACATTTTATGGCTTTGTAATTTTTAACGGGAACAGGCAAAGTCTCAAGAATTTATCTAACTGAGTAGTCTTGATGCTTGCATCTATCTCCTTGATGCAACTAAGGTCAATCTTTTCTTGTCGTATAATTTCAGGTAACATCGTAGACTCATGGGTCTTCTGAGTTACTTGGTATCCAAATTGATGCAACCATAAATCCTGGTAAGTATGTGTTGTGTGACTAGGAATGGATTTTTTTTTATAAGTGGAACTATTTATTGTTGGCCAGAGTTTTGTTTATTCATTTGACACCTTGAGATGCACTACATATGTTAGGGTAATTTATTGGCTAATTGAATTTCTGTATGTGTAATGAACTACTAGGTTCTCCGACCCTCCCTTTTCAGAAGGTCGAAGTCTGATGTTGAGAAAGGTCTACCTCCAAAGAAGGAGACAATACTTAAAGTAGTTGGTATGTCTCAGTCGCAAAAGCAATACTATGCATTGCTGCAGAAAGATCTAGAGGTGGTAAATGCCTTCTTAATAAAGCCATGCAGCTATGCAAATGTTGTAATCATCCATATTTATTTCAAGGTGCTGAACCTGGCCCACCATATACCACTGAAGTATATCTCATAGAAAATGCTGGTATGGTTCTGCCGCAGTATCAACGTGAAAAAAAAATAGAACCTTTTCCCATTTTTATTTCATTATATAGGCTTCTTTTGTAAGTGTAGGCAAGATGGTTCTTCTTTTGTGGGCATGTAAAATGTACTTCAAAAATCACTGGAGAAGAGTTCTGTTCAGGTGCTTTATTGATCCTTTTTCAAGTACTACTTGGTGTGCTTCTTGTCAATTTGCTTAAACTATTTTGAATAAATAAACTTTTGCTTTTATTATACATCTTATTGGTTGTTTTCATCACTTATGTTGCCTTTCTCAAATTCGCATAGGACAAAAAAGCAAGAGTTGCTCAAACTACACCAAGTGATAAAATGGTAAGTTGATGGTATTTGGTTTTATACTTCTGCTGTGAAATTGCTAATTTTTCTGCCATGCTCTTTGCACTTTTATTTAGATACCATTTCCTCCATTTTTCTTTTGAAGTTAATTTGGTAGTTGAACATCCTTGAAACTCTGCAAGGTTTGATGTCTAGATTACCAAAATTAGATTTTTTATAAAATTAAAGGTTCAGTTTACAATCATTGTAAGGGTGAGGCAGAAAAATCAGTGAAAGGGGTTCATTTGGAGCAATGCAATGATAAATTAGGAAGTGAAAAGGTAGCTAAGTGTTTTAAGGTTTAGTGACGGGGCCAAATGTGGAGTTTCAAGAGTGATTTTTTAGAAATGACAGGTTGGGAGCTAGCTTGCTGGCATTGAGCCCACGATACTGTAGTTATTTAATCTTTACTCTATATTATATATGCTTTAAAGGTTCAGACCTGAATGTTGGTGATGCTGATCTTTGTACTATATATACAATGTGATGGGATACCCTGGCCATGTAAGATATAGGCAGCCTTGGAACTTGCATTTATTCCTTTGATTGATATTACTTAATCCAGATCTCTTTAGAAATATAAATGAACCAAGCACTTTGTGCCTTGCATATGCCTCTCCCCAACACATGACTTTCCTTTTGCAAATGATGGTGGAGAGATATTAAAAAAGTGTATGTAGAGAGTTAAGTCAATGGTGCAAGGCTTAGAATGGTCAAAATACAAGGACGTTAATTTGAAAAGCTTGCCACGAAGCTTGGATGGATTGGATACCCCTCTCTTTTTGGTATTTTGGTACTTAATTGTAAGTTGATTAGTTTGGATGTAATATGGAAAGCTTTGTCTATTTAGAATTTTCGGTACTTGGAAGTTTGGTTGTGGATTTGTTTTGGAAAATTTTAAACATATGGTAAGAAATGATGTTTTTGTCCAAGTTTATTGTTTTGCATTTCTTTTATATGGTATTGGAAATTGTCTGAATGAATATTTAATTATATTTTAAATTTAAAATAATATTGTGTTTAAATGATTGAATAGATAAATTTATTAGTACTTTATTTTGTATTGCCCTTGAGTTTTTACCGTTTACTGATATCATCGGTTTGTGCCCCATTCTTTGTTCTTGCAATATTTGTGTTACTTTGCTCAGCTTTAGTACTTAATAAAATGGATGTAAACAAGTGCTTACATGTTATGTTATGCGAATGTGTATAAATTAGACGTACTTTACTTTCTTATATTGATATATATATATATATATATATATATATATATATATATATATATTTATATGAATCTATGATGCAGGGGTACAGTAGTGTAAGTGTTGAGGCGATACGATAAGGATTTATGAATATAAACACATGAAGGTGTATCAAAGTAAGAGTGACCCGTAATAATATTATTAGGCCCCAATTCAACTGTTGTTATTAAATACCTGGTTTATACATTATCTCTTAGTATTTGCCTTTTATGAGTATTCGCCTTTTATGCATAAAACCTCTGAGTGATTGAATTAAATCATTTGAAAGCTATTCGTTTGTTGAAGTTAATTTATGAGTGTTAATTTTGAATTAGCACCGCTGTCATACATGTAAATGAATGCAGAATTTGTGGTGCTTCATAATATTTTGTATCAGAAGATGCAGAAGAGGTCCATCTTGATTGAAATTAATTTGAAGCATTTTTAAATGCTCTTGAAGTATCTAATTTGTGTCTCTTTGATGGCAGCTCCTCGACATTGATAATTGGCTCTCCCTTTGCAGTTACTATCGTGACAACAATTTGTCCATAATTGTCTTTAACTAATCTATTCAGATATTTATGTCATACATCCCTCACGCTCTCTATCTTTGATTGCGTTATTAAAGAGTTTCGATTAATAATGGGGTGTCAATTGTAATAAATAAATCTTTTAGAAATAATTGGTTTATCATGTTATTTTCTTATTCAAAGGATGTTAAAGTATAGGTTGAAGATGTGGAAGAGCTTAAACCTACTATTTTTTGTGCAGCTCCTCGGGTATTAGAAAGAATTCAAACAAGTTGGTGTACATCATGTCATCATCTTGCTTTACTATTTTTAAAGTTTAAATTTTTTGAACTTTGAGATGAATTTGTTGTTGTGGAGTATATTGCCATAATGGTATTGCTTCTCCCCTGTGTTAGATAACAACACATCCTATAACTTTGTTACTTGTAATATGAGATTCAGTGTCCAACATATGCCTTTCTAGAGTTGACTATTTAATTTGTTCTTTTTTATGCAGTTGATTTCTGTGAGGCGCTCACTCACAAATTCATCCCAAAATATAGTAGTATTTGGATTCTTAATTTTCGAAAATTGAATTTTGGAGCATAGAATTGGACTCTCTAATGAGAGAACTATGTGGTTTCGTATTTCGACAAGAACCCTCTTTCAGGTGCTTTAGCTAACAATAATCGAGAGGAAGAGAATTTGTCATCTTAATTATTTTGTTACTTAGGCTTATTTATGTCTTCTCTTTCTAGCTAATTTGAATTTGTCATCTCAAATTTCAATGGTTAATACGTGGTACTTATAATTATGTTTTCATTTATAGGTGAAAATTGAATTATTGTTATTTATTTTACATTACTACTGATGAAATTTATGCTTTGACATTGGGAGTTTGATTGAAATGTATTTCTTTATGTGATATGTTAAACATGATTTTGCATCTTTAATATGGGTTTTGCATCTTTGAGCAGGAAATTAGATTTTTTTCTCAATGAAAGTGAGTATTGAAGAATTGAGTTTTAAAGAAGAGCCCGAGATTCTGAAAATTAAAAAACCTGTGAAGAGTTCAATGCTGAAGCCTTGGAAAAGACACTTGAGAAGGGACACTAGGTGATTTTCTATTGATTATTTGATTAAATTCGCATTGGTTTATTCGTTGTTTGTAGTAGTTGGATTTATTGCTTTCAAGTAACTTATAGAATTTTTTATGTAATAAAATCTGGAATCATAGTGGTTATCATGGTAAATCTTTTTTGTTCAAATACTATAGTTTAGAATGCTAAGTAATCTAAGTAAATCTCACAACGTTCCAAGAAAAATGAAGACATCATACATTGACGATAAATTAATTCACTTCAGTCTTCATGATGTTGTAGTCTGTGACTATCAACAGGGTTTGCAACCTAATTGCATGGTCTGATTCTATTGCTATATTCTTAAATCATAACCTCAATTATATAGGGGCAGAACTTGATAATGTATGTTTTTGCTTTAATTCTAATGCCTCTCGTGGAATTTTTTATTTATTTTTTGCAGAAAACTACTTCTCCATCCCAACTCTTTCTTCTCATCACTTTTTTATTTCAAGTTTTACGAGCGAGTTGTGTATTAATTTTTGAACTGATAAAGTAACTTTTAAAAAGAGATATGATAGAATTATCTCTCCTCTATTATATGTCTCCTTAAAAATTATTTAATCACTTAAAATACTAATAAAAAAATTGCTCGCTAAAACACGGGAAAATAAAAAATATGAAGAAAGTCTTGAGATGAAGGGAGTACATAATATGAGGAAAGGAATCAGACATGTAGAGAGCAGCTTCTATCGACAAAGTTATTTTCAATAAGGTGATTAATTAATTTGATACACCCTCCATTGAGATTTAGGTTATCCTTGCCAAATAGTGCAAATTTTAATGAAAATATTGTTCATTAGTGTTAAAAGGTGTAAAATTGAAGGTTTATTCGTCTATCTTGTTTATTGAAGGGATTTTAGTTCATTGATAAAGAGTATATTGAAAAATATAGTGCAATGAGATATAAATAAGTGATGTTTTGAAGTGATTAGTTAATTTTAAAGAATAAAATTGTTTTTTATAGCTTGAGATAATCTAAATCGTTACGGTAGAAGTATGATTTTTTCCTTATTCATGTCAAATTTCTTAGACTAACAAAATTTGAGTTTGAAAAACTATTGCAATGTCAGATTAGCCTGAGTTTGCCAAGGATAAGTTTGTCAAATTGGTTATTTTATTCCACTATTCGAAATGGTCAGGGACGGTTTTTTTATTATGTTAATTTGGTTTTCTATGATAATCTTGTGTTCTTACTCTACGATTAGACTATTTATACAACATGGTGTGATTATATACTTGTTGTATCTTTACTATCGGCCACCGCTAATGTTCTTTATACTTCGCGTCATATGCTGCTGGAAGTTTATGTAGCAAATTGTAGCCTTTATCGTGAAATTGCATATTAACATTTATACATATAGTTTTAGTGATTGCGTGCACATCCAATACTCGATATAACTGTTGAAATATAATCACAGTATTCAGACAAGAAAGTTTTATAAACAAATTGTTTGTTGGGTGAGATAAAGAATAAAATGGGACATTGCTTTTCCATATTCCATGATATCTTTATGTGTAAATGTTTCTCTTTCTGTTATTGCTCTGTTATGGCTATATTGGTAGGATATAATAATTTCAAATACATTGTGGTGATGTTCGCAAACTCAAGTAAAGCAAAAGTATTATTTATTTAAAAATAATAATAATAAGTATTGGAGAGAATTTGTGTATTGCAAAATGTTAAATTATCAATTAGAAAACTTGGTACCTATGAACAAAATATGAGAATTGTCTAGAATACTCATTGAAAAGCTTGAAATGATCAGATCATTGTTATCACGTTCTACCGTTCTATAAAAATGCTTGTATTTATTTATTTATGCTTGCTAAGACGTTGGGTTAAAAAAATCTTCTGACAACTATTGTAGATTTTGAGGCTCATCGGATCTATTCATTTTGTGAATCCACAAGACATATTCAAGTAGTATCTGACTGTTCCTTTAATTACATTTTTTTTAAGAACAGAATTTGGGATAGAATTGGTTAGTGATTCAATGTCTTACGTCAAAGTTCAATATGATAAAATTCAAATTTTTTTTAGCCTATTTGCATACAACGTGCAACGCACGTGGTAAAAACTAGTTTTAATTAAAAGTTATGTCACATTAACAGAAGATAGTACTCACTTTTCAATTTAGTTTTATTACTTTTTGAGATATGATACTCCTTCATCTTATAAAGATAATCATATTTAGAACGTTACACAGATCAATAAAATAGTATTATTTATTAATTAGTGCTTGAAATTCTGAATTTTAACCATAAATTCTTAATATGCCCTTGATTTATTGTATATAAAATAATAATAACAACAAATAAAGATATTTCAAACAATTTACCTGGCTTTAAATTAGAAATGAATATCCCATCTAACAAGAAAATTTGGATTGTCTTTGTGGAACATAGGTAGTACATTTTTAAGTGAAAGTGATACAATCTTTAATGAAAAGTGGCAATATATTTATTTTCATACAATGTTTTAAAACTCGGACTGGACCGGCCGGTCGAACCGGTTTAACCGGGAACCAGTCACGGTGCCGACCGGTTCTTATATTTTAACGGGTTTCACTTGACCCGTCGTGAACCGGTAAAACCCGGTTAAAATCGGTGAACCGGTCACAACAAAAAATAGTTTTCCATCATTTTTAAAAAAATTAAGAACACAAAAGCCGAATCTATGGTTTGTTTACTCCCAAAATGTTGAAATACACCGCACACTTACTCACTGCTCTAGAACATGAAAAAGATTTCGAGATATTGGAATGTGCTTTGATAGAGAAGAAGAAATGTTTGACGAAGAAATCAGAAAGGTAGTGGATTTTGTGGAGAATTTTGAGATTGAGACCAGCGAGAACAAGACGACGGAAGCTATGGCAGCAAAGGATGAGATATGGTTTTAATTATTGGAAATAGAAAGGGAGATAGACGGTTAGGTTAAAAGTAGAAGACCACTAAAGTAGTATAAATGGACATTTTAAATAATTGGGCCTAAATTTGCAATAATAGCAGCCCATAACATAAATTTTATGTATATGCATAAAAAAATGAATGAATTTTAAAATTAATATATATATATATATATATATATATATTAATATCCGAGTTATACGATTTTTTTACAACAGTCTAACCGGTTGAACCAGTGACCCAGTAACCTAGTTCATTGCCCGGTTCGATGACCAATAACAGAAGATAGTACTCACTTTTCATTTTAATTTTATTACTTTTTGAGATATGATACTCCTCCATCTTATAAAGATGATCATATTTAGAATTTTACACTCATCAATAAAATATTATTTATTAATTAGTGCTTGAAATTCTGAATTTTAACCATAATATGCCCTTGATTTATTGTATATAAAACAATAATAACAACACATAAAGATATTTCAAACAATTTACCTGGTTTTAAATTAGAAATGAATATCCCATCTAACAAGAAAAAAATAAAATTTGGATTGTCTTTGTGGAACATAGGTAGTATATTTTTAAGTGAAAGTGATACAATTTTTAATGAAAAGTGGCAATATATTTGGACCGGCCGGTCGAATCGGTTTAACTGGAAACTAGTCACGGTGCCGGCCGGTTCTTATATTTTAACGGGTTTCACTTGACCCGTCGTGAACCGGTAAAACCCGGTTAAAACCGGTTAAAACCGGTGAACCGGTCACAACAAAAAAACGGTTTTCCATCATTTTTAAAAAAATTCAGAACACAAAAGCCGAATCTATGGTTTGTTTACTCCCAAAATGCTGAAATACACTGCACACTTACCCACTGCTCTAGGACATGAAGAAGATTTCGAGATATTGGAATGTGCTTTGATAGAGAAAAAGAAATGTTTGACGAAGAAATCTGAAAGGTAGTGGATTTTGTGGAGAATTTTGAGATTGAGACCAGCAAGAACAAGACGACGGCAGCTATGGCAGCAAAGGATGAGATATGGTTTTAATTATTGGAAATAGAAAGGGAGATAGATGGTTAGGTTAAAAGTAGAAGACCACTAAAGTAGTATAAATGGACATTTTTAATAATTGGGCCTAAATTTGCAATAATAGCAGCCCATAACATAAATTATATGTATATGCATAAAAAAATGAATGAATTTTAAAATTAATATATATATATATATATATATATATATATATTAATATCCGAGTTATTCGGTTTTTTTTACAACAGTCTAACCGGTTGAACTAGTGACCCAGTAACCCAGTTCATTGCCCGGTTCGATGACCAGTATGTCACAATAACAGAAGATAGTACTCACTTTTCAATTTAATTTTATTACTTTTTGAGATATGATACTCCTCCATCTTATAAAGATGATCATATTTAGAACTTTACACAGATCAATAAAATATTATTTATTAATTAGTGCTTGAAATTCTGAATTTTAACCATAATATGTCCTTGATTTATTTTATATAAAACAATAATAACAACAAATAAAGATATTTCAAACAATTTAGTTTTAAATTAGAAATGAATATCCCATCTAACAAGAAAAAAAAGAAAATTTGGATTGTCTTTGTGGAACATAGGTAAGTACATTTTTAAGTGAAAGTGATATAATTTTTTAATGAAAAATGGCAATATATTTGTTCTCATGTCACAAGATTTCACACAAAGAAAATTAAAAAAGAAAAATTGTTTATGTTCTTGATCATTTTATGCAACTGTGTTGAGGATTTCTCAACGTGAGTGTTATCCTAATATGAATAGAGTGAGACGAAATTATGGTTCAATCAAAGTCTATTCCACTACAATCTACTCCCTCCGTCCCGGGAATTTGTTCACACTTGCCTAATATGGACGTCTCGGGAATTTGTTCACACCCCAAAAAAGAAAATAACTCTCTCTCACAAAAGTCAATAAAACATAAAGTTATCATTATTTTATTCAACTCTACACTCACATACTCTCATTTTTCTTAAAAAATGTGTCAAACCCTAGTGTGAACAAATTCCCGAGACGGAAGGAGTATTATACAAGAACTCAGCAACATTACTTTTTCTATCTTCCAAACAAAATCACCCAAAACCCACACAATAGTATAAATGTGGCGTTTGCTTTGAAAAAAATTCAATGGTAAATGAAAGAATTCCACCTTATTTAAAAGTTCGAACTTGTAGAAAAGTTTAAATTATTTTTCAAACACTCTCCCTTATTCATGGACCGGACTCATTTTTCCTTTTTTGAAGAGGCTCAATGCGTGGACAATTTAATATGGGTGAAGTTGCTCTTGACGGGAATAAAACACAGAATCTATATCCGGGCATGAGTGTAACACCCTAAAATTATTATATAAATTACTATTATGTTATTAATAGAAGTGTTAGATTTTAATGTTAAAAATGAGTAATATTTTTATGTTATTATATTTTAATTTAAATATATATGGATGGATATATGTGTGTTATGTACTAGGTATATATATATACAATGCTATAGTTATTTAAATAATTTGATGCGTACAATTTGGCTTGTAAATCATATGCAAACAGATAACTATGTATATTAAGTATAATTAAAAATAAAATAAAATTTTGGCAGATATATACAGTAAAAAGGGTTTCAGATTAACTCACCAGAAAACTTAACTCGAAAGGAAAAGGACCAGAGGAAGGCTGTGAACTATAGAAAGCAGTTGTGCTCCAGCACAATGCATTTCACACTAAGGTGGGATGATTTCCACTCTTAATTGAGTTTAACATTCAATGTTATGATTGCTATGCTAAAATGTGATATGTGATTGATATATGTCATGGTTATGTAACCAATGTGAAGATTGTATGTATGCTAACTTTCATGCCAAGCCGAGTGATGCCCGTGAAACTAACTATCATGTCAAGTCAAGTGATGCCCGTGAAACTAACTATCATGACAAGGCGGGTGATGCCCGTAAATTTAACTTTCATGTCAAGCCGGGTGATACCCGTGAATCTAACTTGCATGCCAAGTCGGGGGATGTTCGAGATATGATAATACATTCCATATTCTCATGAGTTACTTTTTCATGTTATGTGTTACTTGCATATGCATTTTAATAAGGCAATCATTGAGATTGTTCCACTGGGTGTATTTGAAACACTCACCCCCCTCCCATATATATTATTACAGATCTCGAGTCTGGTGTGGAGGAATGATGAGGATGCAACACTGTATTTTGAGGATATGTTGTGAAATAAATAAATGTTCTTAGTTTTTGCTACTCAAATAAGAACCAGTCGTGTTTTCGTTGTAACAAATTATCAAATTTTGCTCTTACAACATTCTATGTATGATTATCGTTTCCGAGCGAAGTTTGTTAATAATTTTTTCTTACATACGTATCCTTGATTTTTAGTTGCTTTAGGGTATTATTGTTTTCAAACTACTTATAGCTTCCACTTACAAAAATAAAGATTTTGTGTCGCTAACTCTCGAGTTAGGATTATTGACGAGATTTAGTAGAACATCAGCTCTAAAGCAACATTATTCGAAAAGTTAAATGTCGAGGCGTTACAATGAGTCTTTTGGCTCTGATACCATGAAAAATTTCACTTTATCTAAAAATCTAAACTTGTAGAAAGGTGTGAAATTAATTCATTTAAATTATTTTCCTAACAATATTATATAACAATATAAGAATAAACACAAATTCTAGCATGTACTCAAGTGCATGACTTGCATTTGGATATTAAGCTCAAGTTTGACTTCAATTTTATTTTTTTCAAAACACACACTAACATGCCGAACTGTGTGCTTGCCTTTAAAATTGGAGTATTATTAATTACTTTTTGGAGTATATTGATTTTTTCTTGAAGTATTTTTTTCAAAATCCAAGATATGATCATTCATTCAACACATTCAAAGACACAAAGAAAAAAAAAAATCATTCTCATTATCATAAAAATTTAAAAATAAGATTTATCTAATAAGTTCTTATAATTTTTTACATTCGTCAACCAACAATAACTCAATCTAATGCTATTATGTAATATATGTTTATAATGAAGTGTATACAAAGATAAATTGAATTTTGTTGTGTAATATGCATAAAGTAAATCAACAAGAAATAAAAAAAAAGAGTACTTGATGTGAGAGAAGTAAATTAACGATATAAAATAAAATGAATATCCCAGGGGTTTCGATTTCCGCGAATAATATTTATAGAATTGATTTGATTATTCAAGCAAAAACTAATACCACAGGGCAATCTAACAATTACATTAGATGTATAGATATGGAAAATGATCACATGTTCATTGGTGGACATAAATTTATATACTCACTGTGGATGTATTGATAATACATAAACAAGGAATCCATTATTATTTTAATTTATTGTTTATATTTGTTTATGTATCATTAATATATTCGCGTGAGATATACAAGTTTATACTCATTGATGGATATATGATCAATTCCGTCGTGTGTATATATATATATGGGACAAATTCTTTTTTACCCAAAATTTAATATACAAACTCTTTTTTACAAAATAATTTATAAAAACTCTTTTTTACCCATTTTACAAATTAATTGTCTCATATACCCTTTAATTCTTATTCCTACACTTTTATTCATTTCTCTTTTCCTGCTCCTATTCATTTCCCTATTCCTACTCCTATTCTTGCCCATATACCTTATTCCTATAAATAATATTATATTAATTTTAAAAATAAAAAAATTTAGAAATATTATATTATATTAATTCCAAAAAGGAAAATAATTAGAAATATAATATTACATAATTTTACCATTGATAATGAAAATAATGTTTTCATTATATATGTTTCGCAATAAATATTAATTATTAATATTTTTATGAAATATAATATTATTTTTATTATAATAAAATAAAATATATTTCGTGTTATTATAAACACCGATCAAAAATGCTTTATATTATTAATATTAATTAATAAATTGACGTTGTCCATTTTTTTAATTTTTATTGAATTTCAACAAGTATTCTTGAAATATCGGAGACCTGACGGAGATTTACTAAAACGACATTCTCAAACATAATTTCGTGACGGAGTCGGGTCGAAACCACTTTTTAAGTCGTTTTACACTAGAAAAGACGAAAAAATATATTAATTTAAGTGATTTTCAAATATTTAATTTCTATTAAGTTTCAACAAATACTATTGAAAGGTCGGAGTAAGGTTGGAGACAGGACAGAGATTTGCTAAAATGGAATTTTCATTCAAATTTTTGCGACGGAGCTTGTCGGAATCGATTTGTAGGTCGTTTTACCCTAAAAACGACTAAAATGATACATGAATTTGAGTTAAATCTATTTTTTAAATTTTAATCGAGTTTTAATAAGTACTCTAGAAGAGTCGGAGCATGGTAGGAGATAATACGGAGATTTGCAAAAATAAAACTGATATTTTCAATCATAATTTTGTGACGGAGCTGTGTCAGATTCGCTTTTTAGGTTGTTTTACCTTAGGAACGACGAAAAAGATACATAGATTGAGTGGCATGAACTTTTTAAATTTTATATAGCTTGGAAAAAGTACTATTGAAAGGTCGAAGCATGGTTGGAGACATGACAGAGATTTGCTAAAATGGAATTTTCATTCAAATTTTTGCGGCGGAGCTGTGCCAAAATCGATTTTTAGGATGTTTAACCCTAGGAATAACGAAACAAATAAATGAATTTGAATGACATCTATTTTTCAAATTTTAATCAAGTTTTAACAAGTAATCTACAAGAGTAGGAGCATGGTTGGAGACATGATGGAGATTTACTAAATAATATTTTCAATCATAATTTTGTGACGGAGTTGTTGCAGAATCACTTTTTAGGTTATTTTACCTTAAGAACGATGAAAATTATACATGAATTGAGTGGCGTCCATTTTTCAAACTCTTATTGAGCTTTATCAAGTACTATTGAAATGTCGGAGCACGATCGGAGACAGCCAGGATGGAGATTTGATAAAATAGAATTTTCATTCAAATTTTTGCAACGAAGCTGTGTCAGAATTAATTTTTAGGTTGTTTTACCCTATGAACGACTAAACAAATACATGAATTTGAGTGATATTTAATTTTTAAATTTAAATCGAGTTTTAACAACTAATCTAGAAGAGTCGGAGTATAATGGAGATAATATGGAGATTTGCTAAGCCGATATTTTTAATCATAATTTTGTAACGGGGTTGTAGCGGAAATCACTTTTTTTGGTCGTTTTACCTTAAGAACGACGAAATTTATAAATGAATTGAGTGACATCCATTTTTTAAACTTTTATTAATTTTTGACATATATTATTGAAATGTTGGAGCACGGTCGGAGACAGGACATATGTAACGCCCTGAACCCGGATATTCCGAATACTTATCCAAGTTCAAGTCGTCACTTAGTGAAAAGGAAAAAAATAAGTGTTTTTTTAAAAGAAGATTTTGAATAAAGAAAATTGAGAGGATGATGATTAAAATCATTCTCAACTTATAGTCTTATCATACGATTAAAAACCAAACATTAAGCAGAGAGCATGCTGAGTCCAAGTAATACTAAAATGGAGAAATAATACTAATAGCTTAACAGTTCATCATAATTCCAGTTCAACAGTCCATAATAATAAGTTCAAATTTAACAGACGGAAGCAAGGTCAATTAAAAGTCTTTAATGGAAAATAAAATAAATATCAGTGTAGAAGGCGGGGTCTACTGTTGTTCCCAGTACTCCATCGGCTCACCTGAAAAGTATTAAAAATGGGGCATTGGAATTTTGAATATCTCAGTGTGGGTAGCCCGTACACTATTACGGTTAAAGTATGATATCATAAATATCATTATATCGTTCACAAAAGTAACCAACCGAGATGGATACTCTCCACTCGCAACAAAACTATTGGAAAATTGTATAGACTTATGTTTTGATTAAGATGCCAAAAGGTTCCTCCTAAGTCATTTGTAAGTAAAGTATTCAGCAGAGTGATTAGGCGTGAAATTGTTATGTTTTGGTGCCCGAAATACCCCAATCTTGGTCGAGTTTATAGAGTATTTAGAGTCAATTGAGCATTATTTCTATACATTGATGAATTTGTCTCTTTGATGCTCATAGGTGAATAGAGGACGAAAAACGGAGTTCGTAGGACTTTGAATCGACTCAAACGGATGCCCGGATGAGAAGATATTGAAGAAATACGATTAGTATTAGTGCGGACGAGGAAAAGTATCACTTGGGAGGAGTTAGAAGTCACTCGAGTGACTAGGTCGAGCACCACCGCTCGAGCGCATTGCTCGAGCGCTTAAACTTACAGAACTATTCTTGCGCTCGAGCAGCTCGAGCGCCACCGCTCGAGCGAATTGCTCGAGCGCCCAAAACATGCAGAGAGATTTCAGCGCTCGACCGGCTCGAGCGGAACCGCTCGAGCGATTGTGTCATTCGAGCTACACTGCTCGAGCGGGACCGCTCGAGCATTTTGCTCGAGCGCCCATGGATTTTTGCCTCCGGATGCGTATTTTCGGCCCATTAACTCCCGTTTCGACCCGTGCCTATATATACCTCTTCCAAACACGTTTTGAAGAGACCCGAACTTTAGAAATAATTTTAGACTTAGTTTTTGGAGAGGAAGGAAACGAGCAAGCTTTACTTACGTTTTGTTGAGGTTTTTCATATGAATTTTAGTTTCTTTTCAATTCTTAGTTTCTTTTCATTAGCCTGATTACTTTAAACGCTTTGAACGTCGTTTTGATTAATTAAATTTCAGTTCTTCATATTTATTTTCTTTTAAAACCCTAGTTCATGTTTCTTATTTTCTTAGTTCAATTCATTATGTTTATGTGTGTTGTTTCTTCTATTGCTTTTATTTTTGTTAAAACCATATCCGGCTAAAACCCTTGCATGCTTAGGGTAGGATGAACTCGTAGAAGTAGGATGTGGGTACGTAATTAGGGTAATTTGTGAAGTTAGTTTTAATTCTCTTGATTAATGAATTCTTATAATTAATCTGAACTTTACCTTTGAATTTAGTACGAAAGTGTTAGAGAGAGGACGCCCGCATCACTCAATAACAATTAGTAGTCTTAACGAGAAGGTTTAGGAAAGGTTAATTCATCTACCGGTTTAGCGAAGGAGGACGACCGCACCACCTTAGTTAAATTAGGGTCTCATTAATTGAGCACAATCCATTAACTTGTTAGTGGATTAGTGAAGTCGAGTGTTAGGGTAAAGTATTAGGGTTTAGAATCTTGAGCTTTCACCTTGCATTCTTTTACTTAGGTTAACTCTTGTGTGTCACAGTTATTTTGATTATGTACCTGCTCCGTTAGTATACGTAGGGATTCCTATTCTAAGCATCACCATCTCTTATTTGAATCCAACCCTTAGTTAATTCGTCTGCTTTAGTATTTTAGTTTAATTAGTTTATTTTAGTTTTAATTAATCTTTCTAAAAAATCCAAAAACATACACTCATATTAACTACGACGCATAGATCTTCAGGGATCTATTCGCATATACACCATCCCTTGGGTTCGATACTACTTGGTCATTATACTTACTCTTACTACAGTGAACCCGTCCGCTTGCGGGTGAGCGACTAGTAGAAGTTAGTAAAATCGCTTCAAGTCAATGGCGCCGTTGCCGGGGATGGCGTTGTATGCTTTTGAATAGGACTTGTAGATAGCTTAGTAGTTAGTAGTGGGTGATTTATTTTCTGTTTTTATTTTTTATTTGTAGTCAATCGGCAGTTGCGTTTTGACCCTTCTACTAGTGTGTCAGGTTTATGAAAACACGCTCACAAGGCAATACGAGCGAAGAGAGAATACCGTTGGACCCTGAGACAATAGCCAGAAGGAACCGAGCCTTCTTGAGAAGGATGAACGCTGCCGACTTAGGGAAGGAACCAATGGACATCAATAATGAGTTGGACGATGCTGCCAACGATTTCAATCAGGCAGTAGACCGAGTTCAAGGCACTGGAGTTAGTGGTAGCCAGAATCAAATTCCATTAGGGGATAGCCAGAGCCTAAACCCGGATACACAAAACGGAGGGAATCCAGCTCAGAACCTTGTCCATAATCCTCATAACAACCCTGCTTACCCACAAAACCCAAATAACCCTTTTAACAACCCAGTATACCAACATTACCCATACCCACCTTATCCTTACCCACCATATCCATATCATCCACCACCAGTCTATAACCAACCACCTGTTTACCAACCACCACCCCAACAAGTACCAGTACCTGCTGCTAATCCTCACCACGTTCCTCAGAACGTAGATCACAATATGGCTATTCGAGGGAGGTTTACAGCACGGCCACAACGGTACTATGATGGAGTGGCTTTGCCTCCTGTTGAGGCGAACAACTTCTCGATATCACCGGGGATTTTAAAGCTGCTGACCGAGAATCAGTTCAAAGGAGTGATCGGGAAGGAGAATCCTCATACACACTTGAGGGGTTTTCTAATGATAGCCTCAACATTTAATTACAATGGCATGTCTGAAGATGCCAAGAGGCTTAGGCTGTTCCCATTCTCATTGACGGGAATAGCCAAGGAGTGGTACGATAATACGCTCCCGCGGGGAGGTATTACCACTTGGGCCGAGCTCGAGCGTCTGTTCCTCGAGCGATTCTACCCTCCATCTAGGACGATCAAGGCTAGAATTGAGATCTCGTCCTTTCGCCAGAAGCAAGGAGAGGACCTACGTCAAACGTGGGAGAGATACTCAAACATGCTGATAGAGTGCCCGCAGCACGGGTACAACGAAGAAGACATTATGGCGTTCTTCTATAGTGGTGCCAACAAGGCGGGGCAAGACCATTTAGACGCCTGTGCGGGCGGAGAATTCTTGAACCAAGGCATAGAGAGGTGTAGGGAAATCGTGGACAACATTGTCACGAATGCCGGTGCTTGGAGTGTGGATGCAGATTTTCAGAGGGTGCATCAGGTTGAAGAGGGAGAAGGAACGAGAAGGCTATTGATGGCCATGATGGAGAAGATAAACAACCTCGAGTTGGGGAAGAGTTTGGGTGGAGAGCATGCAGTAGAGCATGAGAGAGCAGACCAACCAAGTGGACAGCAAGAGGTAGCCAATTACATAGGAGGTCCGTATTACAATCAGAATGGCTACCAAGGTGGAAATCAGTATGGAAGGCCTTCTTATGGCCAACCATTTGTGCCTCCAGGCCCTCAGCCACTTCAAAATCAATGGAGGAACACACAAGGAGTTCAAGGAGGCCAGCAGCCTCCTCAAAACACATGGCGAAAAAATGAGAACTTTTCTTATGCTAACCCAAAAGCTGGTGTTACTGTTCCTACAGGTGTTGATCCGGGTTCAAAGCCTCCGGGTGGAGAAGGCGGTGCATCAACCGAGGAGATGTTGAGAGCAATCCTTCAGAAGGTGGAGGAAGGAAGCAAGCGATTGTCCTCCTTGGAGTACGATGTGAAGGAGCTGCATAAGAAGGGTGATCATCGAGATCGAGATCTCCAGAAGATGAACGTTGAGTGGACTAGAACTCAATAAGAGAACAATAGGCGGTTCACTTCTATAGAGTTCCAGATGAGCCAGATTGCAAAGATGGTGAATAGAGAGCCGGGAAAATATCCTTCCATGCCGGAGGGGAACCCGAAAGAGCATTGCAAGGCGATCCAGCTTAGAAGTGGAACTAACTACGAAGGTCCTCAGATGCCTACTGACTCTGAGATGCCCCACGAAGAGATTGAGCCAAAAGGAGATGGAGTTGAGACTGAGGAGAAAGAAGTTGAAAAAGGAGTTGGGAGTGAAAGTGAAGGGATTGAGAAGCATAAAGATATGGATGAGTCCCAAAAGGGGAAAGACTTTGAGGAGATAGAGAGAGTTCCTAAGTGGAAGAAGGCAAAGGAAGCAAGGGAGAAAGTGAAAGAAACAGAAAGAGATGAATGGGGGGTACCCAAATCTGTGATACCCGTCCCGTATCCACAGCGCTTCATGAAAAAGAAGCTTGATGAAAAATTTGCTAAGTTCCTTGATGTTTTTAAACAATTGCATATTAATATTCCTTTTTATGATGCTTTAGAACAGATGCCGCACTATGCGAAGTTTTTTAAGGACTTGATCGCGAAAAGACGGCGAGTGGATGAGCCGAAGTTGGTGCAGCTGAACCACGAGGTGAGTGCATTAGTGCACAAGGCGCTTCCACCGAAGCTGAAGGATCCCGGGAGCTTCACGATCCTATGTGATATTGGGAACGGGATCAAGAAGGGAGCGTTGTGCGACCTCGGGGCGAGCATTAATTTGATGCCCTTGTCGCTTTTCAAGAAGCTGGAAGGTGGTGAACTTCAACCCACAATGATGACGCTTCAACTTGCCGATCGGTCTATTACTCGACCTCAAGGTGTGGTTGAAGACGTCCTAGTGAGAGTTGGAGATCACATCTTTCCAGCCGACTTTGTAGTGCTAGAGATGGAGGAAGATGAGCACGTACCCCTGATCTTGGGAAGACCGTTCTTAGCTACGGCGGGGATGGTGCTAGACGTGGCAAATGGGAAGATTACGTTGAAGGTAGATGATCAAGAAGTGAAGATCTCCCTATATGAAGCCATGAAACACTCGAGGGAGGATGAGAGCTTGTATTGCATGGATGCAATTGATCCTCGTGTTGAAGACACGCCTTCTATCCCTAATCTTTCTCATACTCATGATTTTGTTAGTCCTTCACTTGACTATTTAACCCATGAGCATTATGTTCTTGATTATTTTGATAGGGATGAAGTGAAGAGGTTGAAGGATGAAGAGGTGAAAAGTGTGGACGTGGTCCAGTTAGAAGGAAAAGGAGGAGTTAAGAACAAGAAGTCAAAATTCAAGAAATTGTTTAGTAAGACTCCTCCAGATAAAGGTAAGAAGGAGTTGAGACCCATAACACTTGGGGATGAGAAGAAAGCAAAGGAACTCATGATGGTGGGGCATCAAGGAAAGGAGTTCAAACACCACTCTTACGAGAGTAAGGGAGGTAAATTTGAGTATGATGTCCCATAAGCTCCTTTGAGCTTGGTCCGGCATGAGGACCTTAAAAATAGCGCTGAATGGGAGGCAACCCATTTTTATTTGCTTTCATTTATTTTTAGTGTTTTCTTTATATTATTAGGGAGTATTTTGAGTCGTATGTTTAACCTCATATTTGAGTGAGTTGCTTGTAGGCTTCTCTCTAAAGGAGTAAAGGTATCATGGAGTTATTCAGATTGAAGGAACCAACTTGAGACAAGGAAGTGTGCAAAGCTAGTGAGAGAAACAGGATTATTTGGTTGAGGTAACCCACAACCCCAAACTTAGACCTCTAGCAAGGTCGAAGTTTGGGGGGGGGGGGGGTGGAGTTTTTTTATGTTTCTTGTTACATTGCACATGCATGCACGCCCTTATCTTTGAGTTGAGTTTGATTGATTTTTAGATTGTTGAGATACTCCTTGGGGTGATTTTGATTTGACTCGCTATTGTATATTTTATGCCTATCAATCATCTTATGCTTGTTGATTGCTATCTTTGAGTATGATTTGATGAGTAGAGTGAGTAGCAAGAGTGAGTTACGAATTATTTTGTGTGAGTGTTTGAGTTTGAGCTGATTAGAGAGAGAACTTGTATGCTTGTGAATTTTTCTTTTGAGTACTTGTATGATGAGAGTGAGAATGCACTAGGACTAGCATGGATGTGAAAGCCGTGAGAGTTGAGCCTTACGAGATTTAAATGCATGATTTAATCTCTTTGTTTGTGAGTGAATCGTCACTTTAGAGGATGCTAGAACTTGTGTGTGCTCTTGCTTCTTGATTGTGTCTAGTTTGAAATGCCGAATGTGATCTTAGGCCATCTTTGATTTGAATGAGTCACTTAGCCAAAAATTTTCCTTACCATTGATATTTGTCCCTTGTTAGCCCCTTTGAGCCGAAAGCCTATTTTATTTGCTAGCACATATGAACACTATTCCAATTCCTAAGCTTTTTTGCCCAAATTTGAGTGGAGAATAGGAAAGTGTGAATATGAAGGGAGTGAATTGAGTTGAAAAAGGAAAATGTTGTTTGTTGAGTGAATATGAGAAGAAGGTGTGATGAAGTTTTGAGATGTGGGAAAAAGAGAAAGAAAATTGAGAATGAGCAAAAAGAAAAAAATGAGCTCATGTGTTTGTGCGAAAAAGAGAAAAAAAAGTGAGGTGATTGAAAAAAAAAAGTGAAAAGAGAAAGAAAAAAAAATTGAAGTGTTGAGAGAAGTGGAATTGAAAAAGTGTTGATTGAATATATTTGAAGTAGTCTGTTCCTAATCTCGAAGTGCCAAAGTTTGATTTTCTATTCTCCATTCACTTGAGTCACTTTACCATATTGTTATCCCACCTGTCCAAAGAGCCTACATTACAACCTTGAGAAAAGTCATTTTTGATTCGGCATTGATTTCTAGAGTATGGTCGGAGTTGAGAGTATTTACAAGCCTATGGCTACCGATATGAGTGATTGATTGTTTGAGTGAGTCCCTTAATCATTGATATACACTTGTGAGAGAGTGAAACACATCGTTGAGTGCACATCCATGTTTGATCTCTGTGTTTCTTGTTGTTGTTGCATGAGTATAATGAAGGAATGTGAGTGAGTATACGGGTGATTGACTTTTGAAGCTCGAGTTAAATTACTTGCATGATTTGATTCGTTGACTCATTCCTAACAATTTCACTTGACTTATTATTTCATTGCTTGAGGACAAGCAATATGGTAAGTTTGGGGGGGTTGATTAGGCGTGAAATTGTTATGTTTTGGTGCCCGAAATACCCCAATCTTGGTCGAGTTTATAGAGTATTTAGAGTCAATTGAGCATTATTTCTATACATTGATGAATTTGTCTCTTTGATGCTCATAGGTGAATAGAGGACGAAAAATGGAGTTCGTAGGACTTTGAATCGACTCAAACGGATGCCCGGATGAGAAGATATTGAAGAAATACGATTAGTATTAGTGCGGACGAGGAAAAGTATCACTTGGGAGGAGTAAGAAGTCACTCGAGTGACTAGGTCGAGCGCCACCGCTCGAGCGCATTGCTCGAGCGCTTAAACTTACAGAACTATTCTTGCACTCGAGCAGCTCGAGCGCCACCGCTCGAGCGAATTGCTCGAGCGCCCAAAACATGCAGAGAGATTTCAGCGCTCGACCGGCTCGAGCGGAACCGCTCGAGCGATTGTGTCATTCGAGCTACACTGCTCGAGCGGGACCGCTCGAGCGTTTTGCTCGAGCGCCCATGGATTTTTGCCTCCGGATGCGTATTTTCGGCCCATTAACTCCCGTTTCGACCCGTGCCTATATATACCTCTTCCAAACACGTTTTGAAGAGACCCGAACTTTAGAAATAATTTTAGACTTAGTTTTTGGAGAGGAAGGAAACGGGCAAGCTTTACTTACGTTTTGTTGAGGTTTTTCATACGAATTTTAGTTTCTTTTCAATTCTTAGTTTCTTTTCATTAGCCTGATTACTTTAAACGCTTTGAACGTCGTTTTGATTAATTAAATTTCAGTTCTTCATATTTATTTTCTTTTAAAACCCTAGTTCATGTTTCTTATTTTCTTAGTTCAATTCATTATGTTTATGTGTGTTGTTTCTTCTATTGCTTTTATTTTTGTTAAAACCATGTCCGGCTAAAACCCTTGCATGCTTAGGGTAGGATGAACTCGTAGAAGTAGGATGTGGGTACGTAACTAGGGTAATTTGTGACGTTAGTTTTAATTCTCTTGATTAATGAATTCTTATAATTAATCTGAACTTTACCTTTGAATTTGGTACGAAAGTGTTAGAGAGAGGACGACCGCATCACTCAATAACAATTAGTAGTCTTAACGAAAAGGTTTAGGAAAGGTTAATTCATCTACCGGTTTAGCGAAGGAGGACGACCGCATCACCTTAGTTAAATTAGGGTCTCATTAATTGAGCACAATCCATTAACTTGTTAGTGGATTAGTGAAGTCGAGTGTTAGGGTAAAGTATTAGGGTTTAGAATCTTGAGCTTTCACCTTGCATTCTTTTACTTAGGTTAACTCTTGTGTGTCACAGTTATTTTGATTATGTACCTGCTCCGTTAGTATACGTAGGGATTCCTATTCTAAGCATCACCATCTCTTATTTGAATCCAACCCTTAGTTAATTCGTCTGCTTTAGTATTTTAGTTTAATTAGTTTATTTTAGTTTTAATTAATCTTTCTAAAAAATCCAAAAACATACACTCATATTAACTACGACGCGTAGATCTTCAGGGATCTATTCGCATATACACCATCCCTTGGGTTCGATACTACTTGGTCATTATACTTACTCTTACTACAGTGAACCCGTCCGCTTGCGGGTGAGCGACTAGTAGAAGTTAGTAAAATCGCTTCAAGTCAATGGCGCCGTTGCCGGGGATGGCATTGTATGCTTTTGAATAGGACTTGTAGATAGCTTAGTAGTTAGTAGTGGGTGATTTATTTTCTGTTTTTATTTTTTATTTGTAGTCAATCGGCAGTTGCGTTTTGACCCTTCTACTAGTGTGTCAGGTTTATGAAAACACGCTCACAAGGCAATACGAGCGAAGAGAGAATACCGTTGGACCCTGAGACAATAGCCAGAAGGAACCGAGCCTTCTTGAGAAGGATGAACGCTGCCGACTTAGGGAAGGAACCAATGGACATCAATAATGAGTTGGACGATGCTGCCAATGATTTCAATCAGGCAGTAGACCGAGTTCAAGGCACTGGAGTTAGTGGTAGCCAGAATCAAATTCCATTAGGGGATAGCCAGAGCCTAAACCCGGATACACAAAACGGAGGGAATCCAGCTCAGAACCTTGTCCATAATCCTCATAACAACCCTGCTTACCCACAAAACCCAAATAACCCTTTTAACAACCCAGTATACCAACATTACCCATACCCACCTTATCCTTACCCACCATATCCATATCATCCACCACCAGTCTATAACCAACCACCTGTTTACCAACCACCACCCCAACAAGTACCAGTACCTGCTGCTAATCCTCACCACGTTCCTCATAACGTAGATCACAATATGGCTATTCGAGGGAGGTTTGCAGCACGGCCACAGCGGTACTATGATGGAGTGGCTTTGCCTCCTGTTGAGGCGAACAACTTCTTGATATCACCGGGGATTTTAAAGCTGCTGACCGAGAATCAGTTCAAAGGAGTGATCAGGAAGGAGAATCCTCATACACACTTGAGGGGTTTTCTAATGATAGCCTCAACATTTAATTACAATGGCATGTCTGAAGATGCCAAGAGGCTTAGGCTGTTCCCATTCTCATTGATGGGAATAGCCAAGGAGTGGTACGATAATACGCTCCCGCGGGGAGGTATTACCACTTGGGCCGAGCTCGAGCGTCTGTTCCTCGAGCGATTCTACCCTCCATCTAGGACGATCAAGGCTAGAATTGAGATCTTGTCCTTTCGCCAGAAGCAAGGAGAGGACCTACGT
This sequence comes from Ballota nigra, assembly GCA_947034835.1. Classification (NCBI taxonomy): domain Eukaryota; kingdom Viridiplantae; phylum Streptophyta; class Magnoliopsida; order Lamiales; family Lamiaceae; genus Ballota; species Ballota nigra. The sequence goes on along the minus strand of OX344727.1, from coordinate 51,716,545 downwards.
CAAGCGTGGGAGAGATACTCAAACATGCTGATAGAGTGCCCGCAGCACGGGTACAACGAAGGAGATATTATGGCGTTCTTCTATAGTGGTGCCAACAAGGCGGGGCAAGACCATTTAGACGCCTGTACGGGCGGAGCATTCTTGAACCAAGGCATAGAGAGGTGTAGGGAAATCGTGGACAACATTTCCACGAATGCCGGTGCTTGGAGTGTGGATGCAGATTTTCAGAGGGTGCATCAGGTTGAAGAGGGAAAAGGAACGAGAAGGCTATTGATGGCCATGATGGAGAAGATAAACAACCTCGAGTTGGGGAAGAGTTTGGGTGGAGAGCATGTAGTAGAGCATGAGAGAGCAGACCAACCAAGTGGACAACAAGAGGTAGCCAATTACATGGGAGGTCCGTATTACAATCAGAATGGCTACCAAGGTGAAAATCAGTATGGAAGGCCTTCTTATGGCCAACCATTTGTGCCTCCAGGCCCTCAGCCACTTCAAAATCAATGGAGGAACACACAAGGAGTTCAAGGAGGCCAGCAGCCTCCTCAAAACACATGACGAAAAAATGAGAACTTTTCTTATGCTAACCCAAAAGCTGGTGTTACTGTTCCTGCAGGTGTTGATCCGGGTTCAAAGCCTCCGGGTGGAGAAGGCGGTGCATCAACCGAGGAGATGTTGAGAGCAATCCTTCAGAAGGTGGAGGAAGGAAGCAAGCGATTGTCCTCCTTGGAGTACGATGTGAAGGAGCTGCACAAGAAGGGTGATCATCGAGATCAAGATCTCCAGAAGATGAACGTTGAGTGGACTAGAACTCAACAAGAGAACAATAGGCGGTTCACTTCTATAGAGTTCCAGATGAGCCAGATTGCAAAGATGGTGAATAGAGAGCCGGGAAAATATCCTTCCATGCCGGAGGGGAACCCGAAAGAGCATTGCAAGGCGATCCAGCTTAGAAGTGGAACTAACTACGAAGGTCCTCAGATGCCTGCTGACTCTGAGATGCCCCACGAAGAGATTGAGCCAAAAGGAGATGGAGTTGAGACTGAGGAGAAAGAAGTTGAAAAAGGAGTTGGGAGTGAAAGTGAAGGGATTGAGAAGCATAAAGATATGGATGAGTCCCAGAAGGGGAAAGACTTTGAGGAGATAGAGAGAGTTCCTAAGTGGAAGAAGGCAAAGGAAGCAAGGGAGAAAGTGAAAGAAACAGAAAGAGATGAATGGGGGGTACCCAAATCTGTGATACCCGTCCCGTATCCACAGCGCTTCATGAAAAAGAAGCTTGATGAAAAATTTGCTAAGTTCCTTGATGTTTTTAAACAATTGCATATTAATATTCCTTTTTATGATGCTTTAGAACAGATGCCGCACTATGCGAAGTTTTTTAAGGACTTGATCGCGAAAAGACGGCGAGTGGATGAGCCGAAGTTGGTGCAGCTGAACCACGAGGTGAGTGCATTAGTGCACAAGGCGCTTCCACCGAAGCTGAAGGATCCCGAGAGCTTCACGATCCTATGTGATATTGGGAACGGGATCAAGAAGGGAGCGTTGTGCGACCTCGGGGCGAGCATTAATTTGATGCCCTTGTCGCTTTTCAAGAAGCTGGAAGGTGGTGAACTTCAACCCACAATGATGACGCTTCAACTTGTCGATCGGTCTATTACTCGACCTCAAGGTGTGGTTGAAGACGTCCTAGTGAGAGTTGGAGATCACATCTTTCCAGCCGACTTTGTAGTGCTAGAGATGGAGGAAGATGAGCACGTACCCCTGATCTTGGGAAGACCGTTCTTAGCTACGGCGGGGATGGTGCTAGACGTGGCAAATGGGAAGATTACGTTGAAGGTAGATGATCAAGAAGTGAAGATCTCCCTATATGAAGCCATGAAACACTCGAGGGAGGATGAGAGCTTGTATTGCATGGATGCAATTGATCCTCGTGTTGAAGACACGCCTTCTATCCCTAATCTTTCTCATACTCATGATTTTGTTAGTCCTTCACTTGACTATTTAACCCATGAGCATTATGTTCTTGATTATTTTGATAGGGATGAAGTGAAGAGATTGAAGGATGAAGAGGTGAAAAGTGTGGACGTGGTCCAGTTAGAAGGAAAAGGAGGAGTTAAGAACAAGAAGTCAAAATTCAAGAAATTGTTTAGTAAGACTCCTCCAGATAAAGGTAAGAAGGAGTTGAGACCCATAACACTTAGGGATGAGAAGAAAGCAAAGGAACTCATGATGGTGGGGCATCAAGGAAAGGAGTTCAAACACCACTCTTACGAGAGTAAGGGAGGTAAATTTGAGTATGATGTCCCATAAGCTCCTTTGAGCTTGGTCCGGCATGAGGACCTTAAAAATAGCGCTGAATGGGAGGCAACCCATTTTTATTTGCTTTCATTTATTTTTAGTGTTTTCTTTATATTATTAGGGAGTATTTTGAGTCGTATGTTTAACCTCATATTTGAGTGAGTTGCTTGTAGGCTTCTCTCTAAAGGAGTAAAGGTATCATGGAGTTATTCAGATTGAAGGAACCAACTTGAGACAAGGAAGTGTGCAAAGCTAGTGAGAGAAACGGGATTATTTGGTTGAGGTAACCCACAACCCCAAACTTAGACCTCTAGCAAGGTCGAAGTTTGGGGGGTGGAGTTTTTTTATGTTTCTTGTTACATTGCACATGCATGCACACCCTTATCTTTGAGTTGAGTTTGATTGATTTTTAGATTGTTGAGATACTCCTTGGGGTGATTTTGATTTGACTCGCTATTGCATATTTTATGCCTATCAATCATCTTATGCTTGTTGATTGCTATCTTTGAGTATGATTTGATGAGTAGAGTGAGTAGTAAGAGTGAGTTAAGAATTCTTTTGTGTGAGTGTTTGAGTTTGAGCTGATTAGAGAGAGAACTTGTATGCTTGTGATTTTTCTTTTGAGTACTTGTATGATGAGAGTGAGAATGCACTAGGACTAGCATGGATGTGAAAACCGTGAGAGTTGAGCCTTACGAGATTTAAATGCATGATTTAATCTCTTCGTTTGTGAGTGAATTGTCACTTTAGAGGATGCTAGAACTTGTGTGTGCTCTTGCTTCTTGATTGTGTCTAGTTTGAAATGCCGAATGTGATCTTAGGCCATCTTTGATTTGAATGAGTCACTTAGCCAAAAATTTTCCTTACCATTGATATTTGTCCCTTGTTAGCCCCTTTGAGCCGAAAGCCTATTTTATTTGCTAGCACATATGAACACTATTCCAATTCCTAAGCCTTTTTGTCCAAATTTGAGTGGAGAATAGGAAAGTGTGAATATGAAGGGAGTGAATTGAGTTGAAAAAGGAAAATGTTGTTTGTTGAGTGAATATGAGAAGAAGGTGTGATGAAGTTTTGAGATGTGGGAAAAAGAGAAAGAAAATTGAGAATGAGCAAAAAGAAAAAAATGAGCTCATGTGTTTGTGCGAAAAAGAGAAAAAAAAGTGAGGTGATTGAAAAAAAAAAGTGAAAAGAGAAAGAAAAAAAATTGAAGTGTTGAGAGAAGTGGAATTGAAAAAGTGTTGATTGAATATATTTGAAGTTGTCTGTTCCTAATCTCGAAGTGCCAAAGTTTGATTTTCTATTCTCCATTCACTTGAGTCACTTTACCATATTGTTATCCCACCTGTCCAAAGAGCCTACATTACAACCTTGAGAAAAGTCATTTTTGATTCGGCATTGATTTCTAGAGTATGGTCGGAGTTGAGAGTGTTTACAAGCCTATGGCTACCGATATGAGTGATTGATTGTTTGAGTGAGTCCCTTAATCATTGATATACACTTGTGAGGGAGTGAAACACATCGTTGAGTGCACATCCATGTTTGATCTCTGTGTTTCTTGTTGTTGTTGCATGAGTATGATGAAGGAATGTGAGTGAGTATACGGGTGATTGACTTTAAAAGCTCGAGTTCAATTACTTGCATGATTTGATTCGTTGACTCATTCCTAACAATTTCACTTGACTTATTATTTCATTGCTTGAGGACAAGCAATATGGTAAGTTTGGGGGGGTTGATTAGGCGTGAAATTGTTATGTTTTGGTGCCCGAAATACCCCAATCTTGGTCGAGTTTATAGAGTATTTAGAGTCAATTGAGCATTATTTCTATACATTGATGAATTTGTCTCTTTGATGCTCATAGGTGAATAGAGGACGAAAAACGGAGTTCGTAGGACTTTGAATCGACTCAAACGGATGCCCGGATGAGAAGATATTGAAGAAATACGATTAGTATTAGTGCGGATGAGGAAAAGTATCACTTGGGAGGAGTTAGAAGTCACTCGAGTGACTAGGTCGAGCGCCACCGCTCGAGCGCATTGCTCGAGCGCTTAAACTTACAGAACTATTCTTGCGCTCGAGCAGCTCGAGCGCCACCGCTCGAGCGAATTGCTCGAGCGCCCAAAACATGCAGAGAGATTTCAGCGCTCGACCGGCTCGAGCGGAACCGCTCGAGCGATTGTGTCATTCGAGCTACACTGCTCGAGCGGGACCGCTCGAGCGTTTTGCTCGAGCGCCCATGGATTTTTGCCTCCAGATGCGTATTTTCGGCCCATTAACTCCCGTTTCGACCCGTGCCTATATATACCTCTTCCAAACACGTTTTGAAGATACCCGAACTTTAGAAATAATTTTAGACTTAGTTTTTGGAGAGGAAGGAAACGAGCAAGCTTTACTTACGTTTTGTTGAGGTTTTTCATACGAATTTTAGTTTCTTTTCAATTCATAGTTTCTTTTCATTAGCTTGATTACTTTAAACGCTTTGAACGTCGTTTTTATTAATTCAATTTTAGTTCTTCGTATTTATTTTCTTTAAACCCTAGTTCATGTTTCGTATTTTCTTTCTTCAATTCATCATGTTTATGTTCATCGTTTCTTCTATTGCTTTAATGTTTGTTAACGTCATGTCTAGCTAAAACCCTTGCATGCTTAGGGTAGGATGAACTCGTAGAAGTAGGTTGTGGGTACGTAATTAGGGTAATTCGTGACGTTAATTTTAATTCTCTTGATTAATGAATTCTTATAATTAATCTTAACTTTACCTTTGAATTTAGTATGAAAGTGTTAGAGAGAGGACGACCGCATCACTCAATAACAATTAGTAGTCTTAACGAGAAGGTTTAGGAAAGGTTAATTCATCTACCGGTTTAGCGAAGGAGGACGACCGCATCACCTTAGTTAAATTAGGGTCTCATTAATTGAGCACAATCCATTAACTTGTTAGTGGATTAGTGAAGTCGAGTGTTAGGGTAAAGTATTAGGGTTTAGAATCTTGAGCTTTCACCTTGCATTCTTTTACTTAGGTTAATTCTTGTGTGTCACAGTTATTTTGATTATGTACCTGCTCCGTTAGTATACGTAGGGATTCCTATTCTAAGCATCACCATCTCTTATTTGAATCCAACCCTTAGTTAATTCGTCTGCTTTAGTATTTTAATTTAATTAGTTTATTTTAGTTTTAATTAATCTTTCTAAAAAATCCAAAAACATACACTCATATTAACTACGACGCGTAGATCTTCAGGGATCTATTCGCATATACACCATCCCTTGGGTTCGATACTACTTGGTCATTATACTTACTCTTACTACAGTGAATCCGTCCGCTTGCGGGTGAGCGACTAGTAGAAGTTAGTAAAATCGCTTCAAGTCACAGAGTTAGAAAAGAGTTAAACAGTTTAAATGTTAAGGAACTGAAGTACATTTACTAATTCAAGTAGTGTATCTAAGAGTTGAAGAAGTCCGCTGATGAAGAAGTCCGCTGAAGGAAGAAGAGAAGTGAAGAAGTCTAAGTAATGAATATTTTCTAAGTGCATTCTTACTAAGACTATACTATCAGCAGAGGATCAAGGTCCACTGATGTGAACTAACAACACACATTCAATGCTAAACACATTAAGAGTTGTTAGTTAATCTGGTTGGAACAAGGCAAATTGAATATCAGTAAAGCTTGCAATAAATGAATGAATAAGAAGGTTCTCTCAGTTGAGTTCCACCTTAAAACCAGACAAGACCCTGAGTAAGTAGACTGAGCGGCCCAATAAAAAGATGATACGTAGGCGTACTCTACTGACAGTCGACCTGTCACAGACTGACAAATACCAAAAGTCTTACTTTAGCTTTCTCCAGAGAGCTGGTAGGCAAGCATGGTCTTTCAGCCGTTTCTTGACAAGACTTAAAGCTTAAATAGAGTCGTTTGAACCAATTAGATACAAGAGACTTACTTGAGAAGATTCAACTCCAACGGGAAGATTTTCAAGAAGGTCTATAAATACAGAAGGTCGTGCCCATTTCTACGCACGGGAAACTTAACAAGAACAAGCATTCTCTACACTCATAACATACTACGAAGCACTCGAAATCACCTTTGTTTCTCAAGTGTCTCATATTTGTAGAGAGCATTTCAAACCCTCTATAACCGAGCTTATAGCTATATCCAAACCTTAGAAAGAGACAATCCATCCTTAAAGCCTTGAGCTAAACTTGTAAGGATTATCTCACAAATAGTTGGAACCAAACCCTACTCAATACCCTACCCCAGAGTTAGGTTGAGAGTTCGAGTTAAGAGGTGTTAGTAAGCTGATTGTTGTTATCAATGTGAAAGCTGGTTTGTTTTGGGAACTAGGACCTGGAATTATCCTAGTGATCAAATATCCTTAGAGAGGATTAATTTGATCAGTGCACCTTGGCACTATAACACAAGGAATTCCAAGTGAAAGGAATTCTCCTGTTTAATCAGGACAGTGGACGTAGGAGATTCTTCTCTGAACCATTTTATATCATGTGCACTTACATTCTGCTATTTCCTTAAGTGCGAGTTGCTCAAACAAGCTTTTATCAAGTAAAATGAGTTTTTCTTAAGGGCTCACTAATCCGCAACTGAAAGCTAATTAGATAGTAGTTCAACTGAAAGTCTTGAGCTTTCAGTGGAGCTGATATCTCAGTAAGCTTTCATAAGTAAATCTCAGCATACTTCACAGTCCACTGAAGATCTACTGTCTTAAGTAACCTGATAAGTTTTAAATAAAAGTTTGAATTTGTAACCTCAGGTGTATTCCCCCCCCCCATACACTTGTTTAACTCGTTTCGGGACCAACAAGTGGTATCAGGGCAGTGGTTCAAAAGACCATTGCTCTAAGTATACCTTGTGCTAAAAAGGTATTTTATATTTGGTCAACTGAATTGATCTTTTGATAATATTGTTTAGATATTATGTCTGACAATGCAGCTAGGGTAGCACCACCAGCGGAGAAAAATATGGAAGTCAATCTCTTGAACCATATGTCCCATCACAAACTTCCACAATTCTCAGTGGACAACTATAATTTCTGGAAGATCAGAATGAGAGCACATCTTGCCTGTGTGCATGATGAAATGTTGAGAGTCATAACAAAAGGTCCATTTATCTTTATGATTCCTAATCCTAGAACCACAGCTGACACTATTGCAGATCCTAGAGAAGAATGACCCAAAGATGAATATAACTTCACTGCAGATGAAAGGAGGAGACACAACCTCAACTTCATAGCCATGAATATTCTCTACACCACCATTCCAGACTCAGTTATGGGAAGAGTTATCCATTGTCAGACTGCAAAGGAACTCTGGGACACTCTTGCTTACATGTGTGAAGGAACTGACAAAATCAAAGAGAACTAGCTTTCAGTCGTTGTTCAAAAGTATGAACAGTTCACCATGGAGCCTACTGAGACCATTGATTAGCTTGATGGGAGGTTCACTGATATCATGAATGAGATAAACTCTCTAGGTAAAGTGTACACCAAAAGAGAGGTTGCTTTGAAGATCCTGAGAGGTTTAACCTCAAGATGAGATGTGTACTCAGTAATGATGCAGAATACCAATGATTTATCCAGCATGTCCATGCAACATGTATTTCTCTGAACTAAAGGCTTATAAATTTGATCTAAACAGGAAAGTAGCTTTAAAAACTAAGGAAACTGAGCCCAAGTCCTCAAAGCCACAGAAGAGTACAAAAGCAAGCAAATCTCAAAGCAGAGCTGAGATGCAAGAGGAACTTAGCCTAATGGCTAGAAGGTTTGAAAAGCTTAATAAGCATTTTGACAAGTATAAGAGATTCTACAGGGATAACAGGGAAAGAAGAAACTATCCACAAAAGGACACCAGAGAAGGAGAGAAAAGCTCCACTGAGATGGAGAAAAAGAAAGAATACAAGAACTATTCAAAAGCCGAAGGATCATCATCAAAGACTAGAGAGTCTACTGAGGAGAAGAATGATAATGCCAACAGATGCTATTAGTGCAAGAAGGTTGGGCACTTTCAGTACGATTGTCCTCAACTGAGCACAAAGGAAAGGAAAGAAAGGCAAGCCAAGAGAGACAGAAGATATGGAGAAAGAAAAGCCATGGTGGTTGAGGATGTTGATGAAGATCTAGAGTCATCTGATGGACTGTTCTCTGACAGCAGTGATGATGACATGTGCCTCATGGCAAGAGAAGAACCTGAGGTACAATCTAAACCATCCATTTCTTTAGGACACTCACCTGAGCTCAGCTTAGAGTCAACAGAGGAACTCAATCTTCAGTCCGCTTTGGAACAATTGATGATTGATTCTCAAGGTTGCAAGAAGCAAGTTTCTGTCTCCAAGATGAAAACAAAAATCTCTTGAGTGAAAACTCCAAGTTAATTGAATCTGGGAATCAGGCAGAGCTTAACTCAGCTAAATCTACCATTGAGTTGACAAAAGAGGTGGAAACCCTCAAGAGTCAAGGAAATGGCAAAGATCAACTGATAAAGGATCTCACTGAATCTAAGACAAAGTTAACTGAAGAGAATTTAAAATTGGTAGGCCAAATAAAGGATTCTCTCCTGAAAATTGATGTCTTACAAAAATCTGAAGAGACCTTGTTAAAAAGGATTGATGCTCTTAACAAACCCTCTCTTGCCATAGAGGAGATCCAAAATTTTCAAATCAATCCTAATAACAAGTGTGGAATAGGCTATGTTCCAAAACCTTCAGAAGGTCCTCTGAGTGTTGCTTCTTCAAGTGGCACAAAGAGAGTATTTATTAAATCTGTAACTTTCCCACCACAGATTTTAGATAAAGGGAAAAGACCAGCTGAGGTTCAACAAAAGAAAGGTCTAACTCAGCCAAAACCAATTGGAAAGGCTCAGTTGACTAATCAATCTAGAACTCAGCAGAGGTACTATCAGTCGAGGTCTTCTCAAATGAAGCAATCTCAACTGAAAGCACCCAGGCATGAGCAATCCTCAAGGAATGACTCATATAGAAAACCTATTTCTTTTGTGCCTAAAGGAAAAGGTTCTCAATACCTTTATCAACAAAGACTGAGGCCAGGTGCACCCAAGCCTATGAAGAAGAATATTAAGAAGGTTCCTGTTCCTTAAAAGGCTAACACCCGTAGAAAGTTTACTCCTAAGGCACCTAGGGAGGTAACTATCTATGTAGATGTTTATGGAAGACAAATTAGTCATTCTAAAGTAATTAGAACAGTGAGGCAAATTTGGATTCCAAAAGGTACAACTAACCTGGTAGGACCCAATACTAAATGGGTACCTAAAGCTTGATCTTGACTGCAGGGCTCAGTGGACCTCAACAAAGGAGAAGCTCTTAAAACTTCAGTCTGGTACTTGGACAGTAGATGTTCCAGGCATATGACTGGCAATAAAAGTCTCCTGAGAGAATTTGTTGAGAAAGAAGGTCCACAGATCACTTTTGGTGACAATTCACAAGGAGCCACCAAAGGTTATGGTACTCTAATTATTGGCTCAGTAAGAGTTAACAATGTATCTTATGTCAGTGGACTTAAGCATAACTTATTGTCCATAAGTCAGTTTTGTGATAAAGGATACAGTGTTGAATTTTCATGTAACCTGTGTTTTGTCAAGAATATATCTTCACAACATATACTACTAACTAGGTCAAGGAAGGGAAATGTTTATCTTGCAGATTGGAAGTCTTGCACACCAAATGCATGCCTTATTGTAAAGAGCTCAACTGACACAAATTGGCTATGGCATAAGAGACTAAGTCATCTGAACTTCAAGATGATGAACAGGATAGCAAGACATGCACTAGTAGAAGGAATGCCTAATGAAGTATACAACAAAGATCATATTTGCAAGGCATGTCAAGAAGGAAAGCAAGTGAAAGCATCTTTCAGTAGCAAAGTGGCTACCTCCACTAACAGAGTACTTCAGCTATTGCATATGGATCTCTTTGGTCCAGTAACCCCTGTAAGTATCAATGGGAGAAAATATACACCTGTTGTTGTTGATGACTTCTCCAGGTACACATGGGTGGTATTCCTTGCAAGCAAGAAGGAAACACAAGTCAGGCTACCAGAACTACTGAAGAAAGTTAGCAATGAAAAGAGCCTGAACATTGTAAGGATAAGGTCAGATAAGGGTACTGAATTTATTAATTCTATAATATCTGATTTCTGCAAAGAGTTAGGTATTGCCCATGAGACCTCAACTGCAAGAACTCCTCAACAAAATGGATTAGCTGAAAGAAGAAATATGACTCTTAAGGAGGCAGCAAGGACAATGCTTGCAGAAGCTCAAGTTCCTAAAAGATTTTGGACTGAAGCTATTAATACTACTTGCCACACTCAGAATAGATCCATGGTAATCAATCATCAAGGAAAAACTCCATATGAGCTATGGAATGGCAGAAAGCCACATGTATCTTACTTTCACATTTTTTGTTGCAAGTGTTTCATTCACAACAATGGGAAAACTCAACTGAAGGCTTTTGATAGCAAAGCTGATGAAGGAATCTTCTTAGGATATTCCCAAATCAGTAGAGCTTTTAGAGTTTACAATTGTAGAAGTCTTGTTGTGGAAGAAACACCTCATGTGGTCTTTGATGAATCTACTTTTGAGTCCAGGAGAAAGGAGACCGATGAAGTGATAAGCAAAAGACTAACTAGACTGAGTATCAAGTCAAAAGGCTATCCTGAGAACAGTGTTGATGCATACATCCCAACCTGGGATAACATCAATGACCAACAGTTCAATTAGGACACTCAGACCAAAATCACTCCTGACAACTCAACTGAGAGGTCTCTTGACCAGTCAACTGAACTGATGAATACCATCTCAGTTCAAGAGGTAAGTGATGTCGATGAAGATGTGGTCACAACTGAGACATCTAATGAGTCCAGCATTCAAGGGGGAACCAATGACACTATCATTGAGAATGAAAATACCTTGAATGATGACTCAGGACTACAACTCTCTGTCTTATTTCCTGAATTTGAATTCATTCCTGTATCTAGTGACTCAACTTCAGAAGATTTAACCTCTACTGAAGGGCATCAGTCTAGGAGGACATGGCTCTCAGATCATCCTGTTGAGCAAATCCTAGGTGATCCTTCCTCGGGAGTCAAAACTAGAAGTTTTCATGGTGAAAGTGCTTTGTTTTGTTATTTCTTATCAAACCAGGAACCAAGTTCCATTGAAAAAGCACTTCAAGATTCCAACTGGATCATTGCCATGCAAGAAGAACTCAACCAATTCACAAGGAATCAAGTATGGGAGCTGGTGGACAGACCATATCATTGCAATGTGATTGGAACCAAGTGGGTATTCAAGAATAAGAAGGATGAAAATGATGTCATAGTCAGAAACAAAGCCATGCTAGTGACAAAGGATTATTCTCAAATTGAAGGTTTTGACTATGATGAAACATTTGCCCCAGTGGCCAGATTGGAGGCAATACTATTATTCCTTGCATATGCTGCTCACAAGAAATTCAAGGTGTACCAAATGGATGTCAAGAGTGCTTTCTTGAATGGAGTACTCAATGAAGAAGTGTATGTGGAGCAGCCCCCAGGTTTTGAAGAAAGCCAGAAAGTATATAGACTGAGAAAGGCTCTATATGGACTGAAACAGGTTCCAAGAGCTTGGTATGATACTTTATCTCAGTTCCTACTTGATCATGGTTTTATCAAAGGAAGAGTAGATAGAACTCTCTTCAGGAATACAAAAGGAGAGGACACTCTATTGGTACAAATCTATATGGATGATATCATTTTTGGTTCTCCAAACCAAGTCCTCTGTGAAAAGTTCTCTCAACTGATGAAAGGAAAGTTTGAGATGTCAATGATGGGAGAAATGAATTTCTTCCTTGGACTCCAAGTCAAACAGTCCACTGAAGGAATCTTCATCAATCAAGCCAAATATAAAAGAGAGCTGATCAACAAATTTGGATGTCAAAACAGTAAGGTTGCAAGAGTTCCACTCAACACCAACACAAAGATGGAACATGATGAAGATGGTGAATCAGTAGACCAAACTCACTACAGAGCTATCATTGGGTCTCTACTATATCTCACTGCAAATAGGCCTGATATCACATTTGCTGTTGGAATATGTGCAAGATATCAAGCAAATCCAAAGAAAAGTCATCTGGAAACTGCTAAAAGAATTCTCAAATATCTTAAGGGTACTGTGAATATGGGATTATGGTATCCCTCAGATGATAATTTGGAACTCACAGGATACTCAGATGCAGACTATGGAGGATGCAGAATTGATAGGAAATCAACCTCAGACACTTGTCAATTCTTGGGAAATAAGTTGATCTCTTGGTTTTCCAAGAAACAAAACTCAGTAGCCACAAGCACTACTGAAGCTGAATATATGGCAGCTGGAAGTTTTTGTGCTCAAATCCTATGGCTAAGACAACAACTGAGATATTACAACATATTTGCCAATAAATTTCATATTTTCTGTGACAACAATAGTGCCATTGCTATTTCAGAAAATCCAGTACTCCACACAAGATGCAAACATGTGGATATAAGGCATCATTTCATTAGAGATCATGTGGAGAAAAAGGATATCAAAATGCTCAAGATCCATACTGACAAACAAAAGGCAGATATTTTCACTAAACCTTTGGCAGAAGCAAGGTTTCAAGAACTGTCAGTAGAGCTTGGACTTCTGGATCCAGGAGAGTAAGAAAAAAAGTCCTATCAAAATCTCAAAAGAGATGTTTTCAAATCAGTGGAGGAGTGACTTCAGTAGAGTCAAAGATCTCAGAAGAGCTACAATTCTCAGAAGAGGTTCAATCTCAGTCGAGGATGATCATATCCTAACTCATGATATTTTAAAACTGAATGCTTCCTAGTTTTATAATATAAATTCTTTTCCAAAAATGTTAATGAGTACTTTCTGTGAAATTAAATCTTTTTACACTGTTTTCAAAAGATTTTGATTAATGGAGCATTTAATGCGCGTTGTACAAGTCAGTAAAACTTTTTCAATTTCCTATCTCACGCGCCTTAAAAGTCGGGTGATGTGACCTTCCGGCTACCAACCCTTTTAATCCTCGCCTTCCATTTTAGGCGGTTCTTTTCTAACCGTCTAGATTTCTCAATAACTCCCCACAACCCTTTCAACTATCCACGATCTTATCTGATTCAACCCCAGCCGTTGATCAAACTTTTAATCTCACCGATCATTCCACATATAAAAGACCCCCTCAAGCCTAAAACTTTCTATCTCTCTCAAACACTCTCTGCGAAATTCTCAAGTCTTAAAAAAAAATCTCAAATGGCCAAAGTTAATCTCAAATTCCTTACCAACAAGGATAATTTCTGGTATGAACCCAATGTTATCTTTGATAACCCTGAAGTACAATCAAGACCGGAGTTCAGGCATATCAAGGAAGCCCTGGAGATGGTAAAGAATGCTGGGTTAGAAAAATTCCTATCTGTTCATCCAGAAAATTGGTTCAATAGGCAAGTACTAGAATTCTTTTTCAGTGTTGATAACACTGACTCCAAAATTAGATCTTGCTTATTCTTAAAGAGAAAGAAGAAGGTGGTTAAGAATGGAGAAGAACTTCTGGAACTCCAGAAAGTCAGGAAGGAGATAAATCTGGAAGGAGAAGACCTGAAGGAGTTGTTTGGTCTCCCGTTGAAAGGCCCTAATCCGGATACGTGTATTGCGGATAAAGAGGAAGATTGGGTATACACTATAATGGAGAAGAAGGTCAAATATAGTCCAACGATGAACATGAATGTGTTTCTCCCTGTTTACAGCGTCTTATGTGAGATTGTTGGGAAGTGCATTCTTGCAAATCAAGGGAGCTCAGAGCAAGTGAGCAAGCCCAAGCTGAGGCTGATGAAGGCGATAGCAGAAAGCAAGGAGAAGGAATACAACTGGCAACAGTTCTTCCTACGAGTCTTGAATAAGGAACACTCAAAGTTCCAGCCATAGAAGTCTCCTCAACTGGCAAGTAAGCTAAACTATACCTCCAAGATATCTTATCTTGTGGAGAATGTTGATGTTGGAGTTGACTGGAAGGAGGATAGAAAATGGAGCAACTTGAAGTCACTCTTCAAGTCTGGGAAAGCTCTTGAAGGAAGGAAGCTGAGAAGAAGAGGATATGGAGGAAGCAAACCCCACTGAAGGGAAGAAAACAAAGCTGAAGAGGAGGTCAGTTAAGATGAGTGATAAAATGGCCAACCACAAAGAGGAGATGGCGGAAAATGCCTCAAGAAAGAAGGAAAATAGGGCTGCTGAGACGAAGAAGGAAGCAGCCAAACCCAAGAAAGTAAGAGTTTCAAACTCCACTGATGATTCATCATTATCAGGTAACCCCGATTCTTCTTCAAACATTGTATCTACTGAATCCGATTCAGATGCCCCTGCCCCTACCCCCATCAAAATCAAAACCAAACCTCGCACCCCAGTAAAAACCAAACACATATCCATCATTTCCAAAACCCCCACTGAAGGCTCTCAACAGCCTGAAAGTGGTTCCCAAAAAGACACCCCATCTGAGGCATCTGCTGAGGCAACCTCAAACCCACCTGAACCAACCCCCGCAACCCCTATTGACCAAACCTCCGCTGACTAAACCCCCACTGAAACAAACCCTTCTGAACCCAACCCTCCTGAGCACCAAACCTCACACCTCGAAACCATTCCAGAGAAGCCCTCTGACCCCAGATCCCCCACCCCTTCCCTTCCATCTGATGATGAAGGGGAGTATTCCTTCCTGGATACTCTTAGGGATGAAGTAGCCTACTCCCTTGAATCTAAATATCCAGAGTTGGATGGGTATCCTACCCTGAAGGCCATGTTCCTAAGGGTTAGATTGCTTGCCCAACTGAAAGACCGGAGGCTGGCAGAGATCTTATTGGCAGTTGGAGGAGGAAAAGTAGAGGAGTGGAAGAAAGAGGAACAAGAAGTGCTGGACTTCACTGGCCTAACCAAAACCAGGCTTCTCTGTGATGAGAAGATCTTTCAGAGCCTGGTAATGGACAAGATCAATGAGGCAAAGTCTACATCAAACAAGGAGGAAGTTGAGAAGGTTGAGGAGGCAGAAAAAAGAAAAAAAAAAGAGGAAACAGAGTTAGAAAAAGGTACTTCACAAATGCAAGGTGGTGTTGAAGTAGTCAAGGATGTATCCGAGGCAAGGGATATTGAGGCTCATAATTTGTCAAAGAGTGGTTCAGTGGAGAAGTCCACTGAAATCACCCCACAATAACCCTCAGTGGTGACTTTAGAGTCAGCTAAGGTGACTGGTACTGATGGAGTTGAGAAAGAGAGCGAGAAAGAAAAAGAGGTAGAGATTACAGATGTTGTAAGTGGAGAGATAAAAGCAATCGTCCCTATAAAGGGCGAATTGGCTGAGAAAATTGAAGTTGAAAATGAAAGAGTGAGTGAGAGTGAGAAGAGAGAGGAGGAGGGAGCTCAAATGGAGGTAGATGTGCAAGCTGGGCTAGGTAGTGAGATTGAGGGGGAACGTGCTAATCTTTTGTCTTATGCAGGAAATCCTTCCCATGAGGTACCCCAAATCAATCTCAATCTAAGTCCCCTGAAGCATGCCATCCACAATGTTGAACAAATAAGACTTCCATCCCTTGAAGCTCAGCTGAGAGAAGTGCAAGAGATTGTTCAAGAAGAAGTTGACGAAATGGTCATTCTCTCAGACCACATTGATGAGCTTATGGAGTCAACTACCTCATCCCTCCAAAATATTACCCTCAAAGTGGAAGACTCTCAGCAAATGGTCATCGACGTAGTTGAAGGCCAAAGTGTTCTGGTAATTGAAGCTCTCAAGAAGATGGAGAAGAAGAAAGAAGAGGTCAGAGCCAAATTCTTGGAAGACTCAGTGGAAAACGTTTCCACCAACCTAAAGTCCTCAGTAGAGGCTTTCTCAACTGATCTGCTAGGGAAGGTTGAAGGGTTGTGGAATAAAAAGGTAGCTGAGTTCGAGGCCAAGCATGAGGAGATGAAGGCCAGTCTGAAGGAGGTCCTAAAGTAAGCGGCAGAAGACTTCCCCACTCAAGAAAAGACAGATGTCATCATAAGTGCAAAACTAGATCAGTTTGTCAAGTTTGGCCAAACTGCTGGAGTAACTCTTGAGAGGTTGGAAGATGAAGTGGACCACTGCTCAACCCAACTAAGGGCACTTGAACATGATCAGATGAGGCTAAACATCACTGTTGCGGAGTGTATGATTAATAACAATAAGGGGGAAGAGTTAGTATCAAGGAAGCAGATGAAGCTGGACCCGAAAAATAAGATGGATTTAATTCTTGAGACTGATGACTTTGCAAAGAGTTAGCAGATCAAGGATACCATGAAAAAGGTGAACAAGGAAGCTCAGAAGTTAGCTGATGAGAGGATCAAAGGAGTAAAAGGCAAGGAAGTTCAAGAGGAAAGAGACTTAACAAAATTCAAAGAAGCTGCTGAGAAAGAGAAGAGAGAAAGAGCTGCCCTGAAGGGGGAATCAACCAAGAGGAAGGCTGCTGATGTACTCTCAGTTGAAGTGGTAAGGAAGGCAATGTCTTCTCTAAGGTTGGCTGCAAAGTCAACTGAAGACTCAGTTAAGATTGTCCCAGTGCTGAATCCAGAGCCTATCTCCTCTGAGAACCCCAAGTCAGCTCCAATCAGGGTCACTGAGCTTACAGAACTTATCAATGAAGCTGGAGGCATGAATGAAAGAGCTCAAAGGCTTTCAGCTCAACAGTAGGAGAGAAGGGATAAGGCAGTTGGGAAGATAGAGTCCATAGCTGAACTGGCTGAAAGAAACAAGAAGGAGAGGTTGACAACTTTTGACAAGACTACCTCGAAGAAGTTCAGAAACAGCTATCAGAAGTGGACTGCCAAGTTGAAGAAAGATAAAATGGCACTTTCAAAGGCCCAGTTCCCTCACCATGATACTTGGGTTCCCAAGAAGCTCAATGATGCTTGGGAAACGGCCAAGAGGAAATTTGTCTACTCCTATTATGTCAGTGGAGAGCTTGGGAAAGAAAACGCACAAGACTTGTTTAATGACTGGCTCTTTGAGTCTTACCCAAAGCTCTACCCTGATATCAACGAGGCCTGGAATGACAAGTTTCCAGACCATGCCTTGAAAGCTCTTGAACCCATAATCTACTGGCCCCCAACTGATGCAACTGGCAAAGTTGATAGAGAAATAATTACTGAAGAATGGGTGTCTCTATGTGAGTATCTGGGACTCAAGGGACACTCTAAGGAAGTTATGGAGAGAAAGAATGAGTTCAAGATCAGAGTTTTTAAGCAGTATGGACTGGAGCCTTTATTTGAGTCCATTTGATTTTAGTTAAGTATGTTTCTGGGCATTTGTTTATAAGTCCCAGTTGTTCTGATTATTTTGAACTTATCTCAGTAGACTTCACTGTAATTGTACTTGTACTTGATCCTTTGAAATGAAACTCTACTGATTTTTCAACCCAATATAATATCTCATTATCATTTAGGCTTTTTGTACTTGAATACTTTTACTTACAAAATTCCTTAAAAATTATATGCCAACTGAATGAGCTCATCTGAAGAGAAGATGTAATAAAATAGGTTTCAACATAAATAAAAAGGGGGAAATTGTACAGACATATGTTTTGATTAAGATGCCAAAAGGTTCCTCCTAAAGGCATTTGTAAGTAAAGTATTCAGTAGAGTTAGAATAGAGTTAAATAGTCCAAGTGTTAAGGAACTAAAGTACATTTACTAATTCAAGTAGTGTATCTAAGAGTTGAAGAAGTCCGCTGATGAAGAAGTCCGCTGAAGAAGAACTCCGCTGAAGGAAGAAGAGAAGTGGAGAAGTCTAAATAATGAATGTTTTCTAAGTGCATTCTTACTAAGACTATACCATCAGCAGAGGATCAAGGTCCACTGATGTGAACTAACAACACACATTCAATGCTAAACACATTAAAAGCTATTAGTTAATCTGGTTGGAACAAGGTAAATCGAATATCAGTAAAGCTTGCAATAAATGAAGGAATAAGAAGGTTCTCTCAATTGAGTTCCACCTTAAAACCAGACAAGACCCTGAGCAAGTAGACTGAGTGGCCCAATAAGAAGATGACACGTAGGCATACTCTACTGACAGCCGACATGTCACAGACTGACAAATACCAAAAGTCTTACTTTAGCTTTCTCCAGAGAGCTGGTAGGCAAGCATGGTCTTTCAGCCATTTCTTGACAAGACTTAAAGCTTAAATAGAGTTGTTTGAATCAATCAGATACAAAAGATTTACTTGAGAAGATTCAACTCCAACGGGAAGATTTTCAAGAAGGTCTATAAATACAGAAGGTCGTGCCCATTTCTACGCACGGGAAACTTAACAAGAACAAGCATTCTCTACACTCATAACATACTACGAAGCACTCGAAATCACCTTTATTTCCCAAGTGTTTCATATTTGTAGAGAGCATTTCAAACCCTCTGTAACCGAGCTTATAGCTATATCTAAATCTTAGAAAGAGATAACCCATCCTTAAAGCCTTGAGCTAAACTTGTAAGGATTATCTCACAAACAGTTGGAACCAAACCCTACTCAAAACCCTACCCCCAGAGTTAGGTTGAGAGTTAGAGTTAAGAGGTGTTAGTAAGCTAATTGTTGTTATCAGTCTGAAAGCTGATTTGTTTTGGGAACTAGGACCTGGAATTATCCTAGTGATCAAATATCCTTAGAGAGGATTAATTTGATCAGTGCACCTTGGCACTATAACACATGGAATTCCAAGTGAAAGGAATTCTCCTGTTTAATCAGGACAGTGGACGTAGGAGATTCTTCTCTGAACCACTTTATATCTTGTGCATTTACATTCTGCTATTTCCTTAAGTGTGAGTTGTTCAAACAAGCTTTTATCAAGTAAAATGAGTTTTTTCTTAAGGGCTCACTAATCTGCAACTGAAAGCTAATTAGATAGTAATTCAACTGAAAGTCTTGAGCTTTCAGTGGAGCTGATATCTCAGTAAGCTTTCATAAGTAAATCTCAGCAGACTTCACAGTCCACTGAAGATCTACTGTCTTAAGTAACCTGATAAGTTTTAAAGAAAAATTTGAATTTGTAACCTCAGGTGTATTCCCCCCCCCCCCCCCATACACCTGTTTAACTCGTTTCGGGACCAACAAAAACCAACACGGATACTCTCCACACCGAGATGGATACTCTCCGCTCGTAACAATTCCAACACGGATACTCTCCGCACCGAGACGGATACTCTCCGCTCATAACAACAATATAATTCAATATATAATACTTCAACTAAAACATGTAAGTAAAGGCAATACGGTTCAGTGCCATCCACCTCGAAAAGCAGTATCGAAAAAGTTACAGCTTGCAAAGAGGGGAAAGACGTCCAAGTATCACTGGCCGTTCGCACTCGATCCTAATGAAAATTATCGTTTTTAGTTTCTTATTAAAACTTGTATATTTATGACACTATGCGTTGGTCCCGAAGAACTTTTGGTTAAACATACGTCTTTCGTCTTTTAGTCACGATTTACTCTAAGTTAGTCTTTTCATTACGCGATGAGTTATACTTAGAGAACTTCTCAAATAATAACTTCAACATGTTACACGTCTTAGACTCTCGCTAGTATGCTTCTAGGATGTAACACGTAACACGGGGAAATAAAATTTCAAATAAAGGCAACGGTTCAAGCATTAAGACAACTTTCAAGTAAAACTGTCCGGTTTCGACTATGCACACTCGACTTTGGGCATTTTCTAAAATATGAAGGATTTATCTGAAAATTAAGTAAATATACAGTAGGTACTCTCTTAAC
The DNA here is from genome assembly GCA_947034835.1 of Ballota nigra. Lineage (NCBI taxonomy): Eukaryota > Viridiplantae > Streptophyta > Magnoliopsida > Lamiales > Lamiaceae > Ballota > Ballota nigra. Next base: position 51,696,466 of record OX344727.1, on the reverse strand, counting down.
ATATATTTCACTCATAAAATTTGGTTTTATTAAAATATATATGGAAAATGGGTTTTGGATTTATTTCCAAAGACAACACAATGATTCTTAAACATTCCAATAAGTTTTCAGAGTTATATCACAATAGAAATGACCTTCTTAAAAATACTAAAACATTTTCAAAAATCACAAAATTAACACAGTAGATGAATTACACAGTTTCAAACATTTCTTAAGTTTTGACCTAAATCAAAATATGTAAGAAAAAATGTGTTTGAGTTCGTTTTTGGAAAAGACACAAAAACTTTTCTGTCTTTCCAGTCACGTACCAACAAGAGAAATAATTTTGTAAAACTATTTAAACTATTCCTAAAATCATGAAAAATTTCAAGAATGAAGCTAATATCATATAATATTTGATTTTAAATTTTATAAAAATAAATAATCAAGTGGAAATTACCAGAAAATCAAAAAGTCACGAAAATATTACAGATTGTCATACTAACTTCAAAAATTCATAGATTATTGAATATAACTTCAAAACACATGAGACCAGTGGCCAAAGAAATCTAACTTGATATATTTTTCAAATATATTAACAAAATTTCAGAAACTTTGAGTTACAAAAACGTATCAACTCAAATTTTCAACAGAAAATGAATTGCTCAACATTTATCACAATAAGGACATCTAAAAACCTTCACATGCCATGAAACTTTCATTTATTTCATCATTAACAACCCATAACATCAAACCATCAAGATTTAAACAGAAAATCAAAGAAAACTCATGCTTTTTCCTTCCTATCTAAAGATTTAAAACAAAACTAAGGTTTTGAAAGAAATTAGGTGAGGGTCACCTTGTTGTGATCTTTCTCTTACAAGGCTAGGTCCTTATGCCTTCTTCAAGTTATCTTCCTATGATTAATCCTTCTTTGAGACTCCTTGGATGAATGGAAAGCTTTGGGTAAAGGTTGGGAGCTATGTATGGTAAGAAATTTCTTCTTCTCCCTTAGGAGTGTAGTGCCCGAAAATGGCTTAGGAGAGGGAGAGGGGTGTTTTTCTTTTCTTGTGTATTCTTATGTGAATAATGAGGAGTGATGTGCAAGCAAAAATTAATAGACATGAGGGAGAAAGTGGGGGGTTTAGATGAGGACACATGGAGGGGTGAGATGAAAGGTAGGACAAGAAATTAATTGGGGAGGGGAAGACATGTACCATGGTAAAGATTCTTGTTGGGAGGCTTTTTGGCTCATTTGGCTGAGGAAAAGGGGCAGCTGGCTGCCCCATATCATGTGGGCTTGTGGTGGCCTTTCGGGTCAGGGTGTGCGTTTTTTACACTGTAAAATAAGGTTTTCGTTTGGGGTTTCGGGGCTCCAAAAGTCTCGTTTCATTCATTTTCTATCAATTAATTTTTACATCTTTAAAAGTTTATAATTAAGGAAGCTTTTAACTTATTTTATTAGTTAGGTTCGGGGTTGGTTCGGTTTTTGTTCGGTAGATTCGAATTTTGGCGTTTTCGGGGTTTTCGCCCGATTTATGGCAACTAAAAATTTAAAACTCTCAAGATAAAAATAAAACGGCATATCCACTTACTTTAGACTCATATTTTATTCATATTTGATTTATCCAGTACCGGTTCGTTCTGTGTTAGGGTTGCTAGAGTGCCGACGGTCCAGTTCTGCTCGTCCGTTATCCAAAATCGAAGATTTTGAATAAAACGAAGTTCTACTTTCGAAAAGACGTTTGAAACTAAATTGACAAACACACATAAAAATAAATAAGGCATGGGTCCGGGTATTACAACACGGATATGCTAAAATGGAATTTTCATTCAAATTTTTGCGACGGAGCTGTCTCAGAATCGATTTTTAGTTCATTTTACCATAGGAACGACTAAACAAATACATGAATTTGAGTGACATCAATTTTTTAAATTTTAATCGAGTTTTAACAAGTAATCAATAAGAGTCGGAACATGGTTGGGGACATGATGGAGATTTTATAAAATAATATTTTTAATCATAATTTTGTGACGGAGCTGTTGGGGAATCGCTTTTTAGGTCGTTTTACCTTAAGAATGACGAAATTGAGTGACGTCCATTTTTCAAAATTTTATTGAGCTTTAACAAGTACTATTGAAATGTCAGAGCACGGTCGGAGATAGGACGTATATTTGCTAAAATGGAATTTTCATTTAAATTTTTGCGATTGAGCTGTGCCAAAATCGATTTTTGGGTTGTTTTACCCTAGGAACGACTAAATAATTAGTTGAATTTGAGTGAAATCTATTTTTTAAATTTTAATCGAGTTTTAACAACTAATCTAGAAGAGTCGGAGTATGGTTGGAGATAATACGGTGATTTGCTAAGTCGATATTTTTAATCATAATTTTGTGATGGAGTTGTAGCGGGATCGCTTTTTAGGTCGTTTTACCTTAAGAAAGACGAAAATTATACATGAATTGAGTGACATCCATATTTTACACTTTTTATTGAATTTTGATAAATATTATTGAAATGTCGGAGCACGATCGGAGATAGGACGGAGATTTGCTAAAATAGAATTTTCATTCAAATTTTTGCGATGGAGCTGTGTCATAATTGATCTTTAGGTCCTTTTACCATAGGAACGACTAAACAAATACATGAATTTAAGTGACATCTATTTTTTAACTTTTAATCGAGTATAACAAGTAATCTAGAAGAGTCGGAGCATGGTTGGAGTCAGGATGAAGATTTGCTAAAATGATATTTTTAATCATAATTTTGTGAGGGAGCTATAGCGGAATAGCTTTTTAGGCCGTTTTACCTTGAGAATGAAGAAAAGTATACATTAATTGATTGACGTCCATTTTTCAAAGTTTTATTGAGCTTTGAAAAGTACTATTAAAATGTTGGAGCACAGTCGGAGACAGGATGAAGATTTGTTAAAATGAGATTTTCATTCAAATTTTTGCGATGGAGCTGTGTTAGATTGATTTTTAGGTTTTTATACCCTAGGAACGACTAAAAAATAAATGAATTTGAGTGGCATTTTTTTTACAGAATTTTTTTTTAAATTTTAATCGAGTTTTAACAAGTAATATAGAAGAGGTGGAGCATGGTTGGAGACAGGTGGGAGAGTTGCTAAAATGGCATTTTTCATCATAATTTTGTAATGGAGCTGTAGCGGAATCGCTTTTTAAGTCGTTTACCTTAAGAACGACAAAAATTATACATGAATTGAATGCCGTCCATTTTAAACTTTTATTGAGTTTAATTTGACAAGTATTAATTAAATATCGGAGCACGGTTGGAGACTTTTAAAATGATATTTTCGATCAAAATTTTGTGACGGAGCTTTGTCGAATTTTTTTTTTATTATTATTTTACCCTAGGAACGACGACAAATATACATTAATTGAGTGGCATCCATTTTTTTTTAAAAAAAATTAAGTTTTGACAAGTATTCTTGAAAGGTCAGAGAATAGTTGTAGTTAAGACTGTTTATTGCTAAAATGATATTTTCAATCAAAATTTTGCGATAGAGCTATGTCGAAATCGCTTTTTAGGTCGTTTAACATGGGGAACGACTGAATAGTTACATGAATTTTAGTGGCATCTATTTTTATAAGTACTCTAGAAAGATTGGAGAATGGCAAGACATCAAACAGAGATTTGCTAAAATTTTATTTTTAATCAAATTTAGTGATAGAGTCGTCGAGTCTGAACATTTCTTAAGATCGTTTTACCTTAGAAAATTTTAAAAACATACATGAGTTCTAGTGGGCTTCATTTTTTTTTTAAAATTGAGTTTTAACAAGTCAACTTAAAAGGTCAAAACACAATCGAAATGACACGGACATTTTCTAAATGAGTATATTGCAACTTTGGTCCCATGAGAATTTGTCAATGACAGATTTGGTACCATGTTCTTTTTTTATCCCATTTTTTGCGAAAATGATCCCAACTGTTAACTAGTTAACGGTTTCCGTTAGTTAAATTAATTTTAAAATTATAAATTAGTTGTAAAATTATTTAAAATTTCAAAAATAAAATTTAAAATCTAAAAGAAAAGACAAAAGTATGATTTAAAATGTCGCTTTAGCAAATCTCCATCCTTTCTCCAACCAAGCTCTGACTCTTCTAGCTTACTTATTAAAACTCGATTAAAATTTAAAAAATAGATGTCATTGAAATTCATATATTTTTTTATCGTTCCAAGGCTAAAACGACCTAAAAATCAATTTGGACACAGCTCCATCAAAAAAATTTGAATGAAAAATCTATTTTAGCACACCTCCGTCTTGTCTCCGACCGTACTCCGACATTTCAATAGTACTTGTCAAAGCTCAATAAAAATTTAAAAAATGGATGTCACCTAATTCATGTATAATCTTCATCATTCTTAAGGTAAAACGGCCTAAAAAGCGATTCTGCAACAGCTCCATCACAAAATTATGATAAAATATGTCGTTTTAGCAAATCTCCATCATGTCTCCAACCATGCCCCGACTCTTCAAGATTACTTGTTAAAACTCGATTAAAATTTAAAAAATAAATATCACTCAAATTATTGTATTTGTTTAGTCGTTCATAGGGTAAAACGATCTAGCAATCGATTTTGACACAGCTCCGTTGTAAAAATTTGAATGAAAATTCAATTTTAACAAAATTTCGTCCTGTCTCCGGACGTGCTCCGACATTTCAATGGTACTTGTCAAAAATCAATAAAAGTTTAAAAAATAGATGTCACTCAATTCATTTATAATTTTCGTCGTTCTTAAGGTAAAACGACCAAAAAAGTGGTTTCCACTACAGCTCCATTACAAAATTATGATTAAAAATATCGGCTTAGCAAATCTCCATATTATCTCCAAACATACTCCGACTCTTCTAGATTAGTTGTTAAAACTCGATTAAAATTTAAAAAATAGATATCATTCAAATTCATGTATTTGTTTAGTCGTTCATAGGGTAAAACAACCTAAAAATCAATTCAGACACAGCTCTGTTGCAACATTTTGAATGAAAATTCAATTTTAGCAAATCTCCGTCCTGTCTCTGATCGTGCTCCGACATTTCAATAGTACTTGTTAAAGCTCAATAAGAGTTTGAAAAATAGACGTCACTCAATTCATGTATAATTTTCATCGTTCTTAAGGTAAAACAACCTAAAAAGTGATTCCGCAACAACTTCGTCACAAAATTATGATTGAAAATATTATTTAGTAAATCTCCATCATGTCTCCAACCATGTTCCGACTCTTGTAGATTACTTGTTAAATTTTGATTAAAATTTGAAAAATAGATGTCATTCAAATTCATTTATTTGTTTAGTCATTCCTAGGGTAAAACGTCCTAAAATCAATTTTGGCACAGCTCTGCCGCAAAAATTTGAATGAAAATTCCATTTTAGCAAATCTCCGTCGTGTCTCCAACCATGCTCCGACCTTTCAATAGTACTTTTCCAAGCTATATAAAATTTAAAAATTTCATGTCACTCAATCTATGTATCTTTTTCATCGCTCCTAAGGTAAAACAATCTAAAAAGTGAATGTGATACAGATCCGTCATAAAATTATGATTGAAAATGTCATTTTTGCAAATATCCGTATTATCTCCTATCATGCTCCGACTCTTCTAGAGTACTTGTTAAAACTCGATTAAAATTTAAAAAATAAATTTAACTCAAATTCATGTATCATTTTAGTCGTTTCTAGGGTAAAACGACCTACAAATCGATTCCGACAAGCTCTGTCGCAAAAATTTAAATGAAAATTACATTTTAGCAAATCTCTGTCCTGTCTCCAACCTTGCTCCGACCTTTCAATAGTATTTGTTGAAACTTATTAGAAATTAAATATTTGAATATCACTTAAATTAATATATTTTTTCGTCTTTTCTAGTGTAAAACGACTTAAAAAGTAGTTTCGACCCGGCTCCGTCACGAAATTATGTTTGAGAATATCGTTTTAGTAAATCTGTAATACCCCGTCCCGTTTTATACCTTATATTTTGCTAGAAACCTTAATTACTTAATTTTATATTATTATTATTCTCGTTTCTTTTAATTTTATTATTTTGTGTGCCAACGTGTAATTTAAATATATACTCTATTTTCAAATTTCCGAATTCGAAGAAAGAAATCGAACATTTCAAACGGATAAGGGACTACGAGAAATTAAATACTCAGAGTTTAAAATTATGTTTTCGGTCCTTATAATTAATCGAGAATAATTCAAATGCAATAAAATATTAATTTAGTTTTAAAACTGTATTGTTTTTAATTTCGGAATTAAATTGGTGCATTAAACAATTCCTAAGGTGTATGAGTTGGGAATAAAAATATCTAAAATTGTTACTTTTAATCCTAACCACAAGAAATTCTTCTTCTTTTTACTTAATTAATTAATTAAATATAATTTCCTTCTATAAAAACACATGCGTATGACTTTTTTTTTCAAAGGAATCAAAATCCCAATTTTCACTAAACTCTCTCTCTCTCCTCTCTTCTCCTCTCGGCCCTCTCTCTCTCCCTCTGTAAACCAACCGCGCCCCTTCCTCCCTTTCCTTCCGGCGACGCCTCGCCGCCGTCCTCCTCGCCAGCAGCCGCCGTCGCGACGCCGCTGGAGCAGAGCCGTCGCCGTACGCCTCCGCCCTCTGCCGTCCCGCCACCAGACGCCGCCGCTCGCTGCGCCGCTTCCTTCCCCAGCCAAGCAACGCCGCGTCGCGCCTCCCTCCTCCCACCGCGGCGCCACGCTCTCTCCTCCCTCCGCTCGAAACCGCGCCGCCTCCCCTGTTTCGGCAAGCGAAGCCAACCGCCGCTCCTTCGCCCACCACAGCCGAAGCACCACCGTCGCCCCTAACGGCCGTCGCTGATTTGCCCTCCTCCTTGAGTGAGTCTCAAATTCCTCCTCGGTCCTTCGTTTTCGTTCGATTTCAGTTTCCCCTTTAAATTCCCGTTTCGATTAAATTAATTCTCGTTCTTTCGTGTTAATTGAGATGTCGTAGTATTGATTAGCTGCTTGTTTTATTTTGGGAAATCAAGAATCACGGCGTTATGCTGCCGAAATTATCCGAACGTATTCTTATACGACGCCGTTAGGCCGCCCATTTACCACCTCGAACCGGAGCTCGTAAGGTTTCTACCTTCTTCCTTTCCTTTTCGTAAATTCCGGAAATAAGTCAAGGCTATGTTGGTTAATCTTGTAAGATGAAATTAGAAGTAGAGGTGGTGTTCAAGCAGTGATACGAAATTTTGGTTGTTGATGGTTCAAAATAATGAATATGGTTGTTTAGTGTTAGTTGTTTTAATTGTTTAGTATTATTGGTTTTATAGTTTAGTATTGTTTGGAATAGTTGTCTAGTATGGTTGGTTTAACTATTTGGTGTTATTGTTTTAACTGGTTGGTATTATCGAATTAAGTGAATGGTGATGAAATTACTCTTTAGTAATATTAGTTGAATTTTTAAAGACAAAGGGAAACTCGTCTTCTACCGTTCAAATGTTTGAAACGAATGAAAAAGAATATTTTGGAAAATAGTATTATCCTTCTATTTTTTTTAAAGTATTATTAATTATAAAGAAAAGTATATATATTATATTATTTTGGTATTTATTATATATAGAACTCCTTAAACAAGATAAGCATAAATAAATGGGTTTTTATTTATAAAGTAGAATTTATATTCAAAGTTCTTTTAAAATAAAATGGAATTTTAGAAAGAAAATATTAAATTGAGGTTTTAATTATATTAATATTATTTATTAAACTTTCTTATTCTTTTAATTATTTTCAAGAAAAATATTAATTTGGGAATTTTATTAATATTATTATTTAAATAAATATTTCTTTCTTTTATTTATTTCAAGAAAATATTAGATGGATATGCTTTTAATTTTATAAAAGGCCTTTATAAGGACACCCCTGAATTCAGTAAATACACCCCCCTGTTACACCACTGCTTTTAGTAAATACACCCCTCAATACACTCACCTTTTTAGAAGTGGTGTATTTACCAAGTTAGTGTGTGTTCTTAAGTAGGCCCTTTTCAATAAGTTTTCAAGATAACAACTTCCTCGTTTCGTAACACGTACTTCTAGGCCTTTTCAATAATTCAAGGGCCAACTTTTAATCAAATAATTTCGTATTAGGACTCTGTGCTAATCGGATTACGCACGAGAGATCCGACCATCTGTTTGAATATCGTTCACGGGACCCGGAGCAAACAGGTGGGTGATGATCTGTTGATTGATCTGCTAATAATACGCTGTGCTGGTATACTCTGAACTCGACTAAATCAATCTAAAACAACTAATCCAACATAAATGTATCCCTATAATATAAATATTTGAATTACGTGGTATACTTATATATGATACAATATGTCTATTGTTTTATTTAAATCGAGCACCATTGCATGATAAAGGGCATTCTGTGAGCATGAATTTATACAAGTACGAATTATGTGAATTCTCCCCACAATTTGAAATGACAGTTTTTATGAGAAAGAGGAAGGCGAGTAATCATTGAGCAGTTATGTTTGTGGATTGACACGTACGGCCATGAGTGATAATAGGTCAGATTCATGGTCGCTGATATTATTTGTGGTGACCATGAGTGATAATAATTATTCAGATTCATGGTCACATGATTTGTTGGTGAGAAACGGTTTGGGGGAGATTCACAATGTGTTGGAAATGATTTTGGCAGATTTGGCCGATACTTGAAAACGATTTTGGGCTCTGTCCCTTACTGTGAATTAACTTGTGATGTATCAATTATATGATGTGAAACCCTGTTATGCCCAATTAATTGTTACGTGATCTTGTTACTTTTGTGTTGTATGTTATTTATATTTATATATCAACTGCTTAAATAAATTATATATTTTCTCAATGCGTATAATTTAATATACTTCGGATTTACCAATCCCATGACGTTGCAAATCACCCATACGTGAGAATTCAAATCTCACGCCCCCTTTTTACAACCCTTGCAAATTATGATTTTGCGGAGCAAGGACAGTAATAGAAACAACACGGAGTTCCCCACTTAAATAAAATGTTACTGTTAAATACTAAACTTTATATTCATATATATATATATATATATATATATATATATATATATATATGTCTGAGGTACTTATTTAAATATTATACTCATTTCTTCCGCTGCATAAAACTCATCTCTGATTTTTGTTATCCCTTTTTATATCAAAAATTTTATAGTTCGGATTTTAGTTACAAGTGACACCTCGAATCTGAGATATTTATGTGTTTTGGATTCGGGGCGTTACAAAATCTCCGTCAGGTCTCCGATATTTCAAGAATACTTGTTGAAATTCAATAAAAATTAAAAAATGGACAATGTCAATTTATTTATATTAATAATATAAAGTGTTTTTGATAGGTGTTTATAATAACACGAAAAATATTTTATTTTATTATAATAAAAATAATATTATATTTCATAAAAATATCAATAATTTATTTATTGTGGAACATATATATTGAAAAATATTATTTTCATTATCAATGGTAAAATTATACTACCTCCTCCCAAGTCTTTTTTCATACTACCTTTTTTCTCGTGTTTTAGCGAGGGAGTTGTTTATTAATATTTAAAATGATAAGTAATTTTTAAAAAGTGGTGTGATAGATCTATCTCTCCTATAGTATAAAGTGACTTAAAAATTAATTTATCATTTCAAATACTATTTAAAATCTCGCTCGCTAAAACACGTGAAAATAGTAAACGTGAAATAAGATCCGGGACGGAGGGAGTATAATATTATATTTCTAAAAAAAATTTCTTTTTGAAATTAATATAATATTATATTTCTATGTTTTTTCATTTATGGAATTAATATAATATTATTTATAAGAATAAGATATATGGAAAGAAATAGGAGTAGGAATAGGAGTGGGAAGAGAGAAAGGAATAAAAGAGTATAAATATGAATTAAAAGGTATGTGAGACATTTTATTTGTAAAATGGGTAAAAAAGAGTTTTTATAAATTATTTGGTAAAAAAGAGTTTGTATGTTAAATTTTGGGTATTTTTCTATAATTTTTGTGTGTATATATAGTATTAACTCATTCATGGAAATACACCCACGACCTAGGTACCTATATGTGATTGTGTGCATGAAATCTATCACAATTAAATGCCACTATAATTTACTATTATAGTATTATTTTCACATTAACCTCAAGTTGGTTCGCCGTGTTGAATTGATATTGCATTATTCAACAATTTATTAATGCAAACCCCTCTCTCAACTAATCACGTTATATCTAAACAGTTACCGTTAACATGAGATTTCATACTAAAAATAATAAATAGAAAGCATATATATATATTGTGAAATTAATTTTCAAGCTAATATTCTTTCATAAAAATAATTAATACGCTTGAATAATTTATATATGAATATTTTTACTCTATATTTTATCGTAACTGAATATAAAGTCAAACCATTATAATAAAATTGAATCCAACAACCTATCAGGACTAGCAAGTCATATTACAATAAACAACTTTAATGTTAACTGCAACTTGATTTAATTTAGAAAATAAATAATTAATTTGAGACACAATCACTTTTCTTGTTCTTTATTTTCTCCTCCCTTAATATGGAATAACGTGATGTAAGATTATGAATTATTTCTTTCTAATAGGGTTAAGAGACTAGGATTTGGATATAGTACAAGATTGTTTTGTGCAATACAAATATATGCACTACTACATTTTCGCTCATAGATAACGGATAATTTCTGTTATCTATAAGCGAAATGGTCAGTTATCTAGAAAGATGTTATCTATGCTCCTCCCTTATTGATAACAGATATCAACCAATAAATATCCGTTATCTATAAGCACTACGTTATCATATCACACTCATAGATAACTTTGTAAATCTGTAATCTAATTATACATATATCCATTATCTATTCCATCTTTTATAATTTATTTATAATTAAATAAATATTTATATTTTGTCCATTTCTTTTAATTCATGTAATTAAAAAATTAAAATATACACAATAGAAACACTAAATAAAAGTCAACACATTCATTAAATTGTAAAAAAATTTCATCAAAACAATCATCTCAATTATATCCAAAAGTTAAACCTACATATTAATACTCAAATACTCACTAGCTACAATTATAAGACAATCATCAACAAAAAACCATTTGGTTGCAAACACGAGAACTTATTGGTGAAATTAAAGGGAGATGACTGTGAAAGGCAAAAAAATTTAACTTATTTTACAACTAAATGTAGCAAGTGTAAACAAAAACCAGGAGCTCATGGGATATAAAACTCATTCAGGACATCTATCATGGTCATTTATCAGCAACTTGGTATTTGTCTGTGTTGGATATTTCCCTTGTTAAAATCCCAATATTGTGCAGATTATATGATGGTTAATATATGTTATGTACATGGAAAATAATTTGATGATTTTGAACTTAGACCAAGTGAAGCTTAAGTAAGCACTCAAAGAAAGTGGAAAAAGTGTTTGTCAAAGATTAGCCAGTGTTTACCAATAAACTATTTGGATAGATCTAGTACTAGCCCTAAATCAGCAAGTGGGAACAGAGTCAGATGATCAATTCTAGCTCACTATATGGGCATAAAATTGGTTTAAATTAATATAAATGCAAAGAGAAAAGCAGAGGGTTGCATGTTGGTAAGCATTCTTGGTGCAAATAAGTGAGAATTAAATGTATAAACCGATTTTCCGATGGTATAATACAAGCCAAAGAAAGATTAAAAATATTGCGAAAACATAATCAAGCTGAAAGAAATATTTATTTGAATATTTGTTAGGCTTAGAGAACAAATAATATGACCATCTAATTAACCAGGACTATTTACTTATGTAGACAAATAAAAAAAATTCGCGCAATTACATAAGACAACAATAAGAGAGTACATGGGAGATTAAAAAAACTAGAGGAATATGAGGACATACCGGAGTTATCTTATCCAGTTGCTTCTTTCTTGGGTTTAAAACCTCTTCTGGCTTGCCATCAAGTCTGGTACAAACATTTTGACAGCTATATCAATAAAAATGCCATATAAGTAGCTTTATGTTAGATATCCTAGGAAAAGGCACATCAAAAGGAATGAAAACTAATAAAAATGGCATGTTATGCTTAAATATAGATGATAAATGTGTCAAGTGAATGTTATGCTTAAAACTGTATTAAATCTTACTTTCATGTCAAAAATGGCATTTTTATAAGCGTGATCACCATGTTATGCTAAAAAATACAAGCGTGATCACTGTGACATCTTACTTTCTGAATATTAAATCTTTTGAACAACCACAAGGTACAATTTATTAACAGCAGCAACAGCAATTGGAACATATATAAACACTTGACATCTCTATTAATTTAGTAGTAGAGATTGTTGTATAACAAGTGCAACAACAATTGGAACATGTATAAATGTGTCAAGTGCATGTTATGCTGAAAATAATCATCACAGTTATAGTAGCATTTGCTGTATCATTTCATTATGCAGACAAATAAAATGTTTTTTCTAAATTAGGAACACAAGGAAGAAACCATTGGGCATAGAGAAAAACATGCAAATTTTGATAAATGCTCCAAAGTCATTTTTCTTAACATTCCAATAGGCACATACATAAATAATAAATTAGATCAAATGTGCCAAGGTAAATATCAGAGAACCTGTATAACAAACTATAATCTTCACTAATGCTTGAAAATGTTGTTATATTAGGATTTCCACTTGAGCATTATTAATTGTTTTCGAAACCAATACTCTCATTTAAAGGAAGCACCAGACGATCTTGTATCAAGTGAAGCAACATTTACTCCGACCATTGGTTGATTACATTGTTAGACCTGTGTCTTGAGATACAACGATCCATTAACACAAGACATCTAATTTAAAGACCACACTGAGGTATATGGTTTGGCAGCAAAAAATGCAATTAAATTTGCTATTTTCCATCCGACCTACCTTACTGTAGCAACCCGGATTTCTCAGAAACCAAATGTATTAGGCAGTAAACAATAATTCAAAGACCTTACTGAGGTAATGCATGAAATACACTCTGTAATTTTCCATTTTCCGAGAAACCAAATGTATTTGGCAGTAAACAATAATTGTGGATTTATAAACCGACTGTGTTTTACCCTCCACACATCATTTTGTAAAGGTATTCTGGCCCATAATATTTAAGTACCAGACATCAAATTGATATACTGTAGATAACTTTCTGAAAAATATATTTCAACATATACACACATCAGATGTTGGAAATCCCAACTCAAATATGGGTATGCAGTCTTGAGAATTTCAAGAAAACATCAGATTTTAACAATAGATATGTCCCCTATTTCTATTAATTTGGCGTGCATAAAAAAGAGGGCCACCGAATAATCATAACACTACTAATGCAAAAATTGTGCATGCCTATGTGGCACCTCTAGGAATTGTCTTTGTGAAGAATCCCCCCCCTCTAATTAAAGCATTAATTACAAATTGATCTTGATCGTTCTTTTATTTCGTCGTGATCGTGTCCGTCCATTTTTTCTCAATTTGATATATAAATATAGTCTTCACCTCTCATCATTTCATTCACTTTTTGTCCTACGTTCCGGTTCGTCATGCTTCCTCCGTCCGATTTTGTGCATGCCGATCGTTATTGCGACTTTGATCCTTCCGGCCGTTGTGTCATTCGTAGCAATCGTCGCTTTGAAGCTTCTCATGTAATATTAGTTTAAGCCATTGTAGATTGTGCTTCTCATGTAATTTTAATTTTGCGATTATAGATTATGATTGTATAGGATGTTCCATTTTTTGTTTTTATATTTTTCGGTTCACTTTTTTTGGCGAATGATCATTCCATTCGCTGATCAATTATGTATTACCGTCCCGACGTTATATTCATTCTTTGTCCATTATTATAAAAAATAATGATATTGGTTTGTATACAACTTTCCTCACTTTATGATTAAATTCTTTCGGAAGGATTTGTATTATCTTGATATTTAGTTTATCCGTTTATTATCCATTTTCCAAAGCTTTTCGTCTTTGCGGAAATCAGATTCTTATAATTCATTACTACCTTTTTCATCATGATCCTAGATGAATCCCAAGTAATCGAGAAATTGAATTCTTAAAAAAAAGATTAAAGAATTAATTCATCATGATTTCCAAATCTACGACCATAATGGGTACCTAAAGCTTGATCTTGACTGCAGGGCTCAGTGGACCTCAACAAAGGAGAAGCTCTTAAAACTTCAGTCTGGTACTTGGACAGTACATGTTCCAGGCATGTGACTGGCAATAAAAGTCTCCTGAGAGAATTTGTTGAGAAAGAAGGTCCACATATCACTTTTGGTGACAATTCACAAGGAGCCACCAAAGGTTATGGTACTCTAATTATTGGCTCAGTAAGAGTTAACAATGTATCTTATGTCAGTGGACTTAAGCATAACTTATTGTCCATAAGTCAGTTTTGTGATAAAGGATACAGTGTTGAATTTTCATGTAACCTGTGTTTTGTCAAGAATATATCTTCACAACAGGTACTACTAACTGGGTCAAGAAAGGGAAATGTTTATCTTGCAGATTGGAAGTCTTGCACACCAAATGCATGTCTTATTGTAAAGAGCTCAACTGACACAAATTGGCTATGGCATAAGAGACTAAGTCATCTGAACTTCAAGATGATGAACAGGATAGCAAGACATGCACTGGTAGAAGGAATGCCTAATGAAGTATACAACAAAGATCATATTTGCAAGGCATGTCAAGAAGGAAAGCAAGTGAAAGCATCTTTCAGTAGCAAAGTGGCTACCTCCACTGACAAAGTACTTCAGCTATTGCATATGGATCTCTTCGGTCCAGTAACCCCTGTAAGTATCAATGGGAGAAAATATACACTTGTTGTTGTTGATGACTTCTCCAGGTACACATGGGTGGTATTCCTTGCAAGCAAGAAGGAAACACAAGTCGGGCTACCAGAACTACTGAAGGTATATGCGATCTAGTCACACCTCTATGGTCAGTGAACGCGTCTGGCAGATTATTTGCTAAGTTTTGCAAGTTAATGATCTTCTGAACTTCTAGTTCAGATTGATTAGTGTGCGGATCTAGATACTGAAGAATACTTATGTTCCACGTAAGTTCCCGACATTCATTCAATTTTGAATTCGGATCTCCCCCTAATGCCGAAAAGTAATCTTCATCGAACGTGCAATCAGCGAATCGGGCCGTTAATTAATCCCCGGACAAAGGCTCGAGGTATTTCACGATGGATGGAGAGTTATCCAACGTAAATACTGAGTTTTCTATGTGGGGCCATAGAGGTTCGCTTGGGTATCATTATTGGTACGTATACCGCACATCCAAAAATACGCAGATGGGAAATGCTAGGTTCTTTCCCACGCACTAACTGTAGGGGGGAATGATCATTATATGCAGTTGGACGGATTTGAATTAAGTGTGATGCATGTAGGACTGCATGCCCCCATCATGAGGTGGGTAGTTTAGAGTTCATAAGCAATGGTCTCGCGATAAATTTGATACGTTTTATTAGCGCCTCAGCAAGACCATTTTGGGTATGGACGTAGGGGACCGAATGCTCCACTTTAATTCCCAGGGCAATATAGTAATCTGTAAAGGCCTTCAAGCTAAACTCAGTTGCATTATCCATGCGAATCGATTTAATTGGATAATTCGGGAATTGAGCTCTAAGCTCGATAGTTTTCGCAATGAGCTTCGCAAAAGCTTGATTGCGGGTAGACAACAAACATGCAAATTTCCACCTAGTGGAGGCATCAATAAGGACCATGAAATAATGAAATGGTCCTGATGCTGGGTGAATCGGTCCGCAAATGTCTCCTTGAATTCGCTCAAGGAAAACCGGAGACTCTAGTCCAACCTTGGTGCGCGATGGGCGCACTATCAACTTACCCTTAGAACATGCATCACAGAAATATTCATCGACGGGAGGGATTCTATTATTCGAAATATTATTACCGGTTGAATTAGATAGAATCCTACGTATCATTGTTTGTCCCGGATGACCTAACCGCTGATGCCACAATTTAAAGGAATTTGGGTCATGGAATTTCATACTCATCGCTAGATGGGAATTAGACGGCCGGATGTAGGAATTGTACAAACCGGAGGAAAAGGAAGGAAGTTTTTCTATAACTTGATTATGACTACCTCGAGTACTAGTCATCAAAAGGTATTCGTTATCGTTCTCAGTTTTAGTTTCAATATGATACCCGTTTATCCTAATGTCTCTAAAATTGAGTAGGGTACGCTTAGATTGCAGAAACAATAAAGCATTATCAATTATTAATTTGGTACCCATGGGGAGGACAATGGAAGCTCTTCCAGAGCCCACTATCAACAAACTATCATTAGCAATTATCGTTATACTCCCCTTTCGTTCTATCAAGTTATGAAAATACTTCATATCCTTTAGCATCGTATGTATGGTGGCGCTATCTATCAGACATAAATCACTATGGGCGTCCATCATGCAAGAGGAAATAGTCCAAACCTAATAGCTGATTTGTTTACAAGCCATAAATGAGAACAACAATATACAAAATAAACACATGGATAGCTATTAAGGTAAACATATCAAAGCTAATAAATTCATTCATAAATAAAAAAATCCGAAAGAAAGGATCCAAAACATAATGAGAAATTGTTTTATTCAGAAAATAAAATATTAGGAATAACTAAATACGTAAATCTACTCGTCATCTCCAAAATCCTTAAGCTCAATGCCCGTACGATCTGCGTTGTCTAGGTCAGAGTCTGCTTCAGGCAGACTGGCATGGTGAGATTCAACTCTAGAATCCTTCCCCTTATTGCCCTTCTGCTGCTTTTGATAAGTCTCGACCAAATGTTTGGGAGTGCGACATGTGCAAGACTAATGGCCCTTGCATCCGCATCTGTAGCAAGACTGTTCAACCTTATCTTGATTATCAGATTTTCGGGTAGCGGAGTTTGTGTAAGGTGTAGCCTTCCCACGAACCTGAGCTTGATTGTCATTCAAGGCACCTGAACCACCGGATTTATTACGACCTCGGCCTTGGCTACGAGTTCGTTTACTTCCTATCCCCCTTCCATGCTTGCGACCTCTTGTATCACTTTGAGCTACAACATGTGCTTCGGGCACCACTTTCGTGCCAACCGGCCTCGCATTATGATTCTGCATAAGGAGCTGGTTGTGCTGTTCCGCTACTAGAAGTGCAAAAATTAGCTCAGAGTGTACAGTGTAGTTCTTAGCCCTATACTGCTGCTGGAGTACAAGGTTGCTTGCGTGGAAGGTCGACAAAGTCTTCTGGATTAAGTCGTCCTCAGTTACAGTTTTCTTACATAACTTTAACTGAGACACAATACGATGTAGGGCTGAGTTGTACTCCGTAACGGACTTAAAGTCTTGGAAACGGAGGTTCAACTAATCGTATTGTGCTTGAGGGAGGAGTATGTCATTTTGTTGTTGGAAACGGTCCTTCAGAGACTTCCACAATGTTCCGGGGTCTCTCTCAGTGAGATACTCATTTTTCAGATCCTGATTGAGATGATGCCTAAGGAAAATCAAAGCTTTCGCCTGCTGGGCGTCAGTTGATTTTGGATCATCGACAATCGTGCCGCTAAGGTTGTTTGAGGCTAGATGTATTTTAACATCTAGCGCCCATGTCAGATAGTTACTACCATCAAGAGTAAGCTCAGCAAATTCTCTTTTGGTAATATCAAACATAATTCACCACAATTAAAGTGACATGGGTAAGAGGATTGACCAAATTCATAGACAACGGAGAGACAAGGATTTATTTAGTTATTCTAAGGCACATAGATGCACGTACTGGGTGCCGTCTACCCAAGGTATAAATTTACGGTCCGTCAAATAACGGGCGCCGCCTACCCGGGCATAATATGCGGACTATGAATAAAATAAACTATGCGCGCAAAAGTAATGCACGTAGGATAATTAAATCACATAAACATGCAAAAACAAATAAGGGAGATAATCACATGAAAATAATTTGCAGAAAATATACGATTTAATAGACAGAGGGAATAATCATAAGGATAATTATTTCATGTATATTAACGCAATTTAACGAAATATTTTCAGGATTAAAAATAAAGCAAAACACAGATTTTATGATATCAAGAACACAAACGAATCGGGTTATGAAATCACGAGAAATCCGAGGAAAAACGTCGCGTGAGTCGCGCACGGCAGACGGGGGCGACGCATGTAGGTCGACCGCGTGCGTGCGGCAATGGGCACTGGCGTGCGCGGCGGGCGCGGGCGGGCGCAGTAGGCGGTGCGGGTGCGCGAGTGCGTGCGGCATCGGGCGTGACTTGCACGCGGATACATGCGGCGCGAGGGCGAGACGGGAGCGCGCAGCAGGCGCGGGCGAGGCCGCGCGTGATGGGCGGCACCGATGTGCGTGATGGGAGGCACGATCGTGCACGGGAGTGCGCAGCGCTGAGGGCGGCACTCGGTGCTGGCGCGTGGTGCGCGCTGTGGGCGACACGTGGCTCGGGTTGGTGGCGGCGAGCGGCACTACGGGCGCGCGGCTGCTACCGGTTGGCGGTCGATCGTCTATGGGCAACGACCGTTGATCATTGATTCAATTCACGAAAATAATATTAATGAAAAATAATTATACGCGGGTATATTCAGGAACGAAATTAAATTTTAATGTACACAACAAATCAAGTGATTCATATAAAAATAAATTAAAGGTGTACCGTATAATCTCGGTTAGAGACTCATGCTGATAACATGTTGTAAATAAGTGCGTAAATAAAGAGATAACGTTTGTTGACCCAGTTCGTCGGGAACGACTACGTTTGGAGGCGATCCAAGCCAGGAGTTCCACTACTATTCTTGTGTATGAGTAATTACAATAATGAATACAAAGGTATATTTATAATACTAAAACCCTAGTCTAATAGATAAAGTTCATTGGGTTTCTTGGTCCATAAGTAATGTCCATACCAAATCTCCTAGATTTGGAATATTAAATCTTCCACATTTACAACAATAATCACATTTTGCTATGGTATTTCATTGTCACTCTGTGCGAAGGGAATCAATATAAAAATTCACTATAAATTTAGAATTTTAGATAAAATTAAAAAAATTATTTCATTGGAACCCAAAAACCTAAAACAAATCTCTCAAGCCACTTTAAATTTTATCCTATTCTACTTTTCATATTTCTTCATATATCTCATGGTTTGAATTTCAAGGCGAGTACATTGTAATAATAAATTTTCGTATTTATAATATAAAAATATCAAAATGTTTTACAATTTAATTTTTTCGGATCGAACCGAGAAATTTTGTGGATCAACAATATCTAAATTTGCTCCTCTAATTCTTCTCTTCGAAGTTTGACTTTAACTTGATTTATGTGTGTAATCTTCATCTTCGATCTCGTCCAAAGTTGAATTTGGAGATTTATAACGTTAATTCGAGAGTTTCCCATCTTATTCTGGATTAAACATTATTTTAGGAGTTTTGTAGATGAACTCCTTTGAATTTGTTGAAAACATTTGATAAAGAAAGCCTTCGATTTGATGAAGACTTCTAATGAAGAAAGTCTTCAATTTGATGAAGACCTGAAGACCTCTAATGAAGAAAATCTACGATTTGATGAAGACCTCCGGTGAAGAACACCTTCAGATTTGATGAAGACCTTTGAGAAAAACGTTGATCGGAGAGGTTTCATTCTTTGATCTCGGATCAAGCATAGTTTCTTTTTTAAGTTGCGAAGAACATTTGCAAAGAATTCTGAAGTCCCAAAGCTTCTGACTTGCTAATGTGTGTTGAATGACTGAATAAAGACTCTTATTTAAAGGGTGAGGAGATGCAAAATTTCCTCTTTCATGGTGTCATGTGGCGCGCTTTGGTTGGCTAATGTCGATTTAATGGGCGGAAAAGGTTTGATTTGATCTATTGGTCTGAATTTATTGGACTTCAGAAGCCTAATTCAATTTAGTAGTCTTTAGAGATCCAATTTAATTTATTAAGTTTTAGAGACCCAATTTAATTTATTAGGTTTTAGAGGCCCCATTTAATTTATTAGGTTTTTGATGCCTAATTCAATTTATTAAACTTTAAAGACTCAATTTAATTTATTAGACTTTAGAGGCCAAATTTAATTTATATCAATTATTTATTTATTTAGGAATTGAATATATTTAAATTCCAAAAAATAAATAATTAAAAGAAAAAATATAATTTTTTATCCTTTAACTTTGGTTGAGTTTGGTTTTCGTCTTGCTTACTTTTGAAATTTGAAAATCGTTCTATAACTTATAAAAAATTGACATTTTAGTCCTGCTACTACATGTAATACATCCGATAACATCTCATGTGGCATATTTTTTTCATTTTCTTTTTTGTTTATTGTATTTTGTGGCATTTGTATTTATATGTTTTATTTTTATTTAATAGAAAAAATAAAATAAATAATAAATTTGACCCGACCCTATCCCCCCCCCCCCCCTCCCCAAATCATCCTCCTCATTTTTACTTCCCGAATTTGATGAATACGCCCACCACCACACCACATTTTCGACGGATACGCGCCCACCATCTAAATAAATTCCCCTTCGCCAACAGTATCGAGGAGACGTCAGTAGCAATGGAAAAAAAAAGTACAGGGGCAATTGTTTTATTGTTCATCTTCTTATTTCTTCTCCACCTTTAATTTTTCCTCCCATGATTAATCGTAATTAAAATCCTCACATTCTCTCATCCCTCATATTTTTCTCCCCCAAATCCTCACCATAATCAGAACTAAGTAAAATTAGATTGCAAAATGCAAAATCTTGGAATTTCAAAATAATAAAATAAAATTGAAGATGATGATAGAGTGAGAAATTAATTGAGGGCTTTTGATACTGATGCAGAGGCTATTACGAGCTTGAAATGGGTGGCAATAGCGATGGCCGACGGTTGGGGATTCTCTCCTGTAAATCTCACCCCCTTGGGTTCCTGATTTCTGATTTGAAATCATTCACATGGTGTTGTTCGATTCAAAATCTCCCCAAAAAAATTCTTCTCAAACTAATAGCTCAGTCGTTTTTTTTTTTTTTTGGAATTCTTCTTTAATTGAAATTGGCATGACACAATGAGGGCAGTGTGTTGGGTGGGTGAGTGGGCGTGGTGGGGTGAGATACGTACCCGATTGCCACGTGACGTGTTCCAAATAAAAAGAAAAATAATGTTGGGTATTGTGTCGGACATAACTGATCAACGGTCTGAACACGGATGAGATGCACAGGGTAATATTTGCAAAATTAATAGTTTTTTTGTGTTGAAATGAATCTATCTTATATCCCATAAAAAAAAAATCTATCTTATATTAAATAAACTTACGATTTTGTGATGAACTGATTACTTGCATGTTTTATTGTAATTTTCCTCTTATTTTGACTTTATCTTTGTTCAGGTGTTAAAAAAATTGAGTAATTATTTATATTTACAGTTATAATATAAAATAGTTTATAAAATAATATTTGTACCTCGGTCATATTTTACCCAATTTTTTTTTTAAATCTGTGTCTCATACTCATATCGTGTTGCATTCGTATTTTTCAGTAACCCAACACATTATAGTATATCTTAATTTTTGTGTACTAAGCAAGGAAGGAGGAAATTTAACTAGAAATGGAAGGGGTATATCTCTGACCCTCAATGTATGTGTATATAATATGATCATTGTTGTAAATCTTGGTCACCCAATTTTGAGTTGCCTGAATATTTCTCTTTGATAAAGTCGTTATAGGGGTCAGATTAAGAAAGTTTATGCACGGAACCTGCAAGCATTAAAAGCTCTTAGTTATGCTCCTGTCAACAACATGGAAATTCTATCCAGGTTATATGAATTGTGATAACTCACGTATCCCAAATAATGATAGCAATTTGTTTGGTCATGCATATATCTGCTTAAATTTATGATGCTTACAAATTGGTCATACCGGGGTTATTAAATAATATTTGGTGGTCTTAATTGATCAATAAAATATTCAATAGTTTGATATTTCAGAATATTGAAAAATAAAATATTGTTTAGCAACTCTAGCAACATGTGATAATCGTACCAGAGCATTTATAATTTTGGGTATGTGATTTCATTAAATTTCACGACTTTTTATAGTATCTAACACATTTCGTGTTGAGCTTTCTTTTGGACTCGATACATGTATGGTTGTTCCACCCACTTAAAGCGTGTCAAAGGCTGTCCGATGCTAGCCGAATCCATCAACAGATGTTTTGGAACCCTTAGCGTAGGGTTTCGCTCTGGTAAAAGGCTTAATTCTTTCTTTTATATCTTCAACAATTAGCACTGTTTGCGCTCTTTACTTTTCCGCAGTATAAACTTGTGAATTATTTGCTGTAGAAATTAGAATTTATGTGAAAATCCTTGTGTGCCTATATTTGCTGCTAATTTAATTCATTCAAACGGTACATCCTAAAATTAATTTTCTACAAATTATGTGAATTAATTGTCATATCGAATTCTTTGATCCATGCGTTATATGCTTTATATGCACTAGAATTATTGCTTCGATTATATTTTCGTATTTGCGATAATTGGAACAAATTGTTTTACAAATTGAATTGAAAAAAAAATAGATTTTACGGCATCCACCGCACGGCCGCCGCCGCGCCAGCGCGTGGCAGCAGTGCCGCCATCGACCGCCGCCCAGCAGCGTCGCCGTCGATGGCCGCCTGTTCGCGGAGGACGCCCAGATACGCCGACGAAGCACCCGTGGCCCCAGGCCATCGAGCGCCGCCGTCATGCGCTACCGTGGGCCGCCACCGTGCGTCGCTTGTGGCCGGCGTCGCGTTGAGGCTGACGCCGCCTCCGCGCACGACCTCGCTGTGCGAAATCAGGGCAGCACCGCGAAGGGTGTTGATCGCGCCTGTAGGACACGATCGCCAGAAGCAGTCGCGCCTACAGAGCGCGATCACCCGCGACATTCGCGCCTGTAGGTCGCGACTGGCCGGCGGTTTTTGCTTTTTGCGCGCTCCCTCCTCTGCTTGCCACGAGCATTAACGCGCACCCCTGCGTGCCCATCGTCGCGCCCGCAGTCGCACATGGTCGCATACCCTGTGAAACTCTAGCCCACTTTTGGGCTCGTTTTTTGGCATCACATAATTACCGATTAGTTTAATTTAAAAGCCCTGAAAATATTTCATTAAATTTCGCTAATATACATGAAAAATTTAGAGTAATAAATATGCATGTTTATTAAGCCCGAAATTTTTTTTGGAATTATTTTCACGTGCTAGTTCTCAAGATATTATCTTATATGCTTATTTTGTACATATGCATGTCTTTATGATTTAATTATCTTACATGCATTATTACTCCCGCACATAGTTTCTTATTTATAGTCCGCATATCATGCCCGGGTAAGCGGCGCCCGGTACTTGTCGGACCGTAATTTATATTTTGGGTAGACGGCGCCCAATTCTTGCTCCTATGTGCTCTAGAATAATCAAATAAATTCTTATATCTCCGTTGTCAATAAATTGGTCACAACTCTTACCATGTCACTTTAAAATTGTAGTAAACAATGTCTGATATTACTATGAAAGAATTCGATGAGCTTGCTCTCGATGGTAATAACTACATGACATGGGTGTTGGATGTCGAGATCCATCTAGCCTTAAATTAGTTGAGCGAAATAATTACCGAAGGTTCAAAATCCACTAACGCCCAGAAGGCGAAAGCGTTGATTTTTCTCATGAACCACCTGAGTGATGAATTCATTTTTCAGATCCTCATTCAGGGACCCCGGAATGTTGTGGAACTCCCTGAAGGACCGTTTCCAACAAAAAAACGATATACTCCTCCCTCCGGTACAATACGATTGGTTGTGACTCCGTTTCCAAGACCTTAAGTCTATAACGGAGTACAATTCTGCTTTGCACCGTATTGTAACCCAATTGATGCAGAACAATCTGTCAACATTCCACGCTAGCAACCTTATACTCCAGCAGCAGTATAAGGATAATTATATGATTGGTTGCAAACGTGGAAGGGGGAGAGAGAGTAAGATGATCTGGGCTAAAGACCAAGGTCGTAGTACATCCGGTGGTCACAGAACCTCGAATTTCGCTCTTCAAAAATCTGGCAATCAAGATAAGGTTGAGCAGTCCTGCTGAAGATATGGATGCAGAGACCATTGGTCTCGCACGTGTCTCACTCCCAAGCACTTGGTTGAGGCCTATGTTGCACAGGTGCGGGTGCGGGAGTGTGGGGGCGATACGATACGGGTTCGGGGATACGAATTTTCAAAAAACTTAGGGTGCGATTCATCAATGATACGTCTATTTATTTATATTTTATTATATATAAAACCTAAAAAATAAATATATTTTAAAATTTTGTAAATCGAATGTATATAATTCACATTTTCTCTGACCCAAAACTTAAACATATTCAATAATTTAATATAATTAAGTAACCAAAAATCAATTTGAATTCAATTAGCCTAATATATACGTCATAACAGTGATTATAATATAAAACAAGTGTTACATTGTCAATTTGAATGATATTATATAATAAAATTCAATTGAAATAACACATTTAATGCTTAATAAGTAGGATACGCAAGGAGGATTCGAGTATCCGTTAGTGAATTCGCCACGTGGCAACCAGAGTCGCCACGTGGAGAATCCGATTCGCGGATTCAAGAATCTCACCCCCTTTAGGGGGCGAGTGCGAATCCGATACTGCATTGTGATATTTTTAGAAGAATCTGTGCATCATAGGTTGAGGCTTATTAAAAGCAGCTAAAGGACGACAAGGGGAAGGCCCCTAGAGTCAAATCTCACCATGTCAGCCTGCCTGAAGCAGACTTTGACCAAGACAACATCGATCCTTTGGGCATCGAGCTCAAGGACTTTGGAGATGATGAGTGATTTGCGTATTTGATTGTGTCAGTGCTTTATTTTTGGATAAACAATTTATATTTTTGGATCCTTTCTTTCGGATACTTTATTTTATGGATGATATTATGTTATAGGTGTTGGAGTTATACGTGAAAGTATGCTTTTACATTGTATAACTCATGTATTGAAACACTTATTTATGAGAATAAATCTTTTATCACATTTGCTTTAAATATGATTGAATGTTGAATATTTATTGCAACCAGTTCATTATAAGTGGTACTTGTTACATTGTAGTTAATGTGGTGATACCCGATCACGGAAGATCACATTAACGGTTTCCTTGTAACTAAACGTACAAATTCACGACCTAGGTGTAATTGAACAATCCGCCGTGAAAGGTCGATGTGTACATCTCAGATTGGCTTGTTTTGACCAAGAGATTGCACTAGCACATTTAGTATGTGTTGAAGAGGACCTACAACGAGGATAAATTCTTCTGTTCTAAAATGTGAAGAATTAGACCTAAGTGGTTATTGATTTCTTAATCTCCGTCACTTAAATAGGACCGTGTGTGCTTAATGGTTACTGTTTTAATTTATGTTGGGTGAAAATCATCGTGACTTCGAATCTTGTGCTTTGGGCAGTAATATTAATCATACGACGGTTGCTAAGATTTAATACGGAGAAATGCGTGCGAGTACGGCTCATGTGATTTGTCCCCTTGGTGGGCTTAGAAGTTTTATCGTACCAAATCTTGCAAGTGAAGAATTAGTTTCTTCGGTACGGATAATAATGTTGAGCTGTCTTTACTCCAAGGTGAAATATATTAATTAATTTAGAGATATTCAGAAGCTTAATTAATTAATGGACATGATCATCTTAAACGCAGAAAATAATAACCGGTAGCCCATATTATCGTCATATGGATTAAGGTGGATAGTGCAATATTAATTTATTAGTGGTAATAATTAATATTAATGGGATGAATTATATTGGGGCTCAATATTGAAATTCAGAAGTCTATTGGAGGTTCAATCTTAATTCTCCTTAAGGCCCCTCAAGTAGCCCATTAAGTAGCCCAATAATGATAATGTGATTAAAATAAAAAGAAAATATATTGCTGATTTTTCATTGATATTTTCGAAAAAAGCATATTTAAGAGAGAATAGATTTTGTTGATTTTCTTGGAAAGATATTATGGAAGATAAGTATTCTTGGAATACAAGATTATCTCATATATTCAAGAAGATCCAAATCTTGGATTCACTTCTTATAATTTTCGAAAATAACAAGTATAATTAGGAGGGTGAGATTTTTGTGAAATATTTTATTATGGAGAAAAGAATATATGAGATATATTCAAGATTTCTTAGAGACTAAGAAAAGATTTTCTCCAGGCCCATAAAGTATGAAAATTTCGGCTATCACCTCTTATAAATAGGGATGATTATTTCATCCCCATGTAAATAATTTCATGTGTTGAAAAATCAAGAGCAAATATATTTTTCTTTTTCCTTTGTTATTTAATTGCTTGAAAGCACTTCCCACCGGTGATCAAGCGAGGCGAAACGGAAATACTTGAGAAGGTCTTTTGGTTGGTAGCACATCCCGTGATAATCAAAGGTCATATCTACAAGAGGTACGTAGTCACATAATCTCTTAGTTTTCCGCCATAGATTTTATGTGAATTAATTCAACTTGCATGATGATAAAATTGTTGTTGGAATTATTATTTGAATTAATTAGGATTAATTCATACTAGTAATAATTAAATTTAAATTTGTATTTAATTATCATCCCGAATAGATTTCGGGCGCCCCTATTTTCCCAACAACTGGTATCAGAGCCACGGTTTTGGGCCCTGATCTTTAAATTGGAATTTAAATTGTTTGACATTAAATTGAAATTGGATAGTAGAATTGCTAAATCTTTTTTTGCAGGTAACCAATTGTCATGGTTTTAATGTATTTTTTTCATGCGTGTGAATTAATTATTTTTAATTCGATTCGTTCGAATTTGTTTTTCTCGTGAGAAAATCCACGAGTAGATTAGTTGTTTTTATTTTGATTTGATCATTGTAATAGACTAGTCTAGATCTAGTATTTATTTTTGTAAATAAATTGTAACCGGATCGAGACGAAGACGGAAACAAAGAATTAAAGACGGCGTACCCGAATTACGCATGCATGCGTGGCGCATGCATGGACGTAGAATCATGCACGGGGTGGAAAACGAGGATGAACGGCGAAACCCGGTGTACGGCGTGCGCGAGGCACACAGCGCCGTGCATGACGGGTGTCCGACGCCGCATGGGCGCGCGCGCGAGGTGTCGCCTCTCGGCGCTCGGCACTCGATGTCTCGGCAGCCGTGGCTGAGAGGCACGCGGCCCACCTCCGTGGGCCGACGCGCACCGTATCTCGGGCCGTGGAATTTTTTTTCTCATTCTTATTTTTTTGTGTGATTCCAAACATCGTCCCGAACCCTAAACAAAATTGTTTTTGATGAAGTATTGATGTTCGAGTGGGAGCGTGTCGAGACGAATGATAGAAAGCAACAAGGACGATTTTTCGCATCAAAACGTGAAGACATTAAACCGTGACAATTGGATTTGAGTGCTCCAATATATTTAATTTTGTTTTGATGGATGTTTTATTTCATGCACTTATTATTATTTGTTAATATGTGTTTGCATGATTTTAGTTGTCCAAGAAAAACCTTACTTTCGAAAATTACTAAGTATGTTTCTTTAATCGCAATTTTTATTCCGGATATTAAAATTGGATTAATTTGGCCTCCACAATTTATTTATTTGTGAAGTCTTTTTGGAATACATTTCCCCCTCGGATCGGCCAAAAAGACGGATTTCACATGAATAAATTCCGAAAGGATGATTGTGGATTATTACTAGTGGCGGTATTGACCCTCACCACGAGTGGCTTGCTCAAAGCGAAATAATAATCCTGTATTTAATTATGGTTATTACTTAGGCATAAGAAATTGATATTAACTTAATCCTGGTGCGGAATTTGATCTCCCTACTAAGGTCAATTTCGTTCTCCATTCTCTTTCGAAGAGTTTTGAGCAGTTTCAATTGAACTATCAAATGAATGAACGGATAAATAATATGTCCGAGCTCTTGCAAGCTTTGGTATCGGCAGAGACTATAATGGAACATCAAACTGTTGCTATGGTGGCAAACGGTCCGTCTGCCTCTTCTGTTCCCAAGGGAGGAAAGAAGAGAAAGAGGACAAAAGGCCAGACCCAAGAAAATCCAACAGTTGCGAAATCCAAGGCGAAAGGAGGTGGAAAGAAGGCTGCTAAGGGTAAGTGCTTCAATTCCGGTGAGAAAGGACATTGGAGGTCAACCTGTTCTAAGCCTAAGAAGGCGGTAAAGAAAGGTAAGTCTCATGCTTTGGTCGTTGAAACTTATGTTGCGGCGTATGCTACCCACGTTTGGGTAGTGGATACAGGGGCAACTGATCATATTTGTTTCACTCTTCAGGGGTTCCAGCTAACCCGATGACTTAGCAAGAATAAGATCCTCATCACTTTGGGTGATGCTACGAGAGTGGCAGCCGAAGCAGTGGGAGTCGTGCACCTGTCTTTTGAAGATAGATTTTTAATTTTAAGAGATTTTTATACGTTCCGAACTTTAGGAAGAATTTAATTTCGGTTTCTAAATTATTTTTTGTTGGATATTCAGTTACTTTTAATAAAGTTATTACTGTTTCTTTTAAGAATGGTATTATCTGTTAAGGGGCTTTGGTAAACAATCTCTATATGATTAAGTGTTCACACCACTCAAATAATGAATCTAATAACACGTCGATCATTTTGAGTAATAAAAGAAAGCGTTCTTCGGAGATGAACGAAACACTTCTATGGTATCTTAGACTAGATCATATTAATCTAAAGCGGATATAAAGATTGGTGAAAGACGGATCCTTGGAATCATTCTAAATCGAACCGTTTCCAACTTGTAAATCCTGTTTAGAGGGTAAAATGACTAAGAGGGCATTTGGAGCCAAGGGAAATAGAGCCACGGAAGTGTTAGAACTCGTTCATACCGATATGTGTGGTCCAATGAAGATCAAAGCGAGAATTGAGTATGAGTATTTTGTCACCTTCGTTGACGATTACTCGAGATATGGGTACATTTACCTTATGAGGCATAAGTCTGAAAATTTTGACAAGTTCAAGGAGTTTAAGGTTGAAGCCGAGAAACATAGGGAAAAGAGTATCAAGTTTCTGCGACCAGATCGTGGAGGCGAATACCTCAGCGATGTATTCTTGAACTACTTGTCGGACGAAGGGATCGTATCCCAGTTAACCGCACCGAGAACCCCTCAACAGAACGGTGTGGCGGAACGAAGGAACCGGACTCTTTTAGAAATGGTCAGATCCATGATGAGTTATTCGGATTTACCCAAGTCGTTTTGGGGTAACGCCTTGGAAACAGCGGCTTACATTCTAAACTTGGTGCCATCCAAATCGGTTCCTAAAACCTCAATGGAATTGTGGAACGGGCGCAAGTCCAGTCTAAGACACTTGCGGATTTGGGGTTGTCCGGCATACGTGCTAGACAAGGAAATGGGTAAGTTGGATCCACGTTCGGAATTAAGGTTGTTTATAGGATACCCTGCGGGAACGAAAGGGTGTATGTTCTATAGTCCCAAGGATCAAAAGACCGTGATTAGTACACACTTTAAATTCTTGGAGGAAGACTATATGAACAATCGGAAGCCTAAAAGTGAAATTACCTTAGAAGAATTGAGAGGGCAAACCTCGATACCAAGTATACAAGATGATATACCACACGTCACACCTTCACAACCGGAACCCCGTCGCAGTGGGAGGATTGCTAGGCAACCCGAGAGATTCATAGGAATAGGAGAATCTTCGGATTTAATTCCCGGTAATGAATCGGACCCATGGACATACGATGAGGCAATCGAAGACAAAGATACGGAGTCATGGCAAACGGCAATAAAATCTGAGATGGGTTCGATGGATCATAATCAAGTGTGGGAGTTGGTCGAACCACCCAATGGGGTAGAACCCATTGGATGCGAGTGGGTGTACAAGAGGAAAAGAGGACCGGACTGAAGGGTTGAGACCTTCAAGCAAGGCTAGTGGCCAAAGGGTATACTAAAAAAGAAGGGATCGATTATGAGGAAACTTTTTCTCCTGTAGCTATGCTTAAGTCCATCCGTATTCTCTTGTCGAATGCTGCACACCTAGATTACGAGATCTAGCAAATGGATGTCAAGACGGCTTTCCTTAACGGAAGTCTTGACGGGTTAGATATCTATATGAAACAGCCCAAAGGTTTCATTGAAAAAGGCTAAGAGCACCTCGTATGCAAGCTTAAGAGATCCATTTATGGATTTATGCAAGCATCGCGTACTTGGAACCAGTGTTTTGATCAAGTGATTAAGTCTTATAGGTTTGATCAAAATGAGTCTGAAAGTTGTGTGTATAAAAAGCGTGACAGAACTGCGGTGGTATTCTTAGTATTATACGTAGACGATATTCTGCTCATCGGAAACAATGTAAAGGTATTGTCAGACGTAAAGGTATGGCTGTCAAAACAATTTGATATGAAGGACTTAGGGGAAGCCGGTCACATCCTTGGGATCAAGATCACTCGCGATCGCAAGAAGAGGATGTTAGGCTTATCGTAGCTTACATTGACACTGTTTTGAAGCGTTTCAGCATGCAAGATTCCAAGAAAGGTTTTGTACCTTTTAGGCACGAAATCCATCTATCTAAAGAAATGAGCCCTAAGACGCAAGCGGAGATAGATGACATGAAAGGTGTTCCGTACGCTTCGGCCGTAGGAAGCCTTATGTATGCAATGCTGTGTACGAGATCAGATATCTGCTTTACCGTGAGCATGGTGGCAAGATATCAAAGTAATCCCGGGAAAGACCATTGGACTGTCGTAAAGTGCATCTTGAGGTATCTGAAAAAAACTCGTGAGAGGATGCTGATTTACCAGTCGGATAGTCTAATCCCCGTGGGATACACAGACTCGGATTTCCAATCAGACATAGACTCAAGAATGTCAACCTCGGGTAGTGTGTTTTGCATGGGAGAAGGAGCCATGACATGGAGAAGCGATTAGCAGAAATGCATGGCCGATTCGACCATGAAAGCCGAATAAGTAACTGCTTGTGAAGCAGCGAAAGAAGCGGTTTGGCTCAAGTACTTCTTAGTGGACTTGGACGTTGTTCCGAATTTGCCCAGCATAATCACTGTCCATTGTGATAATGCCAGAGCAATTGCAAATTCAAAGGAACCGAGAGCCCACAAGGCCAGGAAACACATAGAAAGAAAATACCATCTTATACGAGAAATCATTAAGAGAGGAGATATAGAGGTGGCAAAGATAGCGTCGGGAGACAACCTAGCGGATCCATTCACAAAGGGTCTGCCTTAGAGTACATTCGAGAGACATGTGGATGGAATGAGAGTCAAGATTATTACCAATCTGCTTTAAGTATAAGTGGGAGGAATTATTAGGTTAGTGTAGGTTGATATGAGATGTCACGAAGAGCTACTACACTAGACATGCATGATGTATACTAAAAAGTAGA
This sequence comes from Ballota nigra, assembly GCA_947034835.1. Classification (NCBI taxonomy): domain Eukaryota; kingdom Viridiplantae; phylum Streptophyta; class Magnoliopsida; order Lamiales; family Lamiaceae; genus Ballota; species Ballota nigra. The sequence continues at coordinate 51,664,935 of OX344727.1, read as the reverse complement.
CTTTAAGTATAAGTGGGAGATTGTTGGAGTTATACGTGAAAGTATGTTTTTACTTTGTATAACTCATGTATTGAAACACTTATTTATGAGAATAAATCTTTTATCACATTTGCTTTAGATATGATTGAATGTTGAATATTTATTGCAACCAGTTCATTATAAGTGGTACTTGTTACATTGTAGTTAATGTGATGATACCCGATCACGGAAGATCACATTAACGGTTTCTTTGTAACTAAACGTACAAATTCACGACCTAGGTAGAATTGAACAATCCGCCGTGAAAGGTCGATGTGTACATCTCAGATTGGCTTGTCTTGACCAAGAGATTGGACTAGCACATTTAGTATGTGTTGAAGAGGACCTACAGCGAGGATAAATTCTTCTATTCTGAAATATGAAGAATTAGCCTTAGTGGTTATTGATTTCTTAATCTCCGTCACTTAAATAGGACCGTGTGTGCTTAATGGTTACTGCTTTGATTCATGTTGGGTGAGAATCATCGTGACTTCAAACCTTGTGTTTTGGGCAGTAATATTAATCATACGACGGTTGTTAAGATTTAATATGGAGAAACGCGTGCGAGTACGGCTCGTGTGATTTGTCCCCTTGGTGGACTCAGAAGTTTTATCGTACCAAATCTTGCAAGTGAAGAATTAGTTTCTTCGGTACGAATAATAATGTTGAGCTGTCTTTGCTCCAAGGTGAAATATATTAATTAATTTAGAGCTATTCAGAAGCTTAATTAATTAATGGACATGATAATCTTAAACGCGGAAAATAATAACTGGGAGCCCATATTATCGTAATATGGATTAAGATGGATAGTGCAATATTAATTTATTAGTTGTAATAATTAATATTAATGGGCTAAATTATATTGGGGCTCAATATTGAAATTCAGAAGTCCATTGGAGGTCCAATCTTAATTCTCCTTAAGGCCCCTCAAGTAGCCCATTAAGTAGCCCAATAATGATAAGGTGATTAAAATAAAAGGAAAATATATTGCTGATTTTTCATTGATATTTTCGAAAAAAGCATATTTAGGAGAGAAGATTTTGTTGATTTTCTTGGGAAGATATTATGGAAGATAAGTATTCTTGGAATACAAGATTATCTCATATATTTAAGAATATCCAAATCTTGGATTCACTTCTTATAATTTTCGAAAATAACAAGTATAATTAGGAGGGTGAGATTTTTGTGGAATATTTTATTATAGAGAAAAGAATATATGAGATATATTCAAGATTTCTTAGAGACTAAGAAAAGATTTTCTCCAGGCCCATAAAGTATGAAAATTTCGGTCATCACCTCTTATAAATAGATGATGATTATTTCATTCTCATGTACATAATTCTATGTGTTGGAAAAATCAAGAGCAAATATATTTTTCTTTTTCCTTAGTTATTTAATTGCTTGAAAGCACTTCCCACCAGTTATCAAGCGAGGCAAAAGGAAAATACTTGAGAAGATCTTTTGGTTGGTAGCACGTCCCGTGATAATCAAAGGCCATATCTACAAGAGGTACGTAGTCACATAATCTCTTAGTTTTCTGCCATAGATTTTATGTGAATTAATTCAACTTGCATGATGATAAAATTATTGTTGGAATTATTATTTGAATTAATTAGAATTAATTCAAGCTAGTAATAATTGAATTTAAATTCGTATTTAATTATCATCCCGAATAGATTTCGGGCACCCTTATTTTCCCAACATTAGGTTCAGTGTGTTTACCTTAACGCTGTCCATTAAACTTACTTGGATATTTCTATTATTATACATGGCTTGTAAACATATCAGCTATTAAGTTTGGGCTATTTCCTCTGGCATGATGGATTGAGATTGTGATTTATGTTTGGTAGATAGCGCCACCACTCATACAATCTTAAGAGATAGAAAGTATTTTCATAACTTGGTAGAACGTAAGAGGAGTATAACTACAATAGCCAATGATAGTATATTGATAGTGGGCTCCGGAAGAGCTTCCATTGTCCTCCCCGTGGGTACCGAACTCATAATCGATAATGCTTTATTGTTTCCACAATCTAAGCGTACCCTGCTCAGTTTTAGAGATATTGGGATAAATGGATATCACATTAAAACTGAAAACAATAATGAATACCTTTTGATGACTATTACTCGAGGTAGCTGTAAACAAGTTATAGAAAAACTTTTTTCCTTCTCCTTCGGATTGTACTATTCCTACATCCGGCCGTCTAATCCCCATCTAGCTATGGGTATGAAATTTCATGAACCGAATTCTTTTAAATTATGGCATCAGCGGTTAGGTCATCCAGGATAAACTATGATACGTAGGCTTCTATCTAATTCAATTGGTCATAATATTTCGAATAATAAAATCCCTCCTGTTGATGAATTTATTTGTGATGCATGTTCTAAGGGTAAGTTAATAGTGCGCCCGTCGCGCACTAAGGTTGGACTAGAGTCTCTGGTTTTCCTTGCACGGATTCAGGGAGACATTTGTGGACCGATTCACCCAGCATCAGGACCATTTTGGTATTTCATGGTCCTTATTGATGCCTCCACTAGATGGACATATGTATGGCAGCTGTCTACCCACAATCAAGCTCGTACAGAGCTCATTGTGAAAACTATCGAGTTTTGAGCTCAGTCCCCTGATTATCCAATCTATTCACATGGATAATACTGTCGAGTTTACCTCGAGAGCTTTTACAGATTACTGTATGGCCCTGGGAATTAAAGTGGAGCATTCGGTCCCCTACGTCCATAATGGTCTTGCTAAGGCGCTAATAAAACATATCAACCCTATCTCTAGACCATTGCTTATGAACTCTAAACTACCTACTTCATGCTGGGGGCATGCAGTCCTACATGCATCGCACTTGATACAAATCCGTCCAACTGCATATAATGATCATTCCCCCTACAGTTAGTGCGTGTGAAAGAACCTAACATTTTCCATCTGCGTATTTTTGGATGTGCGGTATATGTTCCGATAACATTACCAAAGCGGACCTCTATGGGCCCACAAAGGAAACTCGGTATTTACGTCGAATTTGACTCTCCATCTATCGTGAAATACCTCTAGCCTTTGTCTGGGGATCAATTGACGGCCCGATTCGCTGATTGTACATTCGATGAAGATCACTTCCCGGCATTAGGGGGAGATCCAAATTTAAAATTGAATGAATGCCGGGAGCATACGTGGAATGTAAGTGATCTTCAGTATCTAGATCCACGCACTAGCCAATTTGAATCAGAAGTTTAGAAGAGCATTAACTTGTAAAATTTAGCAAACAATCTACCAGACGCGTTCACTGACCATAGATGTGTAACTAAATCACATATACCTATAGTAAATGCTCCCCAAAGGGTTGAGGTCCCAAGCAAAACAAGTACTCATGCCCCCACACGCCAGAAGCGTAAAGGACCCTCAAGAGATACTAGTACACCTAAACAAAAAGCTAGCAAAACTGGTCAGTCGAATGTAAAATCTCCAGAAGAGGTTCGTCTAGATAACTCAAAGTCTCGAGGAGACGAGCGTCCTAGTGATGAAGCACGTGCACAAAATATTCAATGCACTAGGACCGCGGAACGACCAGACCCAAATATACTGGGAAATGAGGAAGGTCTGATTGACGTAAACGTCGAAGTCTCTATGAATTTCATAGATACGGGAGAAACATATAATATAAATATTACTGTCGTCGACGATACATTTGCAGTGACAATTGCTCTTTCTGTTAACGATCCGGATCTAGAATCCAAAACTATCGTTGAGTGCCGGAAGCGCTCCGATTGGGTAAAATGGAAAGAGACAATTGAAGTAGAGCTCGCATCGCTTAACAAAAGACAAGTATTTGACTCTTTCGTTCGTACACCCGTGCGCGCTATCCCTGTAGGATATAAATGGATTTTTGTACGAAAACGAAATGAGAACATTACTCTGGAGAGGTATAAAGTGAGGCTAGTAGCTCAAGGGTTTTCGCAGAGACTCGATATTAATTTTGATCAAACCTATTCTCCCGTCATGGACTCAATAACGTTCCGCTACTTGATATCTTTAGCAGTTAAATTGAATCTCCAAATGAGATTAATGGACGTAGTAACCGCATACTTATATGGATCACTTGATGCCGACATTTATATGAAAATTCCCGATGGATTTGACATTCCTCAAATGAGAGATGGTGAAAATCGCAGTTTGTATATCATAAAACTGCAGAAGTCGTTGTACGGCCTGAAGCAATCGGGCCTCCAACTTAGTGAGTTCCTTCAGAAGAAGGAATACACATTCGATAAAGTTTTCTCATGCGTATTCACGAAGAAATCGCAAAATGGTTTTTGCATCATATCCGTTTATGTTGATGACCTAAAATATAATCGGAACATGCAAAGAAGATTGAAGAGGCCAGTTCAATCTTGAGAGATGAATTCAAAATGAAAGTCTTGGGTAAAACCAAGTACTGCCTCGACCTGCAGATCGAGCATCTCCCAGAAGGAATTCTTATACATCACTCAACTTACGTGGAGACGGTATTGGAGAAATTTCACATGGATAAATCTCACCCACTTAGCACCCCTATGGTTGTCCGATCTCTCAAAGTGGATAAGGACCCATTTAGACCAAGAGAAGATTCAGAAGAAATTATGGGGCCAGAAGTTCCTTATCTTAGCGCTGTCGGAGCATTGCTCTATCTCGCAAATTGCACTCGGCCAGATATTGCATTTGCAGTCAATTTGCTTGCGAGATATAGCGCTTCTCCTACAAGGAGACATTGGAATGGTGTTAAGCATGTTCTACGGTACCTCCAAGGGTCTCAAGATCTTGGACTGTTTTACCGTAAAAACCAAGACAAAGCCTTAGTAGGTTATGCGGATGCTGGCTATTTGTCTGATCCCCACAACGCCGTGTCTCAGACTGGTTACGTTTTTTCTGTGGTAGTACCGCGATCTCTTGGAGATCGGTTAAACAAACCATGATTACCACTTCTTCAAACCACTCAGAGATAATAGCTTTATTTGAAGCCGCATGAGAATGTGTTCGGTTAAGGTCCTTGGTAAAATACATTGGTGACTCGTGTGGTATCACTAAACGCGATACACCTTCTGTTGACGATCAGTTCTAATCTTGAAGATTAATGGCTGTTTTAGATGGTTAATTGATCATCAAACAATTACGTGTGATTGATCACTAACGTAATTAGTGAATACGGATTTTCGGGTTTAGGTGGATTAGAATCGTATGAAAGCTTGCGTGTTTAAGTTCGATTGTAAGTTAATCGAGCTGCTTTAGATTCGTAATCGAAGTTTTGACGTGTATATTAATTTGTGCTTGTTTTATTTGCTGAAAAAATCTAAGTATTTATAGACTTTTGCCCAGCAGGAGGTGGCACGACCTTTGGCCGACCAAGTCTGCATGCTCGACACCTGTCCTTTGACTAATTTGACCTTATCTCAACTAAATTCTATCCTTATCTACTGGATTTGCTCGCAGTCTAGAGCTGTTCGTCACTTTGGACTTATCCTTGAGGAGTCTTTAGTCTGATTCTGATGGTCTTTCATCTTGTTTAATTGTTATTTCGGCGCTGTGGTTGGATCTGATCGGCAGGTTGCCGTTTGAGCTCGTCATGTGGCTTTTGATCTGATTTTGTTCGCCTATGTGTCTTGATCGCATGTAGGTTTTGCTCGCCGGATATCTTGGGTAAATCATGTGTTAATCTGCACTTTAATTCTTGAGTGATTTGCGCTAATCCTGGTCGCCCAAATGTTGTTCCTGCTCGCCTATCAACAATTGCCCCCTTGCCGATCAATAAATTGTGAAGACGGTGAATGAGCACTTTTTGGGTTGGCAACTTTTAAGCGTTACTATGGCAAGCAAGAATGTCCCTGGGGCGAGCAGCTTTTCACGGGCGGACAACATTGGTCGAGCAGACTCGGGTCGACGACGGTTGGAATCCCAAGGTCTGGGCACGGCTCGAGGTGTGACGTGGGCGGAATGATTGCTGCCGCCCACGCGCACACGATCCCGAAGTGACGCGCCTTCCCATTTTGTCGGACAGGTGATGCACGTGCCCAGAATTTGCCATTTGGTCCTTCCACTTTCAACTTTGTTCGCCCGGTACCCCCTTTTTTCAGACGTATATAAGGAAATTTTTCTTCATTTCTTCCATTTTCACACTGTTTCTTAGGCGCGAATTCCTCTTTCTTCCTCCTTTCAAATTTCTGGCGACCGTTTCCAGCTTCCGGCGATCTTCAAACAACGTCAAGGTAGTTTTCTCTCTGTTTTTTTCTTCTCTTTCTTTTCTTCTTGCGTCGTGTGTGTTCTATACTCACCGAGAATTCCTACTCCGCCGTGGAAAATTCCGAGCCACCGCGTCCTTCCCTTGCCGGAATCTGCAATACCCTAACGTCTTTCCCTTAATATATTCGATGGCGTCGCACTCTTAGACCGGTTCTTTTCCCCCTCGGAATCCTAAAAAACGGCCCGTCGAAGAAAATCCTCCTATAGTCAACTTGGAATCCGATCCCGAGGCGGCTTCGGTCGCACGCTCGGTCAATTCTGGAGCTCATCCCTCTGGGGAAAGAGAGGAGCGAGCAAATCCTGCTCGCCAGCTCTTAGAAGAGACGAGCTCGAACCTCCACGAAGACGAGGATGAAGAGGTCGAGGTACTCCAGCCGGTGAATCTTGACGAACTGACCTGGGCCTATCTCAAAGATATCAACTTCCCTGCGCCCAGACTGATCGAACATCGGGTTCCAGTCGCGATTGCTCGCCGTGTCGACTGGAATGAATATGAAAAGGAGCACTCTAATCGCTTTGTCATTCCTGCTCGCGGAGTACGAAAACTTAAAGCGATCGAGTTCGCAGCGAGCTGTATCGTATCCGTCATCACCGAGGAGAACTTGATCGAGATTTGGAGGGATTATAAGATTCCCTTTGATATCCCAATGTATGCTCCTTTGACGGACGATAGAGCTGATCGCCCACCACGCGGATTGACGGCGATCAACCTCGCCACCTTAAATGCTGGAGTTTCTTTACCGTTACACCCTTTGATCGGCCAATTCCTACATGACGTGAACTTGGCTATCACCCAACTTACTCCCGTTGGGTGGATAAATCTGATGGCCCTGATGGTGATGTTCGCCCTGGAGGGGTATCCCAACAGGTTGTCTGCCGAAGAAGTTGGCTACCTGATGACGATGACCGGCTGCACTGGGGAAGAGGCGGGCTGGTACTATCTGAAGGCGCGACCAGGCCAAAAACTTATCGAGGATATTCCTGGGAAAGTGCGAGATTGGAAGTATGACTAGTTCTGGATCGGAGGCGATTGGCGTGCTTCTGCTCGCTCTTCAGGGGGTCCTGAACGAATCGAGACCCCGGCGGAGTTTAGGGAATTAAAGCGTGAGTCTTACCTCTTCTATATCTTTGAAGTGGTTGGACTAATTTTAATTCTCTTTTTCCTTTGTTTCAGGTCCCAAGAACTTGGGTTGGCGAACTGTGAAAAATAGCATAAGCGATCAATTCCTGTTCGTTGCGTGTTTGATCGCCCTACGTCGCCGAGAAGATCGAAGCATTGGCCATCTCTTCTCTGAGGATACACTGCGAGTTGCTCATCTCACGACCTACCCTCACCATCTCGAGGCTCTAGCTCGTATCCCAGAGGGTAAGTATCTTTATGTAGGGCGAACAGATCTGGTCGATCTTACACTTGGTATTAATTTGTTTTTTATGTCCTTTACAGATCAGCTCGCCTCAGTTGCGCTTCACCCTTCCTTTCTAGAGCTCGATAACCGTGTCTGGGAGATGCCGACCAAAAAAGGACGCAAGAAGTCGGATCCCCTCTCAAAGATCATCGCCCTTGCGGCCAAGGGTGGAAAAGGAGACCCTCGGCAAGCTGGAGGGTCGAGCTCGGCACAACCTCCTGCCCCCGTGGCGAGTCCGCCCAAGACACTGGTCCCGAGGACGAAGAGACTTCTTCGTGGAGATGGCACTCCCGTCAGTGAGGCTGAAAAGGCAGCCAAAAGAGCAAAGACTGCTCAAGAAAAAGTTACCGTGGTTGTCCGACCATCCGAAGGCGACAGCGAGCAAACTCCTTCTGTGGAGCGCCCCGGCGAGCAGGTTCTGGTCGTCACTACCCGTGAAGGTTCTGGCCCTTCATCCGACCCCACCTACCTCGGCTGGGATAAAGGTCGTCTTGACAGGTATAACCCTGCTCGCCCAGGACACTTAATCACTTTTTCTCATCTTACTTTTACTAACTGACAAATTTCTTTTCAGCTACTCGCCCGAGCAGTACCCAGGGCGATCTAACTTGGTACATCGCTTTGCCTGCTCGAAGGTGCCGACCAACCTTCGTGAGATCCCGGACTCTTTTGTCTGCCGCGCCTCCGAGGTCGTTGCTCGTAGCTGGACCAAGGAGCTAAACGAAACCGTCAAGACACAGGCGCCTCGTGATAATGGCCGTCTGTGTCTTGTTGAGGCAGGCAATACCCTGGCGGCTGTGCAGCGTTTGGTCGACCAAGTTGAGGACCTTGAGAAGGATTCACGCCAGCATGCGGCCACCGTCAGCCGTATTGCCAAGGAGTGCGATGACGCTAAGGCTGAGGCGAAGAAGATTATCGCCGACCTTGAGAATAAAGCCAAAGCTCATCAGGTTAGCGAGCAGCGTGCCTTGGACCTGCATATCAAAGTCTCCGAGGAGCTGAAGGTCAAGATGGCCGAGGTCGAGCACATGCGGGCAGAACTTGCTCTTGCTCAGCAGCAGAAGGAGGTCGCCGAGAAATTCGCGACTAAGGCAACGGCCAAAACTGCGGACCTTGAAATCCAGCTCGCCAACTCCATTACCCAAGAGGAACTTATTCCTAAGATGGAGGTGAGCTCGATTCTTGGTTACGTAACTGGTTATGCGGAGAGCATCCGTATTGCCCATGAATTCAAGGCTGCCGCAGTTGTTGAAGAGATCGGCAAGGAGTTGTGCAATTTCATCGAATCGAACCCTCCAGCCCCGGGCACAACTCTCCAAATTGGCGACCTGCCTGATTATGGAGTCAAACTTGACTTCCTTGGTCCAGAAATAATTATCACAAGTCCTCCCGAGGACGAGGAAGAAGATGAGGGCGATGCTGCGGAGGGCGAGCAAATCCTTCCTGCCGATCAAAGTGAAAGAGCTCTAAAGGAGCGCGCTGATGCTGAGGGATTGATTGCTGAGCTAACCGAGGTGGTCCCAGTTGATCCTGCCCTTGAAGGTTCTCCTCTTGAAGACCCCAAAGATGACAACATATCTCCTCCTGCCGGGCAAGGATCTTAGCGGACAGGATTAGCTAGGAACTTGTACTTCTTTTTTGAGTTGTTCGTCTTTTTTGTAATTTTTGGGCGATCAAGCCTTGTGCTTAATGAATATATTTTGCTTAATTGCTCGTCTTTTACCTTACATTAATTTTTCTTTGCATCTTTATCTGTGCTTCAACAATCTTAATGTAATTGGGCCTTGTTCCTTAAGAACTTTTTTTTTTTTGCCTTAGGATTTAACGGGCTTTTGGCCTTAGGTTATGTTCATTTAAAAACGAACAGCCTTCAAAGGGCTTGGTTGTATAATCAACTTGCGCCTTGAGCTTACATTTTTGCTTATACGAACAACTTAATATTGAAAAGATCTTAAAAAATTACAAGTGCTGAAAGCGATCAAAAAAGTAATTCTGTACTAGCTAGGTTGGATCTGCTCGACCAAGACAAGGTTAAGCCTCCAATCAATAAAAAACATTACTTACACCAGGAGTCAAAGTTGCTCGACTACTATACAATTTGTCAAGGCATCCTTTAGACTTCTTAAGAAGAAATAAAACCATACAAGATACTGGCCTCCTAGCCCGCGATCAGACTTGACCCAGTTCAACTCTGTTCGACCACTTATACTTGGTGAAAATTTTCCAAAAAATTTAGGCAAGTTTTTCGGACCATCTTGTATCTTTGCCATTCCAGTTCGCCCAGTGAACTTAGTAGCTCGCCCATCTTAACTCCACTCTCTCATGAAGCAGAACTGGTCACCTACTGAAAGTATTTCCTTAGATTAGCTGCATTCCAGGAATATTGGGCCGAGTTGCCATCTAAGTCCTCTATGTCATATGCTCAATTGGGTAACCTATCTGTTACCCTGTACGGGCTCTCCCAAGTCGGGCCAAATATGCCTGGAGGTGGGGCAAGCTTCTTTCTTAGAACGAGGTCACCAACTTCGAATTTTCTTATCTTGACTTGAGAATTATAGTAACGCTCCGCTCTTTGCTTATACGTGGCATTCTTCAGCTTAGCGTGTAATCTTTTTTCTTCAAGCAAATCTGCTTCTGTGGCTAAAGCAGAATGATTTGCTTGTTCATCAAAGCTGGTTGTCCTGACTGTGTCAGTCTTTAATTCAACTGGTATTACCGCCTCTGTTCCGAAAGTCATTGCAAAAGGTGTTTCTCCGGTGCTTGACCTGGGAGAAACCCTATATGCCCACAAGACTTCCGGGAGTTTTTCTGACCAGCTACTTTTGCTTTCTGCCAGACGTATTTTCAATGTATGCTTGATGATCTTATTTACAGCTTCAACTTGCCCGTTTGACTGGGGATGATAGGGAGTCGAATAGTGTTTTCTGATCCCCCATTTTGTACAGAAGTCTCTCAACTCTCTTCCGTCAAACTGTGGGTCATTATCTGTCACAATTGTTCGTTGAATTCCAAAGCGACAGATAATCTTTTGCCATATGAAGTTGATCATGTTCTGTTGTGTAATTTTCACCATGGCCTTCGTTTCTGCCCACTTCGTATAATAGTCGACTGCTATGACGGCAAATCGAACATTTCTCACTCCTGCCGGGAAAGGACCAATAATGTCAATTCCCCATCTTGCAAATAGCCATGGGCTGTAAACCGATACAAGCTCCTGGGCTGGGGCATGGATGCTTGGAGCAAAAACCTGACACTGGTGGCAAGCCTTGGCTAATTGGATTGCATCTTTCCGTAAGGTTGGCCAATAGTAACCTTGTCTTACAGTTTTGTAGGCCAAAGCTTGCCCCCCAGTGTGATTTCCACAAACTCCAGAATGTATATCCTCCAGGACTGTCCTTCCTTGCCCCCTAGACAAACACTTGAGTAGCGGGAGTGAGAAGCCTCTTTTATAAAGCTGTTCGTCTACCAGAGTATATCTGGTTGCCTGTTTTTTAATCCTTTCAGCTTCAAATGAGTTGTTTGGCAACTCCCCGTCTTTCAAGTATTTGGCTATATGAGATCTCCAATCATCATCGTTGTTGTACTCGACTACTTGATTTACTTCGTAGTCCATTGTTGATGGTTGGACCTTCCTGGTAATGACAATGTCCGTCAGATCTGCTGGCCCATCACTTGTTGCTAATCTTGCTAGGGCGTCAGCTTTTGTGTTGCTCGTTCGTGGTATCTGCTGGATAAATACTTGGTCTAATAGAGATACCAAGTGAGCAACTATTCGTTGATACTCGATCATTTGCTCGTCTCTGGCCTCATATTCGCCTCGTACTTGGCTTACAATGAGCTGGGAATCCCCAAAAATTTGGAGTTGTCTAACTCCAACTGCTAGTGACAAGTGAAGACCTGCAATAAGGGCCTCGTACTCTGCTTCATTTTTAGTGGCCATGAATTCAAATCTGACTGCTGAAGTGAATACTTGCCGGTCGGGACTGATGAGCACTATTCCTGCCCCCGAGGCTAGATTCGTTGATGAACCGTCCACGTAAAGATGCCATGGGTGATCCAGCCCTCTCATTGGATTTTGAGGGAAGGTTAATTCAACTATAAAGTCGGCTAACGCTTGTCCCTTAATCGCGGTTCGAGGTGCATAAGTCACGCCAAACTGGCTAATCTCTATGGACCATTTCAAAAGACGGCCAGCGGTGTCGGGTCGGTGTAAAATTTGTCTGAGTGGGAAAGTTGTCAATACTTCGACTTGATGATCGAAAAAGTATGGTCTTAATTTCCTGACACTCATGACAAGAGCATAGGCCAGCTTTTCAGTTGATGAGTACTTTATCTCAGCATCATGCAGGGCCTGGCTGACATAGTAGATTGGCAGGTGAAATTTGCCATCCGCCCGAACAAACACCGAACTTATGGCTGTGTCAGACGCTGCCAAGTATAAATATAGCTTCTCACCGGGAATCGGTTTTGACATAATTTTTACATCTCCCAGATATTCTTTCAATTGATCAAAGGTTTTCTGGCAATTTTCTGTCCAGGCAAAGTTGCCCTTTTTGATGGCTTCAAAGAATGGACGATATTTGTCCCCTGATCGTGATATGAACCTGTTTAAAGCAGCTAGGCATCCGGTTAACCTTTGCACTTCTTTAATAGAACGGGGTGGCTCCATATCAACGATCGCCTTTACTTTTGCTGGATTAGCTTCGATTCCGCGTTTGCTGACCAGATGGCCCAAGAATTTCCCTGAATGTACTCCAAAGCTACTTTTCTTTGGATTTAACTTCATATTGTATTTTCGGAGTATGTCGAATACTTGGGAAAGATGATGGAGGTGGTCTTCCTTTTGTGTACTCTTGACGACTATGTCGTCGACGTACACTTCCACTGTTTCCCCTATAAATTCGTCAAACATCTTGTTGACCAGCCTCTGGTAGGTTGCTCCAGCATTGATTAGGCCAAACGACATCCTCTTCCAGCATAACAGATTCTTATTTGTATAAAAGGCCGTATTTTCTTGGTCGTCTGGGTGCATTGGAATCTGGTGGTATCCTGCGAAAGCATCCATGAATGTGAACATTTCGTGACCGGCAGTACTGTCCACCAGATGATCGATATGCGGGAGCGAAAAGTTATCCTTCGGGCATGCTGCATTAAGATCTGTAAAATCTATGCATAACCTCCAGGTTCCGTTCGGCTTCCGTACCAAGACAGGATTTGCAACCCATTGTGGACATAACGCTTGTTTAATCAGATCGTTGTCCAGCAACTTTTTGACTTCTTCGTTTAAAGCTTGATACTTGTCTGGTCCATATTTTCGCCGTTTCTGGTGGACAGGTTTTCGGACTGGGTTGATATTCAACCTGTGACAGGCATCCTTTGGGCTGATTCCCACCATATCAGCATGAGACCACGCAAAGACGTCCAAGTTAGCCTTCAGAAAGTCCGTCATGCGCGTTCTGTAAGGCTCAGGGAGTTCAGACCCGATGTAAAGTTCAAGACTGTCACGCTCAGGATTAATCTTGATGGCCTCCAATTCTTCAACGGGAGTTGCCCGTCGTTTCTGCCCTTTCCATCGAGGGTCAACTATTGGTCCTTCCGGACTTAGTTCATCCTCGATGTCCATGGGTTCAACACCCAATCGAGGGTCAAAATCATCTGCGGGCTTTGGGTGAGACTCGGCCACCGAAGTTGGACTCCCCTGGTTATTATTTGGGCACGAACGATCGGCTACGGGGGGTAATACTGCTTCTGGCTGGTTTTGCCCGTCGCCCTGCTGTGCCTGATCGCCCGTAGGAGAAGGTTGGTGGTCAATGTCCATCTTATCGTTTTGGGCTCCAAGAATGTCCTCCAAGATTAGGGTTCATTTTCGAGTTGACTAGTTGACGCTTCCATCATAGATACTTGCCCCTGTCTTGACTGAATTTGCAGAAGACATTCCCGAGCTTTTCTCTGGTCTCCTTTTACCGTGCCAACTCCACTTGTTGTTGGGAATTTTATGCAGTAATGGTAAGTTGAACACGCGGCCCTGAATTCGTTTAAAAAAGGTCGACCCAGGAATCCATTGTATGACGATTCTTGATCGACGACTAGGAAATCCACCATTCTTGCGATATTCTTCTCAGGCTCTTTGACCGTCACAAGTTGCATAGCAAAAGTTACTATTCCCAACGGGATTGTCACGGCATTTCCGAATCCCAGGATACGGTGATTTGTGTCTCTGATGTAGCCTGCATAATCTCCCATTTGATCAAGTGTTTTTTTGAAAAGGACATTAGTGTAAGCTCCAGTATCCACCAGTAATCTATGCACTCTCGTTTCCATAATCTTGGCACATATCACAAGCGAATCGTTGTGTGGGGTCAGTACTCCTTCCAAATCTCTGTCGGTGAAAATTAATTCCGGTGTTTGCATGGTAGGTGGAATGACCCCCATTTCCTGTACATGTTTGATCGCTCGTAATTCTGCCTTTCTTTTCCGGTTAGAGATTGGTGGTCGTCCATCAGAATAACCACCTATGGGTCCTGCGGGTTCCATCATCTGGATATCCGGTATTGGTCCCCCGGCAGGCGCCTGAGCTGGTCGTCCAGCTCGATTCCGATGAGGCGCCTGTTCCTGGTCTTCTTCATCAGAATCTTCGTCTCTGGTTCTCTTTCCGGGCTGTCTTTTCACGAATTCTGATAGCTTTCCCTCTTCGTAAAAACGCCACAACTGCTTTAGCAAGTCACGACATTCGCTTGTAAAGTGTCTTACACTCTGGTGGTAGGCACAATATTTATTCTGGTTTAACTTGCTCGTATCCTGACGTATCTTACGGGGAGGTGTTAGCAATTCTTTGTCTCGGACACTATTATAAACTGTATCGATTGATACGGTAAGAATGTGGTTCAGTTTGTCTTTCAGCTCCGTTCCTTCGGTAAAGGCCTTCATGTTTTTGGGAGCTCGATAACCAGTTCCAGGCTTCTTCGCACCCTCTTTCTGCTCTCCTTTGTCTCCCATATCCTTTTGTAGGGCTTCATGCATGGAGACAAAAACGCATGCCCCATCCCGAAACTCGGCGTATGTCTTCGGGCATCTTAGGTGCACATCTTTTCAGAGTTCAGTACCTTTCTTGAGTCCAGCTAAAACGGCCACAATCTTGGTGTCCTCACTGACGGATTCTCCCTCTAACAAGACCTTGTCGAATCTTTCCAAATACGATCGGTCTGACTCGTCGTCAGTTTGTTTCAAGTCGGATAACCGATGTCTTTGGGATAGATAAGACCCGGCCGTAGAGAAATGGGATAAGAACTCTTTACCCAGCTGGATAAACGAATGAATTGAAGCTGGTGGCAGGGCCGAAAACCACTTATGGACACGATCCCCGAGAGTTAAAGGAAAGTTTCGACATTGTGTTGCGTCACTTGTCCCCATTGATACCATATAATTGGTATACTTCATCAAATGCACTCGGGGATCCGTCGTGCCCTCATATTGGATACTTGCTGGAAACTGGATCTTTTGTTGAATTGGAGCCTTCAGAATTACCACTGACAAGGGTGAGACCGGAAGAGTCGTGTTCCCATATCCTCTCTGTTGATCCAGCTGGCCCTGCATGCTTTCGATGGCCTTTCTCATGGAGGCGAGCTCCTCTAAGGATCCCCCCTGACTCTGTGGCTGTTCGGCGAGCAGAGGCGCACAGCCGTCTGTTCGCTCCAGTCCCACATTGGGAGTGGGAACCCCCTGGATTGGCCTCCTGGGATTGGGCTCTGCATTCGGGCCAAGGCGACCAAAAGCTGACCTAGTCAGCCGGTCAAGGACCGATTGGCGAGCAGGTATTGCGGCTGGGCGAGCTGCTCCAGCAGGGGGATGAACCTCCAGGACTCCCCGGCCACGTCGACCCAATCTTTCCAGAGCACTTTGGCGTGTACCCTGACTTGCCGCCATGGCCGGGTTCTGAGTCGAACCTCCCTGACTGGCGACCTCAATGTTCAATTTTTCTTTGCCTTTGGCCTTACGAGCTTGGGCGCTGTCAGCCTCATTCAAATGATCCCCCCTAGCCTTATCATGTTCGCGAGTCTTTGTGGGGCTACCCCTTGCTCGCACATATGATGGGCCAGGTTGGGCTTGTTGTCTCTGTAAAGCCTGGAGCATGGCAATTGTACGCGCCAATTCGTCGGGGTTGCGAGCAATGGCGTCCAACTCTGGTGGTATTAACTGGCGAGCAACATTAGTTTGATTTTCTTGGTTGTTTCTGCTCGCCCTTGCTCGCCCACCAGCTTGGGACATTCGAGAGTGTGAATCCCGGGTTATATGTTGAGAACGTTGTGTCTCCCTTGATTGAGGCATTTTCACAGAAAATATCAAGTGTTGTTCTTGGTGTTCTTGAGTTTTTTCTTCAAAAACTCAAACTTGTTCTTCAATTCTGGGGTAATCTTCCTGTATTCAATGAATCGAAGGTTCGAACCCTCCTTCTAGCGCCAATTTGTTGACGATCAGTTCTAATCTTGAAGATTAATGGCTGTTTTAGATGGTTAATTGATCATCAAACAATTACGTGTGATTGATCACTAACGTAATTAGTAAATACGGATTTTCGGGTTTAGGTGGATTAGAATCGTATGAAAGCTTGCGTGTTTAAGCTCGATTGTAAGTTAATCGAGCTGCTTTAGATTCGTAATCGAAGTTTTGACGTGTATATTAATTTGTGCTTGTTTTATTTGCTGAAAAAATCTAAGTATTTATAGACTTTTGCCCAGCAGGAGGTGGCACGACCTTTGGCCGACCAAGTCTGCATGCTCGACACCTGTCCTTTGACTAATTTGACCTTATCTCAACTAAATTCTATCCTTATCTACTGGATTTGCTCGCAGTCTAGAGCTGTTCGTCACTTTGGACTTGCCCTTGAGGAGTCTTTAGTCTGATTCTGATGGTCTTTCATCTTGTTTAATTGTTATTTCGGCGCTGTGGTTGGATCTGATCGGCAGGTTGCCGTTTGAGCTCGTCATGTGGCTTTTGATCTGATTTTGTTCGCCTATGTGTCTTGATCGCATGTAGGTTTTGCTCGCCGGATATCTTGGGTAAATCATGTGTTAATCTGCACTTTAATTCTTGAGTGATTTGCGCTAATCCTGGTCGCCCAAATGTTGTTCCTGCTCGCCTATCAACACCTTCCACCGTTATATTTGAAGACAACGCCGCCTGCATCACACAAATGAGTAATGGATACGTCAAGGGAAACCTGACGAAATATATTTCACCTAAGTTTTTCTACCCATACGAACTCCAGAAGAGTAACGTGATTACCATTCAAAAGGTGCAATCTAGTGACAATCTAGCAGATCTGTTCACTAAATCCTTACCTACGTCTACTTTTGAAAAGTACGTTCGTGATATTGGGATGCAAAGGCTCAAAGTGTTGTTGTCTTCAGGGGGAGCGGTAACCTCGAAATAAATCATAAAGATTTGATCCGGAAGATCGAGTACATTCCTCCCTAACTTAATATTTGGTTGATACCGAACACGTGGAGTTTTTATGACATGTTATGTCGTAATGTCCAAGGGGGAGTGTTGTAAATCTAGCAGATTTATTATTCCAAATCTAGGAGATTTAACCCAATGAGTTTCATATCTTAGACTAGGGTTTTACTCTTATAAATATATCATTGTACTTCAGCATTGTATACACTCATACACAAGAATATTAGTGAAACTCCTGGCTTGACTCGCCCCCAGACGTAGTCGTTCCTGACGAATTGGATGATCAAATCTTACGCCTTTAATTTACACGCTCAATTACAACAATCATATCTTTTATACTTTTCTACATATGAAGTTTTCCGGAGTTCTTGATTAACCTCACTTTTCCTCGCAAAATATGAGCAAAAAGAAGAAAGACAAATATAAAAAACAAATTTTATTTCGCAATGATCACATGCTGTCGTGGTAAAAAACTGCAATCTAGCAACGTCATATCTCAAACGTGCACGTAAATTGAAATATATTATAAGTCATTATTATGAAATAATCGCATATTAACATATATGCTGGGACTTTCATATTTTATTATAATTATTTAAGTAAAAATTCGTATGAGACAACACAAATTAACAATAATCCATACCTAGTTATACTCATTCACATTGTCACATTGTCACATGCAGTCTCATATAAGACCTACTTAACTATTTATATTTCATGAATTCTTCAATTATGTATAGGTCCGCCTTAGACCATCTTTATCTATATCCGGCCACAACCGAGTCATCAAATATAAAATTCATTTTTCACTCCTCCACCTATACATTTTACACCACAAACCAAACTCATCTTTTTTCATACTTTATCCACAACCAGCCACAACCAACATTTAATAAATTATTTCTTTTATAATTTAATAATTATATCTATTATTAATTTTTTATAATATTTACACAATATTAAAAAATTAATAACTATAATAAAAAATTACCATAAACTTAAATTTTTTTTACAACAATCAATAACAAAATTAAAAAATTACAAAAATTAAAATACAACTGAAAATAAATAAACCGAATTACAAATAAATGTGTAAATTACAACAAAGCAAAAAATACAAATTACATATTTAATTATCAATAAGAAAAACGATTGAAAATTTTGTGAACTTGACTGGTTTTGGGAGTAGTGATTATAATTAGGATCATTTGGATCCATGTTAGAAAAGAACATGAGGATAATTAACACAATTTAGAAGAGAAAAAAATTAGGAGAAGCGAAAAGGGAGTGTATAAAATTGTGATCCAAAACATATTAAAATCGGTCTCTAGTTATAAAGAATTTAATTTTATGAATTTTGGTATTTTTCTATTTTTTATTTTTCAAATAGATAAGTAAAAATTAAAAATTATATATATAAAATATGACTGACGAATAAAAATTGGACATGTGGCATGTTTAAATTTTTTTGGAATACAAAAATACACCATTAAGTTTTGGTTGTTCTTGGTTGTTCCATAACCATGGTCATGGGATAATTACTAATTTTTCTTT
This sequence comes from Ballota nigra, assembly GCA_947034835.1. Lineage (NCBI taxonomy): Eukaryota > Viridiplantae > Streptophyta > Magnoliopsida > Lamiales > Lamiaceae > Ballota > Ballota nigra. Next base: position 51,646,227 of record OX344727.1, on the reverse strand, counting down.
TCTTTTTTCTCTTTTTTTTTGGCATCTAGCGCCACGCCCTGGGCGTCTTAAACGGATAAAGATGGTCTTAGACACGACTCAGCTGGAAAAATAGACACAACGTATAGTTATAAGCAAACGATAATTAACCAATAAAGTAATATGCTTAAAATTGTATCAAACTTCAGCAAATATTTGATTTAGAAAACTTTCAACATGAATGTGAATGATAATAAATATAGAGTAGATTTTGTATAAAACTGTCTTATGGCAAGAGACAATGGAAATGGATATAATTATGGCATCGGTTCATTAATACTTGAGTATTTATAGAGTGAAATTGGTTCATATATGAATTACTTAAAGGTATTAGTTGTTTTTACTAAAAAGTATCAGTTGTTTTTGTTGAAGGGTATTAGTTGCACTCACTGAAGAGTTTTAGTTGTTTATTAAAAATAAACTAAGACTCTTTAGTGAAGACAATTAATATCCTTCAGTGAAAACAACTGATACTCTTTAGTGAAAACAACTAATACCCTTCAATAATTTATGTATGAACCATTTTCACTCTATATATACTTTGTCTTAACACTTTAGTAGGGATGAGTACTATTTGTATTGTCTCATGTCATGAGACAATCTTATATAAAAAAAAAAATTGTCATAAATATATGATAATTATATTGATAATGTAAATTAAAAATAATTCACAATACATTTTTACATAATACGTAGTGGATCTACGGTTAGGCAAGGGGTGCACTGGGCCTGCTAATGTTTAGAAATTTTTTTATTGATGTTTTGTACAATGAGTTATTATAAAAGTATTTGAATAGTATAGCTTAGCAGGTGAGATTTTTCCTTTATCTTAAGTCAAGGAAAAAAATAAAGTGACCCGGAAGTACGACCTAATATTCCCATCCACCTAATTTAGAGGATGTTAAGCTATGTTAGAGTTTATAAATACTATATGTATTTAATAAAATAAGATGTTTAATATTCCCTTGTCTCTCAAAAGTATAATCGTTTGCTTTTGACATATTTTAAAAAAAAAATAGATAAAATAAATAAATAAATAAATTGTATTTTGGTCTATTGTTTGGTTCATTTATGAGTTGAGTGGTTCACTATAAAAAAATTGGAAATTAGTGACGGATTTTTCTGTCATTATATTTTGATAATCCGTCACTAATTAATTTACTGACAAAATTCCGTCTCTATTTTCATTGTCGCTAATTTTTAGGGATGGATCATATCTGTCAGTAATTTATTGACAGAAAATTCGTCATTATTTTTTCTTTTCCGTCACTAATTTTCATTTTAAAAGTCAAAATATTTTTATATTATTGACAAAATTTCCGTCAATAATTTATTTGCAAATAATTTTAATATATACTTTTAATAATTATAGTCTATATATACTGACGGATATTTCCGTCATTAAAATTATTTCAATTTTCTTAAAAATATTAATGACAGATGTTTCTGTCAATAAAATATTTTAATTATTAATTCTTTAGTGATTATATTCTATAAATATTGACGGATACACCCGTCATAATTATAAATATTTCCGCTGCTAATAAATTTTCATTTACCTACCTCAATATAACACTGTTTCACATTAAACAAAAAGAAATACTATTTAATCATAAAAATTTGTCATTATTCAGACAATAATATACGTTTCGAACCAAATTCAAACAACACGAAATAAATCCTAAATTAGTTTTCACTCAATATTCCCAAACTAACTCGAGGAGCCTGAACGAAGCACCTGTCCCCGTGCAGCTATATCTAATAAGACCTTCAGCTGGCTACGCATCTCATCTACTCCATGCATCTTCGACTCCAAAATCTGTATTTTTTCTTCCATAACAACCTCTCTTTTCTTCACCTCTTCGAACCGTTGTTTCATGGAATATGTGAAGACACAATTTGATTGGTTGCTACTTAGTGCATGTTTCATTCTGCAAGTTAAGGGGAAGCATCACGATTATTAAGTACTTGCCACTGCTTTCTAGTTTATTTTAATTTTGAATAATATTATTAATATGAATTTGAATAGCAAATGTTATGTAATTTAACAAAGTAGGAATGAAGTGTATTAGATGATGTGAGATGAATACAGCCCTTATACCATGAAAAGTGAGCAATTAAAATAGAATTTTCTGCAGTACTTATATCATTATTAATATGTTTCAAGAAAATCAATTAATCACAGACAGACTATGTTTCAAGAAAATTAATTAATCACAGACAGACTCATAAGCCTAATCATAAACGGAATGGCACGCAGAAAAGAAGCATTGGATTGAGTAGAAATCAGCAAAATACCCCTATAGATACCTAAGTTAGTTATCAAAAATATTTCAAGATTTTGAAACAAAATGAAGAAATGTAGTGCAAATATGAGGTACCTGATCCGGTGAGAAAGTCAATCCCATTTCGTAGAAGGAGTCATAGTTTCCAATCTCGATCTGAAAAAGATAAGACTTACATTCAGAACTAAATTTTGGAAACTCTATTAACAACTTCTAAAATCTTTTTTTTCTTTTCAAAAGCTTCTCACAGGCAAATACCACCTAGTAGTGTTAATCATGTTTCATCTAATACGGTATTAATCTTCGACTAGTAATGAGTTAATCATGTTTCATCTTACACGTTATAAACTCTCGATTAATAAAACAAGGCAAGTATTAGATACAAGTTTAGTAATTGAACCATTAAGGCTCCAGCTTCAACGGCAGCTGGAAATGCTGACGGATCAATAGAAGAAACGCACACCTGTAAACAAACGAATAAGTACCAAAACAGAATATAAATTCCAGAATTTCTATCTGATCCTATAAATCTCGATTATACACCTAATGAAATACAATAACCAAACAATCAATCCTTACCAGAAGGGTAGTCAAGCTAGTAGCAAGTTTTACCAAGTCCGCATCACACGCAATATCCACATGAGTTGCCCCGCCCTGCAGGAATGATCACAACATGGGACGCAAACACGGAAAGACATAGGTCGTCGAGACATATGACAAAAAGAAGGCAAATATTCGTAGGAGACGGTCTCATACATGAGACGGAGTCTTATTTACTATACTATCTGATTCATATACTTATGGGGCCTCAGTCCAATCATGTTTTAAAGTGATTCAAATATCAAAGTGGAGTGTATGAGACCGTCCCACACGAGATTTCCGCCAAAACAGAAAACAGATATATCAGGACAGGAAATTGCAATGCAGATTCAATTTTGGAATCTTAGTACTAATAGGAACATATCATAGCTTCAGATTGGAAATTAAAGCTATAGAATTATACTATCTCATCAATAATCTACTAATTCTTGCGAATGAACACTAAATTCCAGTGGGCAATATAATTTTTTTACCATTGATAAAATGATGAAGAAAAAAAAAGATAACCTTATCTGCAGCAGTAACAACAGCAGCTACATGTCATATATATTAACTATGACATGTCATTTTAACGAGTTTTAGAGTCGAAGATTCTTCATTTTCTATAGGACGTACGAATTATCAAATTTCTTAACTGCTCCTGCTACCTTCTTGGAATGATCAACTTTCAATTAAATTCTTTAAAATCATGTTTAAGTGTCTTTATTTGTTTGCTTTATCATATCATTCAATACCATGCTTTATTTGATAATGGAATGAGCTATTAGATACGGTCCACATGATGGGAATGAGCTCTAATATAATTGCTTCCTCTAAAAACTCTCAAATAATCAGCCCATAGCCACCAAATAGTAATTGAACATAAAAGCAAGACTTGACTAAAGTCCCACTCCTAAAATAACTCCATTTGCAAAAAAACTATAGTCCAAATACTAGAGTCAGTCTCTCATAAATTCCCGAGTAGAAATTATAAAAAGAAAGTGATAATATAGATCAATCTACCAAAGAAGCAGCCAAATGATCCAAAAATTGCTTTTTTTTTTAACAAGAACTAATCACGCCATAGAACTCTAATATTGAATATATTCTACTATTCAACAACTTCACAAGATGAGTGTTAGAAAACGTAGGGGTATGTGGGTGTATTTCGAAACACTGTATGATATAGAGAAATAAACACGAAACAAATTCGTGATGAAACCGAGTCTAGGAATAACTTATTCCCGCAAGACTAAATACGTCCGTATAGTGCTTACGGTGAATGCGTACAAGTCTTCAAAGGTAAAACGGTTTATCAATTCACACTGGTAGCACCACCAAGTATGAATTTCCGGCGAACTAAATCGGAATTATGAGCGTAAAAGGAATTCTGGACGAAAGGATTTCGGGAATTTTCTGGGTTCGTAAGTGAGTTCGAAAGAATGGACGAAATGGGATATATATAGGTGGAAAATCGACCCATCTGAAGGTTGCTGGAGTGGAGTACGTGGTGATCATGGATCACCCACGTTCTGTAGTGGGGAGAAACGCAGTTTCTCATTCTTGGGAAGCAATACAGAATATTCCAGATACTCTGGAGTGTATTAATCAAATTCGTAGGTGTATTAAACAAGTTCGTGGGCCGGCCCAATTCTAAATGGGCCAACCGAAGTGGGCCGACCCAAGTTCATATGGGCCACCCGAATCGATTGGATCCAAAAAAGGTATTGGGTCATTTTATATTTTTGGTACTCTAAAAATATAGGTAAGGCCCCAAAGCCCAATTGCCAAGAACCACGAAACCGGACCCGGTCCCGGGCGCAGGCTCGGGCGGGGCGCGCGCGCGCGCGCGTGTGTGGTCCATGGTTAGGGTCCCCATGTCCCAATTTAGAGAACATGAATACTTTCCTACTTATATACAAGACAATTTTCTTGTAATTTTCCAATGTGGGATGAAACTTCATTTTCCATTTCCCATGGATTTATTCAACAAAAATGATTAATACTACAACTTCCCAAATTAATTTCTCACTCACCGGAAATCGGTTTTGAGATATTAAATATACCACGATCATCTACTCCGCGAGTAGAACAACATCGTTAATTTTATTTTCTCAAAAACTAACGTTTTTACTCCTCAAAAAATTGGTCAAAATCAGGGTATGAAACCTTTATTAAAACCAATTTCCAACAATCCCCCACATGAGTGAGAATTGCACCTATACAGAGTCAAGCTTCTCTGTTTAGCTCATTTGAGACCTCATTGCTTCCGGATAAGTAACCAATGGTTTTGAACTTTCTGTAGCCCGACACCATCGGGTATACCGGCGGCTTAGTGGACACGATGTCTTGAACTAATCCTCCTTAGTGTATACCTTACAGACAGTGCAGACACAAGTCAATCTCGATTCCGATTTGTTCTCACGTTTTTGTCCATTTTGGCCCTGGACGCCCTTTGTATTCATAAATGTTTGGTCGAAACGGCCCTCACTTCTCATTTATATAGGTGATCTCCTTTCGAGTATCCCGTCATACTCAGTCCCACATGGACTCATAGGAATCATTAAAAGTCAAAGACTTATCCTTTACCACAACTCACGGGTTCACTAACACTTGACACTGTGCTGTCAGGAACGGTCATGATTTTCAAGTGTTGTACAACTAACATTCACAGTTTAGTTTTCCCTTTTGAACAAAGTTCTTGGGATCTCCAGTCATCATGGTTGGGTTACCACTGTTTCAGTTTTATTTGTGGATTTCAGACCCATTCCCTCTATCAGCTTATTCATTTGATCTCGGTTCAAGCTCTTCGTGAGCGGATCCGTTATGTTATCAATTGATCTTACATAATCAATTGTTATAATACCAGTTGAGATCAAATGTCTAACGGAGTTATGTCGACGACGAATATGTCTCGACTTTCCGTTGTACATACTGTTCAAAGCTCTACCAATAGCAGCTTGACAGTCACAATGTACCATTACATATGGTACTGGTTTGTTCCAACAAGGAATGTCTTCTAAGAAATTATGAAGCCATTCAGCTTCTTCACCAGCTTGATCCAAAGCGATGAATTCAGATTCCATTGTAGAACGGGCAATACACGTTTGCTTTGTGGATTTCCACGATACAGCAGCTCCTCCAATAGTGAATACGTATCCACTAGTTGAGAACGAGTCTTTACTATCGGATATCCAATTAGCATCACTGTATCCTTCAAGTACAGCCGGATGTTGCGTGTAGTGTAGCCCAAAGTCAAGAGTATACTTCAAGTATCTCAAGACTCTTTTCAGAGCCTTCCAATGTTCGTGACTTGGATTGCTCGTGTACCTGCTTAGTTTGTTCACAGAGCATGCAAGATCAGGACGTGTGCAATTTGTAATGTACATCACGCTTCCAATGATCCTTGCATACTCTAATTGATTCATAGGCTCACCTCGGTTCTTCTTCAGATGAACATTCGGGTCTAATGGTGTTTTAGCAGGTGGATCATCAAATGCTTTGAATTTCTTCAAGACTTTCTCAACATAATGAGATTATGTTAAAGAAATTCCATTTGAAGCTCTTTCTATCTTGATTCCTAAAATCACGTCTGCTAAACCCATATCTTTCATGTCAAAATTTCTTTTTAACATGTTTTTCGTATTAAAGATCACATTTGAATTGTTACCTATGATTAACATGTCATCAACATATAAGCATACGATAACAAATCCATTTGGTGTATCTTTCACATACACACATTTATCACATTCGTTAATTCGAAATCCATTTGACAACATAATATTGTCAAATTTCAAATGCCATTGTACAGGAGCTTGCTTAAGTCCATACAACGACCGAACGAGTTTACAAACCTTTTTCTCGCTCCCGGGTACAACATAACCCTCTGGTTGATCCATGTATATCTCAACATCCATCTCTCCATTAAGAAAAGCAGTCTTTACATCCATTTGGTGTATTTCGAGATTGTGCAAAGCAGCAATCGCGATAAGTACACGAATGGATGTAATCCTTGTAACTGGAGAGTAGGTGTCAAAGAAATCATGTCCTTCTCTTTGTTTAAAACCCTTTGCAACCAAACGGGCTTTATACTTGTCAATAGATCCATATGCTTTGTACTTTCTTTTAAGGATCCACTTACATCCTAAGGTCTTGCAACCTTTAGGGAGGTCAACCAACTCCCATGTATGATTTTGCAGAATTGAATCATATTCACTGTTTATTGCTTCTTTCCAGAGAGATGCATCTGGTCTGGAAAGAGCTTCTTTGATAGTCCTAGGTTCTTCTTCTAACACATACGTGATAAAGTCTGGACCATAGGTCTTATCAATTCTAGCTCGTTTACTGCGTCTTGGTTCTTCACTCTGCTGAGTGGAAGGGCCTGCAGCTTCACTTGATTCTTCATGAGTTCGTTTATTTGAACTCACTTCTTCTTTGTCCCTACACGGGAACACATTTTCAAAGAACACAACATTCCTTGATTCTATTGTAGTACCTACTGTCATATCGGGTATTTCTGATTTATGAATCAAGAACCGATAGACACTACTATTGAAGGCATGTCCTATAAAGATTCCATCTACCGTCTTAGGTCCGATTTTCACTTGTTTAGGAAGTGACACTTCAACTTTAGTCAAACACCCCCACACTTTGAGGTATTTGTATGAAGGTTTGCAATTTTTCCACAGCTCATAAGGTGTCTTATCTTGAGTCTTAAGTGGAATTTTATTTAAAATGTGGTTAGCTGACATAATAGCTTCCCCCCACATGTTCTGAGGTAAACCCGAGCTGATTAACATTGCGTTCATCATCTCTTTCAAAGTTTGGTTTTTCCACTCCGTAATACCATTTGATTGAGGTGAGTAGGGAGCTGTCGTTTGATGTATGATGCCGAATTCGGCACATAATTGTTCAAATGGAGCCACATACTCTCCACATCTATCACTTCGAATTGCTTTAATTGTAGTGTTCATTTGATTCTCTACTTCACTTTTATAATTTTTTAAAGCTTCAATAGCTTCATCTTTACTTCGTAGTAAGTAAACGTAGCAGAATCTTGTGCTATCATCAATAAAAGTAATAAAATACTTTTTTCCACCTCTAGTTTGCACAAATTTTAAGTCACACACATCAGTGTGAACTAATTCTAGAGGAGTAGTGTTCCTTTCAACTGACTTAAATGGTAATTTAGTCATCTTTGCTTCTACACATATTTCACATCTTTTGGATGTATGAACATTTTCAATTTTAAGTAAATCCAAATTTACTAAACGATTTATAGATTTTAGATTAACATGTCCTAATCTAAAATGACATAAAGATGAACACTCAACGATATAAGCAGAAGTAGAAGCATTCTCATTCATAATAGTGTTTTTGCCATCACGGCTTACAGTCATGACAGACATCTTAAAAAGGCCCTTCTCGAGGTAACCTTTTCCTAGAAAGATGCCAAACTTGCTAAGTACAACACCGTTTGACTCAAACACTAGTTTAAACTGACTACTAACTAAAAGAGACCCCGAAATCAGATTCTTCCGGATGTCCGGAACATGCAGCACGTCCTTCAGTTTCAGCTCCTTTCCCGAAGTCAGTTTGATCACCACCATTCCTACACCAGCCACTTCAGACGAGGCTTGGTTCCCCATGTAGAGCTTTCTCCCCTCAGCAGGAGAATAAGTGGAGAAAGCAGACTTCTCCGAACAAACGTGGCAAGTGGCACCAGTGTCCATGAACCAGCTTTTCTTGTTGTCCACCAAGTTGACCTCGGTCACCACAGCGGACATGTCCATCTCTGTAAGCTCACGTTCAGCAACGTTCACGGAGTTCTTCTTCCCTTTGTCTTCTTTCTTGGGCTGACGACAATCAGCTGCCCGATGGTTGGGTTTGCCACTGTTGTAGCACTTCCCGCTGAACTTCTTCGGGGCAGGAGCAGCAGCAACAGCCTTGCCTTTGCCCTTGTCGTCTTGACGCTTCCTTTTCTTTGATGGTTCGCCTTTCTCCATTAGGTTAGCTTTGGCCTCGATGGAAGCAGTCGAGCCCCTCTTTTCCCTTTTCTTGTTATCCTCCTCGATCCGAAGTCGAGTAACAAGGTCCTCCATCGTCACTTGCTTTCGCTTGTGCTTGAGGTAGGACTTGAACTCCATCCAAGAAGGAGGAAGTCTGTCAATCACAGTAGCCACCTGAAAGGCTTCAGGAAGCTCCATCCCTTGCACTGCAATGTTGTGGAAGATCACTTGCAGCTTCTGCACTTGCTCGACAACAGATTTGTTGTCCTCCATCTTGAAGTCATACAAGGTGGAGACGGCGAACTTGCTAGTTCCCGCGTCTTCAGTCTTGTACTTCTTCTCCAAGGACTCCCATAGAGCTTTGGAAGTTGGGTACTCATCGTACACATCACATAGGGCATCAGACAGCCCATTCAGAATGTAGTTCCTGTAGAGATAGTCATCGTGGATCCAAGTGTCATAAGAGATCCTTGTCTCACGAGTGGTATCATCAGCAGGAGCAATCGGACTATCCTCCTTGATGTATTTCACCAAAGAGATGGTGGTCAAATAGAAGTGCATCTTCTTTTGCCACCTTTTAAAGTCACTACCCAAAAACTTTTCGGGTTTCTCTCCTTTCACTACCACCGGCCTAATAGCCCCTTGAAGGGAGGCCTGGTTGGTAGCCAAAATTGGATTGACTCCGGCATTTCCTACAAAAGGATTGCCGCCAACATTTCCCACGAAGGGATTAGCACTTGAACTTCCCACAAAGGGATTAGTGCTAGAGGTTCCCACAAAGGGATTAGCATTTCCCACGAAGGGATTGCCATTGGCCTGGTTCTTCATCCATTCGGCAAAAAAGTTACCTAAATTTCCAAACTCGAAAGGGGGTATTGTAGTTGGATTACCTGAGGTGATTTCCTTGGAAGAATCAGGATTACCAACCTTATTGGTCTCAGAAGGATCATCTTTGGTCGGTGAAGACACGTCCATCTCGTTGTCAGAGTTATGGTTCGACATGACAGTGTATCGAAATTAAATTATTTAGTTTTGCGAGTGTTAGAAAACGTAGGGGTATGTGGGTGTATTTCGAAACACTGTATGATATAGAGAAATAAACACGAAACAAATTCGTGATGAAACCGAGTCTAGGAATAACCTATTCCCGCAAGACTAAATACGCCCGTATAGTGCTTACGGTGAATGCGTACAAGTCTCCAAAGGTAAAACGGTTTATCAATTCACACTGGTAGCACCACCAAGTATGAATTTCCGGCGAACTAAATCGGAATTATGAGCGTAAAAGGAATTCTGGACAAAAGGATTTCGGGAATTTTCTGGGTTCGTAAGTGAGTTCGAAAGAATGGACGAAATGGGATATATATAGGTGGAAAATCGACCCATCTGAAGGTTGCTGGAGTGGAGTACGTGGTGATCATGGATCACCCACGTTCTGTAGTGGGGAGAAACGCAGTTTCTCATTCTTGGGAAGCAATATTAAACAAGCTCATATGGGCCACCCGAACCGATTGGATCCAAAAAAGGTATTGGGCCATTTTATATTTTTGGTACTCTAAAAATATAGGTAAGACCCCAAAGCCCAATTGCCAAGAACCACGAACCCGGGCTCGGGCGGGGCGGGGCGCGCGCACGCGTGTGTGGTCCATGGTTAGGGTCCCCATGTCCCAATTTAGAGAACATGAATACTTTCCTACTTATATACAAGACAATCTTCTTGTAATTTTCCAATGTGGGATGGAACTTCATTTTCCATTTCTCATGGATTTATTCAACACAAATGATTAATACTACAACTTCCCAAATTAATTTCTCACTCACCGGAAATCGGTTTTGAGATATTAAATATACCATGCTCATCTACTACGCGAGTAGAACAACATCGTTAATTTTATTTTCTCAAAAACTAACGTTTTTACTCCTCAAAAAATTGGTCAAAGTCAGGGTATGAAACCTTTATTAAAACCAATTTCCAACACCATAGTCAATAAACACACCAGAAACTTATGACGAGAGTTTCGAGCATCGGCCAGGAACGTGGCGGTTTTCAAGGTAGGGGCAAACAGACAATACATTTTTATAATATTTAAAAAAAATTGTCATTTAAAATAATTAATGACCGAAAAATTCCGGTGTTAACTTTTTATACGTGTAAATTTTTAGCTAAATTAATTAGTTAATTTAATGACAAAATTTCTGTCAATAATAGTTTATTTTCTTTTTTACTTTAAATATTTTTTATAAATAAACAATTTACATATTTTTTATTCATCAGAAATTATTAATGACGGATTTTCCGTCAATAAGTAATTTGTAATTAATCACTTTTATTTTTAAAATTATCATAATACTTTACTGACGGATTTTCCGTTAGTTTTTTTTTACAATTAATTGAATTTATTTTATACAAAAAATAATATATTATCGACAGAAATCTGTCATAAAAATACTCAAATTCTGTCACAAATTACTGACGGATAGTGCCGTCAAAAAAATCCGTCACTAATTTCCAATTTTTTTGTAGTGGTTGTTTGTGAGTTTAAAGTCGGTGACATGTGAAATAATTAAGTGATGGTTGAATGGTGAAGAAAACAAAATTGATGAAAAAAAAACAGAAAATCATACTTTTGGGGGACGGGGGTAGTAGTTTATAAAATCATAATTAAATAAATTTCTAATAGTTTATAAGCTGTAAAAAAATTGATTTTTTTTATTTAAATGTTAATCAACTCCACCCCCAACCACCCACCCAACCCTGTAATAGTCCCGCCCCTCCCGCGCCTCTACCTAAATATTAAAAGAAATTAATTTAAATTTAAAAAATATTTATTATAAAATCTTAAAGATCTTATAAGTTGTATTAGTCAAACACTCTAGCAACTAATAAATTAATTAAAAAATATATTTTATAAGCTCTTAAAATAATTTATAAGATGTTAGAGCTTATAAAATGTTTCAAACAAGTTCAGACAAAAGGGCCCTTAACATGTGTGTTCTAGCCTATTTATTAAAAGATTCTTGTCTACACTGTGCATATAATATTTTTAAAGGCCACAACCGACATTTTTTTTTTTGGGTAGGTAGATTTTATATAAAAGTGATCCATGAGATATGAAATATTGTTTAATTTCATAAACCACTATCCAATTTTTGACACTCTTGATTAAACACTTAATATTTTTGATTAAATATTTGATACTTTAAATTTAATTTTTTTTTAAGAAATCAACATTAAACTTAAATATTATAGTACTGTGTATTTTATATTCCCCCGGTTCACAATAAACTATATAATTTCACTATAAAAAATTAATTTTTAATGACAAAATAATGATGCATAGTAATAGGTCCTACCATTAATAATCGTTCTTCCGTCATTAAAAACTTGTATAATAACAATGTATCCTCATTAACGGTTTTAACGAAGGTTAGCTAAAATTATGGGTAATATTAGGGGAAAATGTAATAATTATGTTAAAACGTCACATTCTGAACTTGTATTTTTCTTTTAAGGAATTGTATTGTTTAGTATTTTATTTACTATTGATAATACTGAACATTATGCTTTTAATTAATTCTTGTATATTTTCAGTTGCCCGTACATCGAATATGTAAGACATTATTTCCATCATTTCTAAGTAATAAATCATGACGAATATCATTTGTTGCGAAGATCTATAATGGAGATGACGCTCTGATATTGTGGATATTGATGACAATTTGTGACGTTTTAACATAATTACCTTAAAAGAAAAATACAAGTTGTATAGCGATCACGAGTTGCTATGAGATCATCACCAATTATTATGAATATAGTTTATGTGAAGAAAATTTTGTCATTAGTTATTTCCAATAAGCAGAAATAAAAAATATCATCGTGATGGAAATTTTTTTTTTTAACGTCAACAAATACTGCCACCAATATTTATTGCGAGAAAAAAAGTTGTTACTAATTGTTGTAAATTATTAAAAATGAAAAATATCATCATCATAAAAAATATTTTTTACAACTCGAATTTTAACACCAATTAGTTTTGCAACGAGAGAATTTGGTAACTAATGGTTTCAAATAATTATTAATGATGAAAAAATGAATCATCATAAAATTATATTATGATGTTTATTATTGTCACCAATTATTATTCAAATCGTTGTCAATTATTAATGTAGTGGTATAATTTTGTCACTGATTATTTTGAATAATTAATAACAAAAAAATAGCAACGTAAAATAAATGCAATATTAGATAAAATATAACCATATAATATGTGGAAAATAACAATGTACAATCACATATAGAAAAAAATAGTTCAGATTCTACAACAAATATATTCAATCATATAATCACAACATAAGTGAAAAACAATAAGAATGCAATATTACTTAAAGAGTGATATGTGGAAATTAATAATAATTGTTGTAAATCGAGAGCGTAAAATAGACACGTGAATTTGTTTACCCAATTCGTTGATAACGACTACGACTGGGGACGTACCAAGGCAGGAGTTTCACTAATATGTGTGTGTATGCGTGTATACAATTCTGAGTACAATGATCTATTTATAATAGAAAAGACCTAGTCTAAACCTAAAGTCCGTTTAGGTTATAAGTTCATTAGTAATGTCCACATCAAATCTTCTAGATTTGGTGTTAATGTTGTTGGTAGTGAAGCATTCACTATTTACTTTGAAACAACATGAATTTGTTTTTTCTTCTCATTAACTAACACTTTATGATCAAATGTTGATTTATATGTTTTAACATGCAGGTTGAAGATCTAGAAGGATCTACAAGACTCTAGAATACTCAATGTTGCAGTGAATGTTGCAAGCATTGGTTGCAACATGGAGCGGTTACGGGTTCCATAAGGTTCTACAAGGACCTACACAATCCAGGCTATTCCAGAATGACTTAGAACAATCTAGATCAGGCGGTTGCAGTGTTAAACATCAGGAATAAAGATAAGATCATGGGCGCATAACATAGCTTAGATATGGTCAAATAGGTCAACTCTCCACGTGTCAAGCATGCACACATGGAAGAGCAAAGGTCAGGTCACCTCCTACTTGGAGGACTTGTGTTGGTCCCAAAAATGGTTATCCAGCGGAAAGCGTTTTTAAGTTTATTTTTAAGAAAACCCTTAAAAGATAGTGCTAAAAGAAATACAGAAAACTAAATGCAGAAAATAAAGAACACCCGGATTTATAGTGGTTCGGACCAACTTGTCCTACGTCCACTCTCCCTTTCTCCAAAGGGGACTTTCTCTCACTCCAACCAACGTACTCACGAACCACTGAAATTTGGAAGTACCAGCTCCTTTGTACAACTGCTTACAACAACCTTATCTAACAAGATGAACAGGTTGAGTAATAATCCAACTAAACTCCTAATAGAGTGTATATAAACTAGAAAGGACAAAGGTGAGTGATTGGAAGAGTTCGTATGTTCTTGTTGTGCTCTCGCGCGACTCTTATCTATTGAACTAATCCAAGCACTCCTATTTATAGTTGTAGAATAAACTAGCCGTTGGAAACTAGTAATTCAAACAACCATAATTGGAGGGATATAATCAATCAAAGATTGATTATATGATTGATTAGTTGACTTCAATCAAGCAATCAGTCAATCAGATCCTCCATCAGTTGACTTCTCCAGATTGTCTTCTTCTCCATCAAGGATCTCCAAAGTCTTCTTGTCTACAGATTACTACGAAGCTACAGGGAGGGTGAACTAATCCGTCTCCCTCATCTGGTCTGGTCTGGTCTGGGGTCTTCTGGTCTGGTCTCATCTGGTCAGGTAACACTTCTGCTCTGGTCCTCATCTGGAAGAAGTCTTCTGGTCAGGCTCCTCTGGTCAGACTCCTCTGGCAGACTCCTCTCATCTGGTCACCTCCTCTGGTCACCTCATCTGGTCACCTCCTCTGGTCACCTCATCTGGTCACCTCATCTGGTCACCTCCTCTGATCAGACTCCTCTGGTCACCTCTCATCTGGTCACCTCATCTGATCACCTCCTCTGGTCTGCACAGATTTCTTCCCCCTTAACCAAAGACCTATTCTAGACCTATACTAATCTGTAGCTGACTAACAGGTTCAGCTAGTCCTATTACAAGTTCTTGTTTTAACATCTTCAAAACATCTAATCTATATCCTAACAATTTTCCCCTTTTTGATGATGTTAAAACTGGAAGAACTTAAATAAAAACAAGACAAGAAAACTTGAATTATCAAAATAGAGATTCTAGCAGGCTGGGTCAACTGATCTTCCCCCTCAAAGTATGCTCAGCTGATATTGGGGCAAAACATCAGCTGGTCTTCTTGTGTATCTGCAGGCAATCAACTTTTTGGTACCCTACTGGGTCCAGGGGGGTTAGCACAATATTTAGGAAGCCACAAGAATAGATCATCCCTTTTTGGATCAGGTGATCTTATCTTTCTTCCATATATATCCACAAAAACACACTGAACATAAGAAGCTTCGACATGGTTATTTCTTCTAGAGGCTCTTCTTCTCTTATGAGCTTGTCCAGTAGAAGAAGTAACTTGTCTTAATGCAACAGACTTGAAATTCTTTTGATATGGGTAAGTCTTACTAGAACCATCAAAGGTTCCAGCTGGTCTGGCAGGTGACTTGAAAGTCCTCTGCAGGTGAGTAGGAGTCATCTGGTTCTGCCTCTTTTGAGAAGATCCAGACTGTCTTCTACTCTGCTGGCCTGGCTGAGGTCTTTTATTCTGGGTAAAACCCTTCTTAAAATTCCTCCTCTGCCTTTTGGGTTTTTGAGTTTTAGGACTCATCTGCCCATTAGGCTGAGTTGCCTGGTCAGCTGGCCTTTTACCCTTATCAATGAAATTACTAGACTGTTCTTCTTTCTGATCAGGTGAGGATTCAGGTTTGGCATAACCAAGGCCTGTCTTATCATGCTCTCTTTGAGATGAGGCAGCTATGTGTGACACAGCATTGTTTGCTGTAGTCAGCTGCTCCACTCTCATCTTGAGCTTGTCCTCACTATCTTTTACAATTTCGTTTTGATGGAAGAGTTCATCGAACTTAGCTTTCAGCAGAGTATATTCATTATCTTTCTCAATGTTTTCAACAAGCAACTTTTTTATCAGCTTAGTTTGTTCATCACATATGGTTTTCAAGTCAGTGGACTCTTCTACCAGTGTTTGAACTTGTTCAGCTGGTAGATCAGTTGGGTTGCCTAAACATTGTGAAAGCCTCTGATTTTCTGCTTTCAACTTTGTGTTCTCATCTTCCAACTTTTGACAAAGTTGTATAGATTTTTGGAGATCTAATAGCAAATTTTGCGTAAAAGACTCCTCTGATTGTTCAGAAAAAGAAGAATGAGAAGAAGAAGAGGGAGTTCGATTACATACCTCATCTGTCATAAGACATATCTCTTCGTCTGGTCCATAATTGGATGATGAACCAGAAGTGGATACCTCTTCTTCCTCATCTGCTAAGCTTCTTTTGGAGTACCTCCTGGTGTCTCTTCTACTGCATCTCTTTGAGCCCATTTCTGCAAAATTTGTTAGCACCACAAATATTTGAGTTTTAAAAAAAATGGATATGCCCTGGTGACCACCGAGATAATTTCAAAACAGTGGTCTTTAGGACACACTGCTCTGATACCACTTGTTGGTCCCAAAAAGGGTTATCCAGCGGAAAGCGTTTTTAAGTTTATTTTTAAGAAAACCCTAAAAAGATAGTGCTAAAAGAAATACAGAAAACTAAATGCAGAAAATAAAGAACACCCGGATTTATAGTGGCTCCAAAGGGGACTTTCTCTCACTCCAACCAACGTACTCACGAACCACTGGAATTTGGAAGTACCAGCTCCTTCGTACAACTGCTTACAACAACCTTATCTAACAAGATGAACAGGTTGAGTAATAATCCAACTAAACTCCTAATAGAGTGTATATAAACTAGAAAGGACAAAGGTGAGTGATTGGAAGAGTTCGTATGTTCTTGTTGTGCTCTCGCGCGACTCTTATCTATTGAACTAATCCAAGCACTCCTATTTATAGTTGTAGAATAAACTAGTCGTTGGAAACTAGTAATTCAAACAACCATAATTGGAGGGATATAATCAATCAAAGATTGATTATATGATTGATTAGTTGACTTCAATCAAGCAATCAATCAATCAGATCCTCCATCAGTTGACTTCTCCAGATTGCCATCTTCTCCATCAAGGATCTCCAAAGTCTTCTTGTCTACAGATTACTACGAAGCTACAGGGAGGGTGAACTAATCCGTCTCCCTCATCTGGTCTGGTCTCATCTGGTCAGGTAACACTTCTGCTCTGGTCCTCATCTGGAAGAGGTCTTCTGGTCAGGCTCCTCTGGTCAGACTCCTCTGGCAGACTCCTCTCATCTGGTCACCTCCTCTGGTCACCTCATCTGGTCACCTCCTCTGGTCACCTCATCTGGTCACCTCCTCTGGTCACCTCATCCGGTCACCTCCTCTGATCAGACTCCTCTGGTATTCGTTATTATTCTCAGTTTCAGTTTCAATGTGATAGCCATTAGATCTTATATCTTTAAAACTGAGCAGGGTACGCTTAGATTGTGGAAACAATAAAGCATTATCAATTATGAGCTCGGTACCCATGGGGAGGACAGTGGAAGCTCTTCCGGTGCCCACTATCATAATATTATCATTGGCTATCGTAGTTACACTCCCCTTACGTTCTACCAAGTTATGAAAATACTTTATATCTCTTAAGATTGTGCGTATGGAGGCAATATCTACCAAATATAAATCACAATTTGAATTCATCATGCCAGAGGAAAAGCCCAAACCTAATAGCTGATATATTTACAAGCCATGTATAAGATTAGCAATATCCAAATAATTTTGGCGAATAGCATTAAAGTAAACACATCAAAGGTAAATCATAAATATCATATCATCCATAAAATAAAATATCCAAAAGACAAGATCCAAAATATAAATTGTTTTAACAAAAAACAAACAAAGTATTAAAATAATCAAATACTCAAATCACTCATTGTCTCCAAAGTCTTTGAGCTCTATGCCCAAGAGATCGTCGTTGTCATGGTCAAAGTCTGCTTCAGGCAGGCTGGCATGGTAAGATTCAACTTTAGGAGCCTTCCCCTTATCGTCCTTCTGTTGCTTTTGATAAGCTTCAATCAAGTGCTTGGGAGTGCGATACGTGCGAGACCAATGGCATTTGCATCCGCATCTGTAGCAGGACTGCTCAACCTTATCTTGAGTGCCAGATTTTTTAGGAGCGGGATTCATGTTAGATGCAGCCTTTCCACGAGCCTGAGCTTGATTGTCTTTCGAGGTACCTGGACCACCGGATTTACTACGACCTCAGCCTTTGCCACGAGTTCGTTTACTTCTTCTCCCCCTTCCATGCTTGCGACCACTTGTACTGCCTTGAGCTATAGCATGTGCTTCGGGCACTGCTTGTGAGCCAACCGGTCTCGAGTTATGATTTTGCATAAGAAGTTGGTTGTGTTTTTCCGCCACTAGAAGTGCAGAAATTAGCTTAGAGTGTACAGTGTAGTTCTTAGCCCTGTACTGCTGCTGGAGTACAAGGTTGCTAGAGTGGAAAGTTGATAGAGTCTTCTGGATCAACTCGGCCTCAGTTATAGTTTGATTGCATAGCTTTAACTGAGATACAATACGATGTAGGGCTGAGTTGTGCTCTGTCACAGACTTAAAGTCCTGAAAACGGAGGTTCAACTAATCGTATTGAGCCTGAGGGAGGAGTATATCGTTTTGTTGTTGGAAATGCTCCTTCAGGGACTTCCACAACGTTCCGGGGTCTCTCTCAGTGAGATATTCATTTTTCAGGTCCTGATTAAGATGATGTCTGAGAAAATCAAAGCTTTCGCCTTCTGGGCGTCAGTTGATTTTGAATCATCGACAATAGCACTGCTTAAATTAGTTGAGGCTAAATGGATCTCAACATTTAGCGCCCATGTCAGGTAGTTACTACCATCAAGAGCAAGTTCAGCGAATTCTCTTTTGGTAATATCACACATTATACACTATATTTTTAAAGTGGCATTGTGAGTTTTGTGACCAATTTATTGACAATGGAGAAATAAGGATTTATTTTATTATTTTAGGGCACATAGAAGCAAGAATTGGGCGCCGTCTACCCAAAACATGATTTACGGTCCGACAAGTACCGGACGCCACCTACCCGGGCAATTTATGCAGACTATAATATGGAGACTATGTGCAAAAGTAATAATACATGCAAGATAATTGAGTCATAAAAGCATGCACATATATCAATTAAGTATATAAAATAATAAATTTATTGAGAACTAATATTAAAATTAATTCCAAAAAATTTCGGGCTTAATTAATATGCAAGAATTATTACCTTTTAAAAAAATTCAAGTATTTTTCGAAAGACGTGATAAAATAATTTGAGGGCACCAAAAAATATTATTAAAATTATATGAAGCCCAAGCGAATAATAAAATTCAATTGCCCAATTAATTAAAATAATTTTGTCCCATGAAATTGGAGCTTCAAGCCCAAAAATATTAAATAGAGTAAGTCCACAAAAATTAATCACAACTCTTGGGCTTCAGGCCCAAAAACACAAAAAAAAATTGTTATGGCCCAATTCGAATTGGGCCAATTAGGCCCATGAGGAGAAGGGCAACACAGGGATGGGTGCGGAAGGCTGGAGCGGTCGCGGCGGCGCGAGGTGCGCACCGCTCCGTCGCATGGCTACGCAGCTTCTGGCCGCTGCTCGTCGTTTGGAGATGGAGGCGCGTGTCAGTGCCTCGACGCATAGCGGTGGAGGCGGAAGTACGCGGCGGTGCCTCGACGCTTGATGGCGGAGGCACGCGGCGGTGGGCGATGGGCGTGGCGGCGCGGCGGGCGCGCGGACTGGCGCAATGGACACGAGGTCGCTCGCGGCTGTGAGGGGGCGATGGCCGTGCTGCGGCGTGAGGGCAGGTGCGGCACGCGGCGGCCGTGCGGTGGCAGCTGTGCATTTTTAGTTAATAATTAAAAAAAATCTCAATTCGATCCAATTATTCGCAAACACAATAATAATTTATGCAATAATTTAAGTGCACATAAAAATGTAATACGCATGGATCAAAGAGTTCGATACGACAATTAATAATCATGGAATAAATAAAATTAATTTAGATCTACACCGATTAGCTGCAGGCAAAGTCTCGTGCTAATAACGTGTTATAAATCAAGAGCGTAAAATAGAGACGCGAATTTGTTCACCCAGTTCTTCGATAACGACTATGTCTGGGGGCGTAACAAGTCAGAAGTTTTACTAATATGTGTGTGCATGCGTGTATACAATTCTGAGTACAATGATCTATTTATAATAGAAAAGACATAGTCTAAACCTAAAGCCCGTTTAGGTTATAAGTCCATTAGTAAAGTCCACATCAAATCTTCTAGATTTGGTATAATAAATCTGCTAGATTTATAACAATAATAATACATTCACATCTAAAAATAATTAGTTGATCGGATTCTACAACAAATATATACAATCATATAATCACAACATAAGTGGAAAACAATAAGAATGCAATATTACTTAAAGAGTTATATGTGGAAAGTAATAATAATAATAATACATTCACATCTACAAATTAGTTAATCGGATTCTACGACAAATATATCCAATCATATAAGTGGAAAACAATAATAATGCAATATTACTTAAAGAGTCATATGTGGAAAATAATAATAATAATACATTCACATCTACAAAAAAGTTAGCTTATCGGATTCTACAAAAAATATATCCAATCATATAATCACAACATAAGTGGAAAACAAAAGAATGCAATATTACTTAAATGGTGATATGTGAAAAAAAAAATACATTCACATCTAAAAAAAATTAGCTGATCAAATGAGCAAATTGTACTTTTGGTCCCAACAACCACGCCCCCTCATAATTTTAGTCTCAACACTTTTAAAGTTGGTCCCAAATATTTTTTTCTTACAAAATTAATCTCACCGTTAATGAACTGTTAGGTCTGTTTGCACTTTTGGTCCCGCACCTTTTAAATTTTTATTTTTATTAGAAAATCAATAAAAAAATATAAATTTATATTATAAATTGCATTGAACAAATAACTCTTATTCTTATTATTATACAACAACAAAAAATTATAGGCCAACAATAAAAAAAATATGAATAAATAATTACACCAAAGAACTCTTATAAATTTTTTAAATTTCTCTCAATTAATCTTATAATTGCAAAAAAAATCTAAAAAAGATTATGATTTTTTTATAAATAATAATAAAACTTTATGAACATATATTTTCAAAATTATTCTCAATTTCTTTTTTAAATCATTTTAAATATGGAAATATATAAATCAATATAATATGAAAAAGAAATAATAATCTTTGTATATCATGTTAATCCTAAATTCTGATATATATATATACTGTTGTGATTGGTTCCTAGTATAAAAAAATACAAAAAAAATTGGTATACTAACAAAATATACAATTTTCTTACAATATTAAGAAATGTTGTTCAACGTATATTGTTGCGGCTGAATTTTGATTTACAATTTTTTTTAAAAATACATAAATAATTTGGTATATTAAAACATATGTATAAAAAGTACCAAAAATTATTAGATTATTACCAAAAAATTTGGAGCGTACCGTACTTTGAAATTGTAAAATGTGGTAAACTGGTATAAATTAAATCTTAAAAATAAATTGGTTTATAAAATCATTTTAGAAAAAATCAAAAAATGAGCAATATTATAAATACTTGGTTCATATTTATATTTTATTTTAAAAAATTAAATCTTAAAATTATTTTAGAATACTTAAATTATTTTTAAAAACATTCTTACAATCTAAAGTAAAAAGAAGAAGTTTATATAATATTCATAATGTGAAAAATAAATAATTCGAAATAATTTCTAGCAACTATTAAAATATATAAACAAAAATTGGTCGTGTGCTTTTTCTTTTTCTTTTTTTAAATAAAAATTTGTGTATTATTTCAAAATAATATAATAAGAATTTTTTTAATACTTTAAGTCAAAAAATAATAATTTTTTAGAATTTGAAAATTATTTTGAGTTTTAAAAGTAATTTTCAGTTTTTCAAAACAAGATTTCACTTTTTTTTTTAGATTATACTAAAATATATATTTAACATTAATTATATTTAACTCCTTAGTAAATTAAATATTATTAAGAATTTAAAATTATTTCATTTTAATACAATTTTTTAAGTTCTGAAAAACAAGTTTCAAGTTTTTTTTTAATAATTATCATATTTAACAGCACATTAACGGTGAGACTAATTTTACAAGAAAAAAAATATTTGGGACCAACTTTAAAAGTATTGAGACTAAAATAATGAGGGGGCGTGGTTGTTAGGACCAAAAATGCAATTTGCTCTAAAAAAATATTGAACTTAACGGCCATCCATCAAATTTTATCGGAGATGGGACCAATTCTGTAAGAAAAATACTAATTGGGACTAGTTTTGCAAGGAAAAAAAAAATTGGGACCAACTTTAAATGTATTAGAACTAAAATCGTGAGGGGGCGTTGTTGTTGGGACTAAAAGTGCAATTTACCCCTGATCAAATTCTACGACAAATATATCCAATCATATAATCACAACATGAACGGAAAACAATAAGAATACAATCTTTCATAAAAAAAAAATTAAAAAAAAATAACTCAAATTCTACAACACATTTACGAATGCAAAGGCGACCTGCAATAACTTTTCAAGAAAAAATAATAATAATTTTATTGCAAAATTGTCAATCATAGAATAAGTAAAAAATTATAAGATTATAATTATATATATATATATATATATAAGAAAGAAAAATTTACTCAAAATTCTAGAACAGGTACACAATTACAAAAGTGAGCTACAATAATTTCAAGAAGTAATAATGTTTATTTATTTATTGCAAAATCAACTAATTTCATACATTAATATTCTATTTGTCCATGTTTTGTTTTCCCACTGTACTATTCACCACCCTCAAATATTTCTAAATTACACTTCATTCCACTAATAATTATATAGAAAAACATCTTAATTTTATTTGATGCATTTAAATTGAATACTATATCATCATGAAAAAATTATTTTATTTATTTAAATACTATAAATCAAGTCTCACGTTAAAGTAAACAAAAGTTGAATAAAAAAAAAAAATTGAGACGGAGGAGTATCACTTTATTGTACCCGTCATATTATACTCAAAAAAAATATATATATATATATATATATATATATATATATATATATACCATACCACCAGACACTATTATAAACATTTTAAACTCTAGAAAATTTCCGCAAATAAGTAAAAATGGGGAAGCCATCAGAAGCAACGGTGATGATCGTGGGCGGCGGCCCCTCCGGCCTGGCGACGGCGGCGTATCTCCACCACCTCTCAATCCCATACATCCTTGTTGAGAGGGAAGATTGTTTTGCTTCTATATGGCAAAAGTATGCATACGATCGGGTGCACCTACACCTAGCCAAACAATTTTGTGAGCTACCTTTAATGCCTATCCCATCTACTTACCCAACATACCTATCAAGAAAAGATTTTTTGCAATACCTAAACGACTACGTTTCACGCTTTGAGATCAAACCGATGTACCGGAGGTCGGTGGATACGGCGGAGTACGATGAGGCGGCCGGAAAATGGAAGATCGCGGCCAGGAATCTGAGCTCCGGTGAAGTGGAAGACTATTGTTCGAGGTTTGTGGTGGTGGCGACGGGGGAAACATGCGACCCCCGTATGCCGGAGATCATAGGTATGGAGAGTTTTAACGGTGAGATTTTGCATTCGACGAGGTACAAAAACGGGGAAAGGTTTCACCGGAAAAGTGTTTTGGTTGTCGGAAGTGGGAATTCCGGCATGGAGATTGCGCTTGATCTTGCCAATTCAGGCGCCAAAACTGCTATTGTTGTTAGAAGCCCGGTAATAACATTAATCAATTTTTTCTTTTTCAAAAAAAAAAAAAAATCGTATTAGAGGTTAAATTTTATTTTAAAATAAATATTGTTGTAACTATTTTTTCATATATTTTTTTCTAATTTACCTTTAATTTGAATTCAAGATATAAGAGATCTTTTAAGTTTCCTATAGAGTGAATGATTTATACATGAATCATTAAAGGCTATTAGTTGTTTACACTAAAAATATTAGTTGTTTTCACTTAAGGATATTAATTATTTTCACTGAAGAGTATTAGATGTTCAATGAAAACAAACTAATTAAGACTCTTCAGCGAAACCAATTAATACTCTTTCGTAAAAAAATGACTCCTTCCATGCATTATTAACTTCCCTTTGCTATTGGGCGCAACATTTAAGAAGAGTAATTAAATATAGATTTAGTACAGGTGATGTGATTGAGAGAGGAGAGAATAAATGTAATGTATTTAAATGAGTGAATATAAATAAAGTATATAAATATAAAAGTATTATTAGTTGATATCAAAAAGGCATGGAAAGTTAATGTTAGGAAGTTAATGGGGGATTAATACTCTTTAATGATTCATGTATGAATTAATTTCTCTTTATACATACTCTATTAAAATATATAAGATAAATTAGAGATTTATGTAGGATATATATGTAAAATTTTAATAATTCTTAATTTGATAAAAAGAAAAAGTTAATTAAAAAAGATAGGTGTAAGATGTACTAACCAGGTGGCGACCATGCAGGTTCACATATTATCAAGAGCAATGATAAACACAGGACTGTTTCTTCTGAAATATTTGCCTTACAATTGGGTTGACACACTGATGACAATGATAAGCAAGATTGTGTATGGTGATTTCTCCAAATATGGAATTAAAAGGCCAAAAGAGGGCCCATTTGCTCTCAAGGTTAAATATGGAAAATACCCTGTTGTTGATGTTGGAACTCTGGCCAAGGTTAAGTCCTCCGAGATTCAGGTTTGTAATTTGATTTGATATTGCATTTTTTATTTTTCTATTATCGATTATGGTGGTCTAGTCTTTGCATAAGCCTGTTTCAATGAGATGGATTTATACTTGACCAACATGAAATCCCTATTTCGATCGATTCATTATTTTTCTTAATAGGAGTAGTATTAATTAAAAAGAGTTCCGTCCAATATGTGAAACAGTTACACACGTCCTTGTGAATCAACTGTAAGTGATAAGATTTATAGAAAAGTGTGTTATATTTTTTTGGAGTAACGTCCCTTTGTACCCGTTGTATGATGCGTGTGCAATTGTTGCTCAATTACCACTTTTTAATAAAATAAATAATCCCTGTGTTTCACACTCTTCCGCTCTTACTTTTACATGTAAAAGTTGCACACCTTTTTTTTAGAGAAAGTAAGTGGATGGTTGAATAAAATAATACTCCCCCCTTCCCAAATCAGTTTTCGCAGTGCACTATCCATTCCTTAAGAAGACCTCTAAATTACATCTCATTGCACTAATAATCACGTACAAAAATATGTTTGCTTTGTTTCATCCACTTATATTAAACAATATTCTATTATCAAAAAATTAATTTATCCATTTAAACACTATAAACCAACTCTCATAATATAGTCTCAAAAAGTCAACTGTAAAAACAGATTTGGGACGGAGGTAGTAGTATCTTTAGGCTTTATTAAATTTTTGTGAGATAGTTTTTTTTTTTTTTTTTTTGTGAAAGTAATTGTGGAACGTTCAAATAAAGCAAAAGTGAAAGTAATCATGAGACGGGAGAGATATTAATTAACAAATATAACTTTTGTACACGTTTTGATTTAATTTTTATTTGTTTATGTTTTTCGTGAGGCATAATATCAAATTGAATAGTTCTAATGTGCATTTGAGTGCATGTCTTCGATTTTGAAGAAAAAAAATACTGTAAATAGAAGTCAGTAATATCTCAAGAAGTAATTAGCAACATTCCAAAAAGTAATCAGTAATACCTCAATTGCTAAAAAAATATACAGTTCAACGTGTTACTGTCTATTTAAAAAAAAAAATTAAAATCAAAATTTAGCTTAAAATTTAAAATGTATGTCATGCATGCTTAGAATTTGCGTAACATAGTAGACGGTCATTAGGAAAAAGAATAGGTTATGATATGATTTTTTTAAAGCTTGCCGTTATTATCATACTAAATATGCATGACTAAAAGTTTATTGTTCTCTTTTACGAAAAGTTAATGTCACTATACAATGGTTATATAATTTGCTTTAAAGTTAATTTTATAATTTATATTTGTATTTATGTGCATAATATAGGTATAATTAAACGTACATTCTTATATACACAAAGTGCATAGTATGTATTTGGATTTTGAGTTCAATTTCAAATCAATTTTGACTTTTCAAAGCCCAATTTATTTAATGAACTTTGAAAAATCAAAATTAATTTGAAATTGAATTCAAAATCCAAGTGTATAATATAGACATGAGGGCAAAATATTATATGAAAATAGTAATTGATAAGTTTATTATGAAATAATTTTAAAGTATCAATAATTTCATCAGGAGTATCATTAATCTGAGTCAATGGTATTATACTGTAATTGTTGTAAAAAAAATTGAACACAGATTAATGATACTCCTGATGAATTTTTTGATATATTTTATCAAATATTCGATATTTTAAAAAAAAATTCATAAAAAGTTTATCATAAACCACCTTCATATAACACTCATTCATTCGTACATTGAGTGCACACAAGAATCACCCATAAAAAGAAATATCCTCTTAAATCTCCAAGACTTGATTTCCTGATTTCATGCTTTAATTTCCCTCATTTTATATAAAATTAATTTGTGACTATTTTCCTGTAGGTATTGCCAGGAATTCAAAGTATAAAGAACAATAACGTGTTATTTGAAAATGAAAAGGAATTCCCATTCGATGTAATTATCTTTGCCACCGGCTTCAAACGGTCCACCAAACAATGGCTCAAGGTAATTAAAAAAAATATGTAATTATTGTATTTTTGCAATTATAAAAAAAAATAAAAAAATCTACTAATATACTTTTCTCCAGGGAGATGATTATTTATTGGGTGAAGATGGGCTTCCAAAGCCCAGTTTTCCAAACCACTGGAAGGGTAAAAATGGACTTTACTGTGTTGGATTGGCTCGTAGAGGATTATATGGAGCTGCCATGGATGCCAATAAAGTAGCCCATCATATTAAGGCTCATCTATTCTAATCTTATCTTCTAAATAAAGTTATTATTATGTAATACAATTTCTTGTGTAATTTGGATTGACCGATGAATTGGTATATCAAATTTATTGAAGATAAATCATATTAAATGAGAAGGGTGACAGTGAGATTTTGTGGAAACTAATTACAACAAAGAAATGGTGCGGAAGATTTCAATCAGGATTAAAAAGTTTATCAAGAACTTGGATCCGCTAATACCACATCTAATTTATTGAAGATAAACCATCTTGATTTTGGAGAAAGAGAATCTTGAAATCTGTAAAGGTTAGAATACAGGTGGATGAAGTAAGTTCTTGAATCCGTTTTGTATTCTTTCAGAATTTATTCACTCTTGAATGGTAGGTTTTTATGGTTGCTTTTGTTACATATATTAAGCAATAATATAAACTCAACCTTCCCATAATCGAAGGAGCTGTTTTAGTTTGCAGTTGAAACACGGAAATGTAATCGTTTTAGTATTGGCAGAAGCAACGTGTTATACATATGTTCAACCTTTTTGGGTGTGTTTCCTTCAATTTTTCTCCCAATTTATAAACCTTTTTTTCTCATGTTCAAAGTCTACTTAAGGAGAGCATATGCATTATCATTGGAGGAATGCTCCATCACAAATTCTAAGCATATACTTGAATTTTAAATTCAATTTTAATTCTTTTTAAAATATACACTAACACGCTGAATAGTATTGGATATTATTAATTATTTTCTGGGGTATATTATTTATTTATGTTTGGAATTTTTTTATCAAAATTTAAATGGATACCATGCACTGAAGTGCACACTAGAACTATTCATGCTCCATATATTTGGAATGACTTATACATGTCAAAAATTTAAACATCTTATAAATTGTTTTAAGAGAGACTCTGATTGTAGGACAATATGTTTTGAAATTGGTAAATGTAAAAGCTCAAATCGGGTTGAAATGTCATATATTTGCAACTTGGCATACTATTATGTGAATGATATTCACGATAATTATTATCATGAAGAACAATTTACTAATACATTATGTTAAAACAACTAATACCTAAAATTAACTAATACTACTTCAACTAATATTTTTAGTGAAAACAATTAATACACTTTGGAGTTGATACCTTTAGTGCAATTCACTGATATATTTTGTAATTTTTTAGTATCCTTCAAACAAGTTTCACGTTCTCTTACAACTTTTAATAATATAGTGTCCCACAATAACAGGCTCATGAATCTATAGAAGTCAAGTATGACATTATGTTTTTTTTTTAAGTTGTAAATGTAGGATATTTCAGCCTTATTTAAGCTTATTCGGGCCCAGTGGTCCTACAATACAATATTTTAAGAAATAATTGCTTCAAGCCCCATTTTTTTAGCCCTAATTGCATTAAACCACTCCAAAAATCCTACATTACCAAATACCTCATTTTATTTCAAAAAAAACCACACTTTTACTTTTTATAGTGATCCCACCTTTTTTTATCTCTCCCCTCTCTCTCCTCTCCTCTTTTCTTTCTATCCCCCTCGGTCAACCCAATACTGCCCCCTTCATTTTTTCTCTCTCTCTCATATACTCCGCATACCATCCCCTTCCTTTCCATCTCCCGCATAACCCCCCACCCCCCATTCCCTTCCCCATCTCTCTCTCTGCATAATCCTCAGACCCCCCAAACCCCACTCATCTCCAGCCCCCACTGCCCACCACCTCGCCAGATTGACGGCGGCGGCGGAGAAAAAGGCGAGATCGAGGGCGGCGAACCCCGCACACCATGGCCGATCGACTCCCCACGCCACGCCCTGCCCCGATCTGCACCTCCAAGCCACGATCTGCACGAGTGGCGGTGGCCGCCCCGATCTGGTTTCTCTTCTTCGAAGCTCAGAGATCTGGTTCCTTACCCAGTAGCCAGAGGGTTTATTGGAGAGGATTCCGATTCCTCATCCCGAGCCTAATGTCCTATGGAGAGGTAATTTCTATCTCATTCTCATGATTTTACTGGTATTTTACAGTCATGTACAATGTTCAACTAAGGGCACGCCAATTGGAATTTAATTTCAATGTAGCTTATATGCATCATTCTGGTGGTTGTTTTCAAGTGATTAAGACACCTATTTTTTTGGAGAAGAGTGTTAATATTAGTGCTGCATATTTGGAGTTTGATAATATGAGGTTTGATTACTTGTGGGAAATTGATAATTTGTGCTGCATATTTGGAGTTTTTGTTTTTTTTTTTTTTCCCCAAATTTGTGCTGTATATTTTGGCTCAAATCTGATAATCTGTGATGCATATTTGGCTTAATATTTATTATTTGGATGGTGATGTTGAGTTTTGAATTTTGATTTACAGGAATTTTTAATAGAAATTGAGCTGAAAGGAAAAGAGAAGGATCTACAAAGTTGAGGGGCATATATGCAACTAAATTTTGCATTTCTGCAACCATATATGCAACTAAAATTTGCATTTCTGCAACCATATATTCAATTCTTTTTTTACATTTTTGCAAATATTTAATGTAATTTTAGAATTTTTAGATGTAATTTTACATTTAAATAT
The DNA here is from genome assembly GCA_947034835.1 of Ballota nigra. Taxonomy (NCBI): domain Eukaryota; kingdom Viridiplantae; phylum Streptophyta; class Magnoliopsida; order Lamiales; family Lamiaceae; genus Ballota; species Ballota nigra. The sequence goes on along the minus strand of OX344727.1, from coordinate 51,616,585 downwards.
AATTTTTTTAGAAGTTTTATACATGCAAAAATGATTATTGATAATGAGATTGTGCATTTTTTTTTTTTTTAATTGTATAAATTCATATTCAAAAAATTAAGAAAAAAATTGCTTGAATTTGAGGGAATGAAAACTGGAAAAAAATGAATTTGGGTAAAGTGAATTAACAAAATTAAAAAAAAATTCAAAAAAATCAGAAAGTTGTTTAAAATTCAAAATAAATTCCAAAAAAAGCAAAGAAAAGGAGGCTGTTAGTTTTGTGCCTGGCACGCCCACCAAAAAAATGAAACAGCCCACCAAAAAAATGGAAAAATTCAAAATTTAAAAAACAAATGAAAAAAAACAGCCCCTAAAAAAATGTCTGACACGCCTGCAAAGTCAGCAGAAGGGGGAAGAGTTTTGGGGCATGGACCCCACATTTTGGGGTGTCTTAAAATGTAGGGAAATTGGTGGGGGTTAATGCAATTAGGCTCTTAGAATTGGGCCTATAGGTAACTAACCCAATTTTTAAACATAATGTCCTCCATTCATAAGCCCAAAAAAATTTTGTCCTTAAAATACAAACTCCTAACTTACATCTTTAAAAAAAAAAAAAAAGCATCATTTCCACATTTGAAACGTCTACTTTTCTATTAAGTATTAAAAATAGAGAAAAGGGGGTTGGTCATTGATGTAGCTCTGTTGCTGTAAATATTAGGGTCCATCCATTATGATCTTCTTATTCGTTAAATAAAAGTATGACCGTGAAAAAAGATAAATATAACAGCAGGAGAAAAGTACTCAAATTTTGTAAGGTTCAAATATAATACATTAATCAACACTTGCTAATCTATTAATACGCTCCTTTGACAAAATTCTTCTTAGGGAGTGTTGATGAGTAAACTTTGATAAATCCAAAGATTATTATTTCTAAAAGCTATTTCGTTGAGTACTAAATCTGAATGTACAAGAGATTATATCATGAACATATTGAGAACACGTCTTTTCTTCGAAATCCATAAACAACAATATCATGAAAAGAAACAGAATATAAAGTGATCGCCATTAATTAGAAATCATGTTTTCACAATGTGATGAAATTAGAATTTGTAAGAAGCCAAATGGAACAATTTTCATAAAATAAATTAATTAAAATTCACTCTCTCCCACTTGTTACTAGCGGTGGGGCAGCAAGAAATCCGCACCAATCATTTTTTTTTTCAGTGAAAGAAAATTAACATCATCTTCAACCCTCCATGGTCAATTCATATCTAGTCTAATGTTTCAATTTGATATCAAACGTGAGCATTGTTAATTTATCATTATGCACTGCATTTGACTTATACTAATAAAATAAAATAAAAAATATATTATTTTCATACACTTTAATTTTTCCATTTGTCCATTACACTCGATCTGAACGTTAGAGATGCGACATTCCATCTTTTATCCCCTAAAAAAAAGAATTGCAAAATTTCCTACTACAAACAACAAAGAACAGAGATGACTATTCTACAACACCTGATACAGTCCCCTCAGAACACCTACACTCAGTCGAATCCACAAATACCCCCTCCAAAAAAAAAAAAAAAAACCTTGTGATTTATAAGTGAAGATTTGGAAAAAATTAAATTTTCAAGCCCAAAGAATACCATCATGACCAACCTCCGAATTTAAGACAGGGGTATCGCCAAACTCGTGTTGATTTACATCTTCCGTTGGCGCAACAGAGTCGATATATGGCTCCAAGAGATCATCAGATCTTTCTGATGGAATTCCGTAGCCTTTAAGGACACTCTTTGAAGAAGCTAAAGCTGATTCTCTCTCCAGTACTACCAAAAAATTGTCCTCGAATTCAAATATTAAGTATTTATCCTTGCAAGCTGATCAAGATATTTAATGGTTAGTGTTAGATTATGAGCAAGTAATTAGATGAGAATGAGATGGAGAACTTACTATCAACTAGATGAGCAAGGTGGTGAATATTTCTGATCACTGTTCCGTTTAGCTTCAAAACCTGTCATAGTTTCTCACTTTGAGTTTAACACCACATGCATCACACAAAAGAGTTCAGGTTAATGGTAGTTAGCTTGCCTGTTCGTTGCTCATCTCTTCATATCCAATGTTTACTTCATTCGCCAGAACCTGTGACAAGTAATATATGGTGAGGGAGAGAAACGTGTACAGATGCATAATAAAAATATAGACACAAGTATGTGATACCTCATACCTAAGCATTATTTGTGAAACTTATACATTTATTTGAAGGAAAATTTCATGTGCATACCTGTGATAGGATCACAATCTGTTCTCCTCTGAACTTTGGCATGGAGTATCGCGCTTTTGTCAATAATTTCAACTGGCAAGCAAAAAGCTCATAATTAGCCAGAGAACTCGAGAATATACATAATCAAGTATCAATTTTCCATGAAATGCTGAAATGAAATGAAATGAAATACCCCAATGCTATCTTCACATTCTTCCCTGTCAAAACAAAATATAAATTAGGTAATCAATGAAAGAGATTCGCAGCATAGAATGATGATAGAAAGTAAGATAACTGCAACAACACCCACAAACATACTCTATCAGAGGTTCGGAAAGTGGGGTAAACACCAAACCAGCAACAATTAGATATGAAGGTTCACCTCCTTCAATATGATATGGAACCTTCAAGTGAATATAACAGAAAGACCATTTAATATCCAACTTGAAGTGATAAAACTAGAATTGTGAAGTTTTCAGTTACCAAATGCACTCGTGTATTCAAAGTCGCTTCAACTTTCATATGTTGTCCTCCCCTAATAATGCCAATTTCTGCTACATCACCAGTATACCTGACATTTAGTATTAATAAGTAAAGGCGTCAGTGTCTGCTTAATGATGAAACATAAAGTACTAACAGGTCCTTATCTGAAGACTGGTAAGAGAAGATTTAGCTTAAGAGATAAAAACCAATACTTTTAAACTACTACCTCCGTCTACGAAATGTATGCTCGTTTGTTTTGGACAGGTTTTAAGAAAATGTAGATAAAGTAAATAAAGTAAGAGTATTTTGGGGTATTGTGTGGTCCATTTATAAAATAAGTGGTTGTTTGTGCATGTTAAGTTAATGACATGCGAAGTAATTAAGTGATGTTGGATGGTGAAGAAAAAAAATTGCTGACAAAAACAGAATGAGCATACTTTTCGTGGACGAAGGAGGGAGTACTATCGGAAGCAAAAGAACATTAGATGTGTGTGTGTGTGTGTGTGTGTGTGTGGGTGGGGGGTATTAGAAGATAAGTGGTACACAGCAATTATAATGAGTTAAATAGAAATTAAATATTCCTTCGAAAGAAGAAAAGCAAAATTACTTTTTACTGATAAGATAGCGAAATGCAATGCGCTCAGATGACCGAAATGGTACTGTTCCTTCACACCCAACACGAACATTATCGAAGCTTACAATGACATCCCCCTGCACAATCAAAGAACTCATTGTTACCTGATGTTCAAAAGAGTCATCTTTCTCACTGTTAGTTACTGGGGGGAAATAAATATTTCATATAATTGTCTAGTTCAGCAGAACATAGAACTAAAGAAAATCAGATTGTGTAAGGTGATAAAGCACATTTACAATGTTAGCTTTTGCTACTCGATGATATCAAGTTCTCCACTTGATTTATTTTTTCAACATAAAATTCACCAGAAATCAAGCTTTTCCAATAAACATATCTTCCCAGCTGAACATCAAATGAATTGTGCAGTATGACAAAGGGTACTGTATTCCAGCATTCAACAAAGAAATAAAAACATCTCCTCTAGCTTTTTTCCCAAAGAAATAAATCAACTCTTTTGCAAATAGTATTGCTTCCCTTAAAAGACACTGGGAAGCTTCTTAAAACATATTATTTCAAGGAGTACTCTCAAAGAAGAAAAGCAATTGAGAACAGAAGAGTTAAGATACAAGGCTTAATCTATTTCAAATTACTGAGAAAATATAAATGATCAGCACAAAGAATAGCAAGTGTTAAGAATTTCAATATACCTCCTTCAACACTTCGCTGGCATGGGAAGTTGGTTCAACCTTTCGTACTAGCACACCCTGCACGAACAAATAGTTGGAGGCTTAATATAGGCCAACCAAAGAACATGAGAAAAGAAAAATATAGCTTATTGTTAGTGATTTTGAAATTGAAAACACCTTGCTCAAGTAGACTTAACCTAATAATTTCAAGAGAAAATATACCAACATTAGGGTCTAATCATAAGCTTCACTTTTTAAATAAGAAAAAACAAAACTTCCGAAGAAAACAATATCTAGTATATATCTTGATATTTGATGTGTCCCTGGCAGAGCCCAAACTAATGCAATAGGAGCTATAAATCGACATAAAAGAAGAGACTTCACAGCCAATATAGTAAAGGAAAAAAGAGGAAGAGGAGTTGAGTTAAGAGATGTATAACAGTGTCTTAAGGGAAAATGGAGAATTTCTCAACAGGAACAACAAGCAACTTGCAACTAACTTTGGCATCAACATGTAAGAAGAAATAAAGTCAGACATACTCTCCCAATTAATTCGCCACAATTCTTAAACTTCAAGATCAAAGTATCTCGAAAGTGATGGTTAAATATATATATACACACACATATATATATATATATGTATATATATGTATATGTGTATATATACATATGTCGTTGTATAATACAAATGAGGGTAAACCACAAGCCATGATAGATACACAATTCTACAAATTTTTCACTCTAGTAAAATAAATGAGAGACCTCATTAGATGGAACATTTAAGCACGCACGCAAAGCTGGATTCTCCAATTTTTGCAACAACACTCCAAGAGCAGGAAAACCTGAGAATTTAAGCCAGGATTCCATGAGTGGCAGATAATATTGTCCTCAAGATTCACTGTCCAGAGAAAACAAAATATATAAAAGAAAAATGATGACAAAAAGTATATTCAGATAATAAAAGTACTCCTTCCGTCCCTCAGTTTTATCCCCATTGGAATGGGCACGGGTTTTAAGGAAAATGAGATAAATAAAGTTAAATAAAAATAAGGGTATTGTGGGGTCCATTTATGAATAAAGTGATTGTTTGTGAGTGAGATAATAAAGTAATTATTCTAAAAGGGAATGATATTAGATTTTGGGGACAAACAAAAAAGGAAAGTGAGAATGGATCTAGGGGACGGAGAGAGTATAAAACTCAAAGAAACCAGGTGAATGTGCAACAGAATGCATTTTTTCTTGGTAGCACATCTAGACATTACTTCTTTATGTCATATCTTGTAGAGAAAATTACGCTAGATAACAATGAGAGAACAAAATAACTGCCTTGGAAACAAAATGACACTTAGGAATCACAAGATAATTTGTTGCTTATACAATGAGGAGCATGAGAGGAATAAAAGCCTAGATGTCTCACAAAAACAAATACAAAAAATAGTGATGTTATGAAAGACTAATGACGGAAAACATAAACATGCTACAGTCCTCTCAGCAGCAAACCTTGACAACCAGTCTAAATGAGAATCTAAATCATGGTGCAACACAAACTCATAATTTATTTATCTGATCAGTTTTAGCACAATACATAATGATAATTCAATCATGGCAATGTTACATCAAAGGTGAATTAGCCCTTATTTATTAGTTTAGAAGGTCAATATTGGTTGCCAAAGGAATTACCAAATGCTCCTGCTAGTTCCTGACAGCCAACAACCTGAGAGCCATGAGTTCTGGCTCAATGAAGAGTTGTCTTTTTAATGTATAACCAAGCTTAAGTACCAGGCACTGGCTTTCCTTTCTAGAAAATGTATCTTCTCATCCAAACCACTATGACGCCTCTACACCTTATCTACTTCTCCCTATAATTATGGAATGTTAATTTTAGTGACTTGTATCTGAAGATATCATTTACATGAGAAGAAAAAGAGCTTTGAACTATAATTACTTTTCAGACTAGCACTCATGGAGAATTCATTCAGAGTCTCAGCTTGGGCACATAAATATGTGAGCATATAATTGAGTTGCAAATCTCTTACTTAACAGAATAATCATGTACTTAGCAGAGAGATGCAATAAGCACCTTCTGTTTCTTATATGTATATATCACGACTTCAACATTTTCTTACAGAGATATATAGATATATCATGATGAATTACCGATTTCTGAAGGATTTCCCCACATTTTATTAGAGTTCCCTTTTTCCTTCTTAATATTTTATGAGTTAGCATAATTTTTAATTATTGAAACACATAATAACTCTTTAGCATGAACTATCAATGTACTCCCTCTGTCCCTTGATAAGCTTTTCATTTGCTTTTTGCACACAAATTAAGATACATAGTATAAAAATGTGTAGTGGAGTCTTGGGATGTGACATGAGAGAGAAAAGGTACATAATAAGAGATAAAATATTACTTTTTGGGTGGCAATTGTTGTAATAAAATCCAACTTTAGGGAAAATAATTAAAAAGGGGGGACACAACTTTCCATTTTAGGAAATGGAATTTTTGCTTGGGACACCTGTTTTGGCAAAATGGGAAGCTTATCAAGGGACAGCAGGACTGCGGGAGTATTATTTATTGTTGAGCCCCAATGTAGTAAGGACAACCCAACTCTCGACATCGGTATATGATATGGTCTGCATTAAGCTTACATGATTTCTTCTTCTGGCTCTGCCAAAAGGTCTCATATCAACTGAGATGTTGTCCAGAATAATAAACCTATGACAATCCCTATGCTATGGAGATATTGTACACACTACAAAAAAAAAAAAAAAAAAATCACCCCTATGTCTTAACAATTATATGGGACTTTGTCACACAACCAAAATATATTAAAAGAAAAAAACCTTTTTACAAACTTAATAATCTTCAGATCATAGCATGAGCAATGTCATTGACTCATTTACCCACAAGTACAATTTGATTAATTAATAGAGTTAAGACCATAGTTATTAAAGGCGCGGTCCACGCGCAAGGCGCACCAAGCAACTCTTACCGCCTATCCATGTTGAGGCGGGTCGCATACACTTGGAAGTTCTTTTTTCCTGTTCTTTTTTAAGTTTAAAATGTGTTTTGAAGGTCAGAATAACAAAAAATACACGTTTTCAGTAGATAACTACAAGGAAATTAGTATCTTTATGATTAAAAAAAATATTACAAGATATACAAAAAGAATATTCTAGAATAAGTCAAGAATTGAGTTGGTCTTCATTGTTATCCTTATCATAAAAGATTATAAAAATATTTACAAGATATACAAAATCATTTTATATATACACGACTCCTGAAACTTTTTTTTTCATTCTTTTTAATATTATCCAGTTTTTTATTTTTTAATTCTCTTTGTTTGTAAAAAGGCGAAGCCCTCGCCCCCAGGGCCCCCACCCCCTGGCCCGACAGGATTGGGTGGAGGAAGTAAATCATGGTGACTCAGCGGCCCATTAGGTGGGAGGACCAGTATTTTTTAATTCTCTGTTCGAAAGGGCTGCGCCTTAGGCACTAGTTGAGTTGTGGTGCCTAGGTGCTACTTGGAGCCTTAATAACTATGGTTAAGACGACGAGGAAACAAAATATAATATGGACGGTATAGATAAATGCTCAATACAAGGCCACAGAGAATAATCTCTGCCACAGGCAAAATAGCTACTAAAACTCAATGATCAAAAGATATCCCTAACTCTTGTGAGACTCACATTAAAATAGGCTCAAATCTAAACACTAACTTAAGCCCCAAGTAATAAGGCCCACAGGTTATTTAATTATTCTAGGACTCAACTTAAAACAGAAGCCCAATTACAAAAATAATATAATACTCCTTCCGATTCAAAAAGAGTGATGTTTTAGCATTTGTTGTTGAAATTAAGAATTAATGTATGTTGACAAATATACCCTCATGATTCATTTAATTTGAGTGTTTTATCATATTCCTTAACTACAGCTCCTAATAAATTTATTAAAGGTAAATTGAAATATGTGTGGGTTTTTTTTGGGTAATTGATTAGGGGTATAATGGAGATATAAAGTGAAATAAGTAAAACATCAAATATTTTGAAACACGAAATCTACTTTAAAACATCACTCATTTTGAATTGAAGGGAGTAATAAAGAGGCATATGAGATTGTGAAAATGTCAATTTTGGAACCTGAATATCAAGGATGATAGAAGGAAAGCTCACCAGTGTATTTCCCATTCCTCTCGTAGTCTTCAAGAAAATGAGAAACGACTGTTGATGGAATCACATAACCAATATTTTCCACGTCATCAGATCTGTATACCTAAAGGAAAGGTGTTGGAGTTGAGAGAGTGCGCAAGCAATAATCACAGATAACAGGGACAACAAAAGCAAACAGGTTGATAAGGCTGAATATTCCAAACTCATAAAACTGAGTTTAAACCCTATGACAAAACTACTTATAGTCTCAAAGGCCCATGGCTGACTCCAACAAAACAAAGAATAACTAAACAAGCATAATTCGTATAACTCCAGCAACATACAGTTCACGGGCCTAGCCCGCCTTTAAATTCTTCCACGCTTATGATAGACAATAGGCTTAACAAAAGGTCTTCTGAGTATGATTAAATTTAAAAAAAAAAAAAATACTCTTGTCAAGATGTGTATAATTGAAGGAAAGAATCACCCCTGATGATGGTTAAGAAAAACCATTGGTTCCATGAAATTAGGCGCATGAACAACTTAAAGATAAAGATTAAAGACGTCCAAGAGGCTAAGTGATTGTGACAGATTGCATTCTTAACAAATCACAGTGAATAAAAGGAGCAGGTAACCAATCCCAAAGGAACTTTGTAATCAAATACCTGAAAGGCCACCCCAATGCACTCTCCTTGAGCATTGAAAGCAGGGCCACCGCTATTACCTAAAAACTGTTTTGCATAAGCAAAAGGCACACAATATAGAAATAGAACATAGCTATGGGAAATACATGCACATAAAAGTCATTTAAGAGATAACGGAACTCTGGCCAACAACAGATAGTTCCACTTATAGAAATCTCACTCCTAGTCACACAACATATACTTACCAGGATTTATTGCTGCATCAATTTGGATACCGAGTAACTCAGAAGACCCATGAGCATATGATGTTACCTGAAATTATATGACAAGAAAGGACTGACCTTAGTTGCATCAAGGAGATAGATGCAAGCATCAAGACTACTCAGTTAGATATATTCTTGAGCCTTTGCCCGTTCCCATTAAAATTTACAAAGCCATAAAGTGTCTTGTATTGTTACATGACTAAATGGATTCATAACATTGTTGTAATGAAAAAATATCACAACTTATTTTGAATGGATGAAAACGTGAGTTTCTCTCGCTGTACAGGTGACTGTTAATTGCAACGAGTATTACTATAGAGCAATGCATAGATTGATCCTATAAATAAAAAAAGAAGTAAGAACAGTAGAGCGTCTATCAAAATGCGATGGAGAGTGCGAGAACCTTAAAGCACTACAGGAAAAATAATGAATTGTCTTCTTAATTAGTATTTGTTGCCAATTGAAACTTGATTGTTTTTGCCATGCACTTTATACACTAACTTGTATCATACTAAATGCGCAAACATGCAATTCCTGATACTTGAATACTCCATGTATAACTCAGATGCTGCCAAACCAACTGAAAATGGCATCAAAACTAACTTTAACCACTAATATATAGAATGTTCCATCCAAAGTCAAGGTTAAGAAGTGCATTATTTCTTATAACAGATTTAATTTTATTTTGCATGAAAAGGAAAGATATAACGAAATGTAAAAGGGAAACTTTATACTGTTGTAGAATTAATGTATATTTCCTTGTATATCTAGGTTTTCCTTATAGGATTAGATTGTAACCTAGTTTCTCTTCACCTGTTCCTGACATACAAAGTTATGAATTCCCATCAGCTTTTCTTTATCTTTAACATATACAATCAAAATATTGTTGCCACTGATTCTTATATTGACTGCTCAAGAGACCTAAAATCACAAAAATCCAGTAGCGTTTCCTTGGAGATAATTATTGAACAATTCCACGTTGCCAAAAATAGGATTTCACGAGGATTTAACTTTTGGTTTGGACTAGAGGATCTTACAGTGATATGGAACAATTCTAGAGGTTATTTCAACTATTAGTCCAGAAGAAGAGAACAGACAAGATCATACCAGAAACTCATGGAAGAGATAGCCATAGAATCCTAAAACTCGCAGGCATATGTTTCCCAATTATGTGCCAAGTAATAAATTTCAGAAGGATTAAAATTATGGTACATCAGCATCATATCCAAAATGAACCATCCAGAAATAGTGGTAATATGAATAAAAAAATAAACTTGCAGGCACATCCTGTATATGCTTCATAGAGTTACTAACCTCAATTCTTGATACTACACCCTTAGATACTGATATAGTTTCTCCTCCAAGTGGATAACCTACAACAGTCACTGAATCCTGCAAGTTTGAGGGAGGAAGGCAAAAGATGTGCAAGGACAAATAAGAAACTATGCCACATGGTATGTTTGCTGCATAGAATTTGATAGAAATGATGCAATCTAACTAAATGCATATAGCAATCTGCAAGTCTTAATGTTTATAACATATGCAATGAACTAAGGAATGATTATTAAGAATTTGTTAGACACAAAATGGAAGAAAAAAATATAGTTCACTAAAAAAATTAAGCGAACGAAGAGGGAATGTAGACAAATAGACAATGACACTCAGATTTGAATGTTGGGAACAATTTGTATGTTCAGTCAAATAGAATCCAAGAACTACTACAGTATTCCATACAATATTTCAGCACATTTGAGCTTCCATCTCAATAAAGACTATTTTTAACAACAAATTTTAAGAAAAAGAAGGCACAAGGGATTTTCTTTGAACGTAATTTCATGTTGGTAAGTCCTATGCATGAGCAGGTATCATCGAGAATCATTGAATGAGAGAGTTGATCTTCAACAAAACATATTGCATGCGTAATAAAAAGTCAAAGGCGCAAAATCATGGTTTCTCAGTTGGATAGCAGAGAAAGAAAATGAACCTGTAAATTTGGTAAGTGCCCAAAATGAAGTGGCTCAGTTCCTTCCCAAAACTCCTTGCTTTCAACCGAAAGCAAAGCTATATCACATTCTACGCCTTTTGCTAGAACCTATAATTAGCAATGGGTATGGGTAAGCGATATAATAAAAGATCTAATTTGAGTTTTATTTACTTCCCTCACTCGGGCCCCGAAAAACAAAATGAACTATGCAAGAATATAAAAAGTGGGGCACTAGCCAAGCAATTGAAACAATTTTCGAGACATATTAGCACTTTAATTAGTAGACAGTTTGCTGAAACCTATAATTAGCAATTAGAATGAGTAAGTGATATAATCAAAGATCCAATATGTATTTCTTTACTTCCCTCGCTCAGGCCCCAAAAACAAAATAAACTATTCAAGAATATAAAAAGAGGCACTAACAATTTTTAAGACATATTAGCCCTTTAATTAGTACAATCTAATGTTTTTGGTAAGGGATTTTCATCTCCATCCCTAAACAAACATATGTATGATAAATTAACGTTATTTAGTTTGTAGCGAAGTTGTAGTACTCAACTTTGTTACCTCCATTTATATTTACTGCTGGGATAGAATAAATTTACCAGAAAGAATAAGAAAAACCTCCATTCATATTTACTGCAAGGATAGGAATAATGTTATTTTTAAATGCATCAAAGATATCATGCAGGTTAGACTGTTGGGGTGTCAAAGAATTATCCCTCATCGGATAAATAAGGGAGGATTAGGGGGCATATAAGTATGGACAATATCTCCATTAGTATGAGGTCATTTGAGGGAAGTCCTAAAACAAATCCGTGAGGGGTTTGGCCCAAAGCGGACATCATACCAATGGGAGATTGGGGGGTCCATCCAGGAGCCCTAATAGTGGTATCGGAGCCCGGGCTGGTCTTTTGATATTCTGAGTAGAGTATGCTATGTGGTTGCAGCATTATTTGATTTTCCAAGCCAGAAAAGACAATTAGGGGTGGAAAAACATTATGTCAAGGACTTCGAGTTCAATGAAGTATGACATAGAGAAATATGGAAGAAAGAATCCATGGGCTGGTACAATTTGGGTTACACAAGGTGTTCTTGATTAAGGTGGAGCGATTGCAGAAAATAGCTTCAGGGCTAACACTGTGATAGAATATGAAGTCCACTAGAGAAGACATGAACACCTTTATAGCATGTCCAACTGCCATGAACGAGGATGTGATGGTATTAGTAGGACCACATGTGCATTGACTTGGCATGGATGCAATATATATGGTGAAAGATGTCGATGACTAAAGAACTTTTAGGCAGTCAAGAGCTAGAAGTTGCACCATAATTTTCAGTAGGTGTTTTCGACATGTGTCAAAGGAAATATTTAGAATGGTTAATTCTAAGTATTCTACTCATATGGTGGAGTTGGTTTTCTCTGGTTTGAGAATGATGGCTCTCTAGTTTTGCGGATCATGATTGTATGTGAAGACAATGAAATTTCTTTTATTTTACCAAGTTGGAGATTGTTGGACTTGGGTTTTGTTTAAAATAAAAGAAGGATGTCTATCCCACATCGGTTGTGAACAAAAGGGATGCGGCTTTCTAATGCTATTTAAGAAGCCTAGGTTTTTGGTTACAAGTGCATTGGTTAATACATTTTAGTCTAGCGTTTGATTCTAGGCAAATTCTTTTCGTGTGAAAAATGTGAGAATCATGTAAACTTGTAATAGTGTAGGGGTGTTGGACGAGAGAGAGGGAATCTGTGTGATTGTAAGAATTTTTCATACAGTGATGTTTCTTTCATGGCTCGTGGTTTTTTCTCTGGTTTTGGAGTTTTACACGTTAAATTCTTGTGTTGTTGATTGTTGTTTTGATTTCTTCGATTATTTCTCGTTTGTTTTGTTTTCTCCTTGGTGTGAATAGGGACGAAATTTCCCAACACAGACAGCATATAAGATCAACTCGATTCATTATTTAGGCATTCATTGCTAAGTGGGTGTATGATGCATATTTACTACTGGGATAGAAATAATGTTATTAAATGCATCAAAGATATCATGCAAGTCAGACATCAACTCGATTCCCTGTCTAGGCATTTTATTGCTTAGTGGGTGCATGATACATACCTCTTCTGACACTGTCGAGTAATGGGTATCATGGAAATCATCATAAAGGTCAGGTTGCAGAATAAAAGAGGAATATAATGAGTGCATAATTTAATCCCACAGAAGATTACCTTGGCAACATATTTTGTATCATCCCCTCTTCTTTTTACTTTAACCTGCAATGAGATTACAATTAAACAACCATCAACTGCAGCAAACCCATAAGAGCAAATAAGAGTGTAAAAGTGAAACTAAGCTTCGATCGACTCAGCCTTTGATTCCCTATCATTTTAACTTGAATCTCATTGATTGGAAAACCATGGACAGCGGCAATAGCCTTATAGTATAACTCTTAGCTTTCATAGTATTAGAAAAATGTTTGCTGACAATAAATAAATACTAAAAAAAACTTAATTTAATGAAAAAGAAATCTAGCAATCATGAGTTTGATACATGATTGATTTATTTGCATAAAGATTTGAAATTCCTTAAAATTCCGAACCATCCACCAAACATATAAAGTAAAAAATGACCCATTTGTAAATATTGACCAAATCAATAAAAAGGGCTCTTGAGATTTAAATTGGTCCACTTGTTTCTAAGGCATCAGTTAATAAGATCGTAAATATTACCAGTGGCACTTTAAAATACTGTATTTGTAGAAAAATATGAACCTTTGAAAACATTTGTTAAATACAATCATCAGCAGTATGCCAGTATCATTAACTCATGTAAGCATAAAGAAACAAGAAAAACAGACAAGACAGGAATCAAGATTCACCATCAGATATACATGCTAAACCGACCTACATGGAGTATGATGCAAAAGATGGTCCACTTGGACCATCTCCTTTCCCTTCACTTAATACATCAAATTTGTAATTTTATGCGATTGTACATAAAGAAGAAATCTGAAGGTAGCAGCGTTCAGAACTTTCACCTGTGTATTATACTCGACACAGTGTGCATTTGTCAACAGCTTCCCATCGCCAATCATGAAAGCACTGCACAGTAAATCAATCTTTTCATCAGGCTGAATATGGAAGTAAATTACATTACAGTAAGAATGTTATTTAGAATTGCTTTCAACTTAAAAAAGGAAAAAGTAAAAGTAACATTAGAACATAAAAGGGTAGCTCAAACATGCCTTCCGGTACTTGTATATTGTCTTTGTTTCTGCCAAGGAAGTGAATAGTCTGGTGCAGTGTGATGGCAGTATACCTAAATAAAGAAAAGAAGTGGCAGGAGGCTAAAACATATTAGAATTAATAAACAAGGGCATTCAAAAAAACTCAGCACAAAGTTCAATTATCAGGTCATTTGGGACTTCAATAGAATTACAGGAATACAGCACATTATATTAATCACAAAGAAGAACTAAGTGTTGACTATTTTCATTTGTCAACAAGAAAATAGTTTTATAAACATGTACGCAGTTATCTATAATTGCAGACAATGTTCACTTACTGGTTAACATGGTTGAATATATCATGCAGCATGCTTGAAGAAACTAAATGTTGATGAAGGTATGTAAAAGCGAGTATCGATTATCTCTACATGTGGACATGAAAGAAAGTTCCGCAAATCTATATAACTAATTGCAGATGATACTCACTAACTAATCAACACTTTTAGACATTTCACGTGTCATTTGGAGCATGGCATATATGGTGAAAGCAAGCTTCATAAAGGAAAGGATATCTGCAATATGTTATGTAGTTAATAGTGAATACTATTCTTTTCTAAAGCACTTATAACATTTATTGCAGGAACAACTATAAACTGCAACCGAATTTAGTAACTGATCTTTGCTCGCATGTCTATCTTCAAGCTTACCGACTCTTTTACAAGCCTAGAGTAAAAAGAGAGTACTCTGTTAAGTGAAGTGTTGTCATGTTACTCATGTAGTATCAATATTGGACTTCCAAAGTTAAAATCTTGATAGAAGATAAAATATGGTGGTTCGAAGAATTAAACAAAGTTCATGTCTTCATCTTAAGCATTGTAAAGGCATTGGATTGGTAATGGTACAAAAAGAACCACCGAAAGTAAACAATAAAAATAATCAAAGGATCTATAGGGCTATAGCACAATGTAAAAAATATAAGCCTGAAAGCAAAAGAAAGGGTAATGAGAAGTTCATTTGATCCTTCTCATATGTAAAAAGAAAGGTGGGAAAGTAAACAGTAGTGAAATACAATGTTAACATTAGCATATGGAAAATTCCAAAATAATAATCATTCACCTTGACGACAGCATTAAGGAAAGAAGCATCCTGAAGATTACCCGTCTCTACCTGGGGAAAGATAACTGATTAGGCTTAAAATAACTAAATCAGAGAATCTCAGCTAAAAAATATCCAGACATTGTAAGTAATATCAACCCAGGAAAAATAACCATATGTGATGGGGAAGTATTTCGCATGAAAACATAGCTTGATATTCATCTAGAGCATGCTGGGGAATTTTAACGGGAGGAAACAGTGATAAAGATACTTTTAAACAGCCAAACATAAGGATGAAAGTTTCACTAATCAATTTGATAACTAGGAAACGAGACATAAACATCAATATGCTTGAGAAAATGCAGCTAAAGTTGGATTATGCTAGGGAGAGAGGACAGCCATGATTGTGATTCAACTTAGTCTATTATACCATCAGTACATGACAATGAATGGGCAAATACAGACCGGCATTGACCAGATTCCACATTCTCCATATCAGGATTTACAGCAAAAACTTATCTCTACATCCCCATAAAGGAAACTGAAGGCTTAAGAAGATGTGCATATAAACAAATAAGAAAGCATTATTGAGAAGGATTGTTACACCTGCTGCTCTAAGTCCATAATTTCCTGGTTCCCTTTCTTCTGTACACCGACTGATTTGGACGTCGCTGATTGGGATCGCCCGGATTTATTTCTACCACTCCGACTATCAGCATTTGATAAGGGATTTTCATCTCTTGATTTCCGCTGAAACTTCTGTATGATTGCTCTATTCTGGATTGCAGAACAACACATAAACTAGCTTCATAGTCATACACTAGCATACACAAGGAATCGAGCATTTCTCGAACAAAAACAAATTCAGACACTGGGACGAGCCGCTATCGCAGAATATATTACAGAACAAAGTATATAAGGTATTCATAAGCTCACAACTTGTTTTTAAGTAAATTAAACTGGTACAACATCTCTATAACGAAGTATTCAAGAACAAAACCACGAGTCCGTATGTCAAATCAAATGAAACAGAAAAGTAAGGTTAATTGTACCTCAATGGCGGATTTGCACAGCGATTTCTTATGTTTGCCTCTAGTGGGAATATTGTTTTGATTATCGAAGGGGTTGCGAACACTAGGTAAGCAATTGCGCCTACGCCAATCGGGGAAGAGGCGGTGGGTAGTGCGGCCGCCGGTGAATGCTACGGCGGAGAAACAGCAGTTTGCGGCCGCGGTTGCCATTTAAAAAATTAGCAATGCAGGGAGAGCGCGAACTAGGGTCAGGCGTTCTCCTTATCCGTTTGCAGCACTGGCACATACAAAAATATATAATTTGAAGACTATAGTTTCCGAAAATATTACTCCCTCCATCCACCAAATTTTTACCCACTTTCTTTTTTTGTCCGTCCACCAAATTTTTACTTATTCCTCTTTTGAAAATAAACTACACTCACAAATAAAAAATGGGCCCCACAATACTCTTACTTTATCTACTTTGTTCACTTTTTCAATAAGATATCAATTTTCATTAAAAACTGTGTCCAACAGTAACTGGGTAAAATTTTCGTGAACGGAGGGAGTATTAGAAATGCCCCTTAATCTTTTGAAATTAATTAGAAAGGCATAATTAAAAATGGTTTGAATCTCAAATGCATTAGGTGTGTGGATTTAAAATTTGTGCACTCCCCCCAATTCTACCAAGATGGTTATGTTCGGATAATTCAGCCGTGTCAAATGATAAAAATATTATTTTGAAAAATTATTTACTAAATTATAATCAGAATGTGTTTAGAATGTGAGGAACTCTCTTGTGAGATATTTCACATGCAAAATATATCTAAAATAGGCAAATATTTAAAAAAAATCATGTTCGCTCCACATAAAAATTTGCGGATTTTGGCCGGGTCGGGTCGGGATTGGTAGGTTTTTTCCAAAATTTCACGCAAGTCAAGTTTCAGGATTTTTGGCAAATGTATGTTACTATATGGGCAAATGTGTGTTACTAGTCATTAAAAAACAGGTTTTTCTACTTTAAAATAACAATAATGACAAATATATATATTTTTACAAGTACAAATATGTGTTTTTAATTTATTTTTCATTCCTTTAAATTTAAATTTATTATTTTATATATTAAAACATGTTTGTTCCAACAATAACATACATTTGCTCTAACATCAATACATTTTTGCTTCAACATTAACACACATTTGCTCTAACATTAACACACTTTGTTTCAATAGTAACACATATTTCCTCTAACAGTAACACATATTTGTTCCAATAGTAACACATATTTTTAGTATCACACATTTGTTCAGACAGTAACACACATTTGCAGTAACACATATTTATTCTAATAGTAGCATACATTTGCTCCAATTGTAACATGTTGATAATCGATTCTAATCTCGTGGATTAGTGGTTGTTTTTAATCGAAATTGAGATCACCAAACAATTTCGTGTGATTGATTACTACCGTTTATAGTAAATACTATAGATTGGGAAAAAAAATAAAAAATACGTGTATTGATTACGTATTTATCTCGTATGTGTGCGTTTTATGGTGTATGAGTGTATGTAGGGAGTAATTTGTCAAATTGAACTTAATTTGCATTAACGGTGAGCAGCTTATTTATACAAACCACCAAGTAGGTGGTGAACAAAACTCTTGGACTTCCTAACTTTCATGATTGACATGTGTCTCTTTGACCTAAATTGACCTTATCTAAGCTTGGTCTTAGTTACAAAAAGTCTTCATTTGGGTCTTATCTCGTCTTCTTAGTTGTTCGCCCTGTGTTTGAAATGTTGATTATCATAATGTGCTTTGTATTCCAAGTAGCTCGCCTCTTAATTATAATAAGTGACAAATTGTTCGTCAATCTGTTCATCATGTTGGAAAAATCGGGGTGCCCGGATCTATTCGGGATGAAATTTAAATACGAATTTAAATTCAATTATTACTAGCATGAATTAATCCTAATTAATTCAAATAATAATTATTCAACAACAAAATAATTCATGCATATGAATATTTTCACGTAAAATCCTATAGCGGAAAATTTAGTAGTTTACTCGATTACGTACCTTTTGAAGCGACGACCGTTGAAAAGAACGGGACAAGCAAATTAATCCTATCAACCAAAAGACTTTCTCAAGTATTCCCCTTTCGCCTTGTTCATTCACCGGTGGAAAGTGCTTAACGAACAATTTAATAAAATAAAGAATAAAGAAAAATTACTATTGTTGATTTTTTCAACTCATAGAACTGTAACTTGGGGATGAAAGTATCACCCCCTATTAATAAGAGTGAATTTTGAAATTTTCAAGTGGAAAAGGGCAAGAGAAAATCTTTTCTTGATCTCCAAGAAATCTTAAATATATCTCATATATTCTTTTCTTCATAATAAAATATTCCACAAAAATCTCATCCTCCTATTATTATGGATGAATTTCGAAAATTAAGAGATGAAATCCAAGATTTGGATCTTCTTGAATTTATAAGATAATCTTATATTCCAAGAATACATATCTTCCATAATATATTTTCAAGAAAATCAACAAAAAAAATTTATCTCATTAATCATCAAATTTCGAATTTATCAAATAAAATGTCAAGTAGGAGATTTCTTGAATTAATGAGATAATCTTGTATTCCAAGAATACTCATCTTCATTCCATAACAAAATCCAAAGAAAATCTTTCTCCCCTTATTTTTGTTTTATTTTAATCATCTTATTATTATTGGGCTACTTGAGGGGCTTTTAGGAGAATTACGATTGGACCTCCAATGGGCTTCTGAATTTCAATATTGAGACCCAATATTATTCAGCTCATTAATATTACTTAATATCACTAATAAATTAATATTGCACTATCTATCTTAATTCATATTGCGATAATATGGCTTCCCGATTATTATTTTCCGTGTTTAAGATTATCTAGTCAATTAATTAATTGAGCTTCTGAGTAGCTCTAAATTAATTAATATTTTTTACCTTGGAGTAAAGACAACTCAACATTATTATTCGTACCGAAGAAATTAATTCTTCACTTACAAGATTTGGTACGATAAAACTTCTGAGCCCACCAAGGGGACAAATCACACGAGCCGTACTCGCACACGATTCTCCGTATTAAACCTTAGCAACCGTCGTATGATTAATATTACTGCCCAAAACACAAGGTTCGAAATTCCAATTATTCTCACCCAACATGAATCAAAGCAAAAAATATTAATCACATATGGTACTATTTAAGTGACGGAGATTAAGAAATCAATAACCACTGAGGTCTAATTCTTCACATTTCATAACAGAAGAATTTATCCTCGTTGTAGGTCCTCTTCAACACATACTAAATGTGCTAGTGCAATCTCTTGGCCAATACCGACCAATCTGAGATATACACATCGACCTTTCACGGTGGATTGTTCAATTCCACATAGGTCGTGAATTTGTATGTTTAGTTACAAGGAAACCGTTAATGTGATCTTCTGTGATCTGGTATCACCACATTAACTACAATGTAACACATACTATATATATTGAACGGGTTGTAATAAATATATAACATTCATTCATATTCAAAGCAAATGTGATAAAAGAATTATTCCCATAAAATAAAGTGTTTAATACATGAGTTATACGAAGTAAAAGCATACTTTCACGTATAACTCCAACAATCTCTCATTATACTTAAAGTCTGCTTTTTAGTATACATCATGTATGTATAGTGTAGTTCTACGTGACATCTCATGTTAACCTACACTAACCTAATAATTCCTCTCACTTATACTTAAAGCAGATTGGCAATAGTCTTGACACTCATTCCATCCACATGTCTCTCGAATGTACTCTGAGGCAGACCATTTGTGAATGGATATGCTAGGTTGTCGCTCGACGTTATCTTTGCCACCTCTTTATCTTCCCTCTTAATGGTTTCTCGTATAAGATGGTGTTTTCTTTCAATGTGTTTGTTGGCCTTGTGGGCTCTCGGTTCCCTTGAATTCGCAATTGCTTTGGTATTATCACAATGGACAATGATTGTGCTGGGTAAATTCGGAACAACGTCCAAGTCCACTAAGAAGTTCTTGAGCCAAACCACTTCTTTAGCTACTTCATAAGCAGCTACTTAATCGGCTTCCATGGTCGAATTTACGATGCATTTCTACATATCGCTTCTCCATGCCATGGCTCCTTCTCCCATGCAAGACACGCTACCCGAGGTAGATCTTCTGGAATC
Source organism: Ballota nigra (assembly GCA_947034835.1). Taxonomy (NCBI): domain Eukaryota; kingdom Viridiplantae; phylum Streptophyta; class Magnoliopsida; order Lamiales; family Lamiaceae; genus Ballota; species Ballota nigra. The sequence continues at coordinate 51,595,992 of OX344727.1, read as the reverse complement.
TATGTCTGATTAGAAATTTGAGTCTGTGTATCCCATGGGAATTAAACTATCTAACTGGTAAATCAGCATTCTATTGCGAGTTCTTTTTAGAAACTACAGAATACATTTTTCTGCAGTCCAATAATCTTTCCCGGGGTTACTTTGATATCTTGCCATCATGCCCGAGGTAAAGCAGATATCCAGTCTCGTACACAGCATTGCATATATAAGGCTTCCTACGCCCAAAGCGTATGGAATGCTCTCATGTCATCTATCTCCATATGCGTCTTAGGGCCTATTTCTTTGGATAGATGGATTCCGTGCCTAAAAAGATACAAAACCTTTCTTGGAATCTTGCATGATGAACCGCTTCAAAACAGTGTCTTTATATGAAGCTTGCAATAAGCCCAACATCATTTTCTTGCGATCTCGAGTGATCTTGATCCCAAGGATGTGACCGGCTTTCCCTAAGTCCTTCATATCAAACTGATTTGACAGTCATACCCTTACATCTAACAACACATTTACATCATCTCCGATGAACAGAATATCGTCCGCGTATAGTACTAAGAATACCATTGCAGCTCCATCACACCTTTTGTACACACAACTTTTGAACTCGTTTTGATCGAACCTATAAAACTTTATAAACTGATCAAAATACTGGCTCCAAGTAAAGATGCAAAATGTGCAGACCTAAAAAACTAAATGTGCAGCGATCAACAAGAGAATACGGATTAGACCTAAGCGTAGTTACAAGCGAAAATGTTTCCTCATAATCAATCTAATCTTTCTGATTATATCCTTTTGCCACTAGCTTAGCTTTAAAGGTTTCAACCCTTCTGGCAGGTCCTCTTTTTCTCTTGTATACCCACTTGCGTCCAATGGGTTCTACCCCACTAGGTGGTTCGATCAGCTCCCACACTTGATTATGATCCATTACACCCATCTCGACTTCCGTTGTTATTTGTCAAGATGTCGCATCTTTGCCTTGGATTATCTCGTCGTATTTCCATGGGTCCTGATTCATCTCCGAGAATCAAATTCGAAGATTCTCCTATTCCCATGAATCTCTCGGGTTGTCTAATAAACCTCCCACTACGATGGGGTTCCGGTTGTGTAGATGTGACGATTGGTATATCATCTTGTACACTTGGTATAGGAGTTTGCCCTCTTAATTCGTCTAAGGTAATCTCACTTCTGGGCTTTCTATTGTTCATATAGTCTTCTTCCAAGAATTTAAACTGTGTGCAAAACATGGTCTTTTGATCCTTGGGACTATAGAATATACACCCTTTCGTTCCATGGGATATCCTTTAAACAACCTTAATTCCAAATGTGGATCCAATTTACCGTCTTTTTTGTCTAGCACGTATGCCGAACACCCCCAGATTCTCATGCGTCTTAAACTGGGCTTACGTCCGATCCACAATTTTATTGGGGCTTTAGGAATCGATTTGGATGACACCATATTTAGAATGTAAGCCGTCATTTCCAAGGCATTACCCAAAAACGTTTTGGGTAAATCTGAATAACTCACCATGGATCTGACCATTTCTAAAAGAGCTCGGTTCCTTTGTTTCGCTACACTGTTCTGTTGAGGGGTTCCCGATGCGGTCAACTGGGATACAATCCCTTCGTCCGATAGGAGTTCAAGAATTCATTGCTGAGGTATTCGCCTCCACGATCAGATCGTAGAAACTTGATACTCATTTCCCTATGCAACATAAGGTAGATGCATCCATATCCCGAGTAATCGTCAATTAAAGTGACAAAATACTCATACCCCCTCTTTGCTATGATCGTCATTGGACCACACATATCGGTATGAACGAGTTCTAACACTTCCATGGCTTCATTCCCCTTAGCTCCAGATGCCCTCTTGGTCATTTTACCCTCTAAACAGGATTTGCAAGTTGGAAACGGCTCAACTTAAAGAGACTCCAAGGACCCATCTTTCACCAATCTTTGTATCCACATTAGATTAATATGACCTAATCTAAGATGCCATAGAAGTGTTTCGTTCATGTCAGAAGAATGCTATCCTTTAACTTGAAATAGTTGATGTGTTATTAGATTCAATTTGTGAGTGGTGTGCCCAATTAATGGTATAAAGATCATCCAATAATGTTTCGGAACAGATAAAACTCATCGTTTCAAGAAATAATAACATCCTTATTAAAAGAAACTGAGTATTTATTCAAAACAGTTTAGAAACTGAAGGTTGAATTCTTTCTAAACTAGGAACATGATGAACGTCTCTCAAGACCATGACTCTATTTTCAAAAGATAGGCGCACTTCTCCCACTGCTTCAACTGCTACTCTCGTAGCTTTGCCCAGTGTGATGGGGATCTCACTTCCGCTAAGTCGTCGGGTTAGCTTGAACCCATGCAAAATGAAACAAATGTGATCAGCGGCTCTCGTATCCACTATCCACAAATGGACAGCATACGCCACTTCACAAGTCTTGACGACTAGGGCGTGTGAATTACCTAACTTTCCTAGCCTCTTAGGCTTGGAACAGGCAGACCTCCAACGTCCTCTCTCACCGTAGTTAAAACACTTCCCCTTTGATGCTAGCCTTGGGTTTACCTTTCGGAACCGTTGGATTTGCTTAGGTCCGACCTTTGGTTCTCTTCCTCTTCTTCCCTCCATTGGGACCAGAAGAGGCAGGCAGACCATTATCCACCATAGCAGTAGACTGGTGCCCCATTATCGCATCCACCAAAACTAAAACTTACAAGAGCTCGGACAAACGACTTGTCCGTTCATTCATCTGACGGTTCAGTTGAAACTGCTCAAAGCTATTCGATAGAGAATGGAGTATGTAATCGAACTAAGAAGGGACATCAAAATCGGCACCAAATACATCCAATTTGTTAAGGTATGCCATTATCTAGAGAATGTGCTCCCTCACGGGCGTTCCCTCCACCATTTCCTACTTGACCGAGTCATGTTTGGTGAACTGATTAGTCATGGGGTTCTGATGTAAAACATCTCTTCAATATTTTCTATGATTTCAACAGTGGATACAATGTCTTTATGAACGAGCCTCAAATCCTCAGACATAGATGTCAAGATGATGTGCTTCATGTGTTCATTGTCACGCTTCCAATCATCATAAAACTGTCTTTTGCCCATTGCTTGACTTGTCATTAGGTTTGTTGGGGTTATTAACATGAATAACTCAATTGTGTTTTTGTGTAAAAAGGACAAAGTTTAAATTACATTTCCAATCGACATAATTCACTCCAGAAAGTCTGTTAACTTAAAGTATACTAAACAGTGGATTAAAAGGTTGTGGCATGATGAAATGAGAATAAAACATACATTCATATTAATATCTAGAACAATACGAAATTATCACATAATTCGATCACATTAATTATATTGAAACCTTAAAATAATATAATCATGCATCAGTCGACATCTCGAGACAATTTAAATGCGCCACGAGAGGTGGTCTATACATTTAAACACATTCAAGCAGGTCACAAACATTAATAGTTACAAACCTTTAATTCATAATTAATAGTTGGCTCCTACTTTGACCACATAAAAATTGACAGGGACTCCGCGGGGAGTAAGTTAATATCAGTTTCTTATGCCTAAGTAATAACCATAATTCAATACAGGATTATTATTTCGCTTTGAGCAAGCCACTCATGGTGAGGGTCAATATCGCCACTAGTAATAATCCACAATCATCTTTTTGAAATTTATTCATGTGAAATTCGTCTTTTTGGCCGATCCGAGGGAAAAATGTATTCCAAAAAGACTTCACAAGTAAATAATTATGGAGGTCAAAATTAATTCAATTTTATTATCCGGAATAAAATCGGGATTAATATAAAAACATACTTAGTAATTTTCAAAAGTAAGGTTTTTCTTGGACAATTAAAATTCATGCAAATGCATATTATCAAATAATAAATGCACGAAAATAAAATATCCATCAAAACAAAAAAAATTAAAACACATTGGAGCACTCAAATCCAATTGTCACGATTAAATTTTCTTCACGTTTTGATGCAAGAAATCGTCCTCGTTGCTTTCATTGTTCATCTTGAAAAGCTCCCACTCGAATAACAACAAATCATAAAAAATGTCCTTCATTTAGGGTCGAGGCAGCGTTTGGCATCGCACAAAAAAAAACACGAAAAACACGATTGCACGGGCCGAGATCCGGCGCGTGTCGGCCCACGGAGGTAGGCCGCGCGCCCTCTCGGTGCCCACACGGGCGTGCGGCGCCCACACGGGCAGCCCGCGCCCGTCACTCGCATCACACCCGTAGCTTACGGGCCGCGTGCGCCTAGCGCATGCCGTGCACTCGGGGTCTCGCCGTTCGTGCTCATTTTTCACCCCATGCATGATCCACATCCATGCATGTTTTGTTCGGGTACGTCATTCTTAATTCTTCGTCTCCGTCTTTGTTCTAATCCGATTCTAATTTATTTACAAAAAATAAATAAACCTAGATCTAGACTTATCTATTACATTGATCGAATCAGACAAATAAAAAAACTAATATACTTGTGGATTTTCTCACGAGAAAAACGAATTCGAACGAATTGAATTAAAACAATAAACATTCATACGCATGAAAATAAAAAAAAATCATTAACTATGACAATTGAATACCTGCAAAAAAAGATATAGCAATTCTACTATCCAATTTCAATTCAATGTTAAACGATTTAAATTCCAATTTAAAGATCAGATGTAACGTCCCCACGTAAAATAATACAGAAAATATGATGTGGCACAAGTAGGAACATTACTAAAATAGTACTTTGTATTAAAATATACACACGCCACACATCTACACAGCGGAAGTAATAAATAAGTATGACCGTAGCTTAAGTTACAATCCAAAATTCAAAATATTGTTCTTAAAACATAAAGTTTTTAAGAAGACTCCACAGCCCGCCGAGTTCATTCGCCCACGTCAGAATCCACAGCATCTGTAAAAAATTAAAAGTGGAAGGGATAAGTGTATGTAAACACTTAGTGGGAAATCTCTTGTTAATTGCACAAACTAAACATCAATTGTTTGTAACATGTGAGCCCCCAGAATTTCACCGTGTATCTCCTTGGGTGGCGCGACCAATCCGTGGTGCCGGAGCGACCGGACTATCTCATTTTCCAACATATAGTTGGACTATCTCAGGGGCAAGTCGATAGCGGGTCAAAAATCCACTCAAGGGATTCTTGTTTTTAATGTGCCAAGGTGCACCAAGATCAGCTACCTCACTGACCTATACAAACTTCCTTACTAACTAACTTAACTTACTTCCAACAAACCTAACTTTAGGGTTTTGGTTTCAGTTTGGATTACAACTAGGTTGAGATTATCCTTACAAGACATTATGGGTTGGATAATCTCTCTAAGCTTAAGATATTGCTTGTATGCTTTTGGAATACAGATTAACTCTCAGTTGCTAAGAAACACTTGGGAGATTTAAAGGGTTTCGAGTGCTTCTTCTAAAGACTGAATGCTTTGAGTGCTTGAGAGTTTGAGTAATTTCTGGCTTGGAAATTTCCCGTAACCTTGAATGGGTTCAAGGCCTTCTGTATTTATAGGTGATTTGAAAAACTATCCGTTGGAGAGATAGTCTTTCTTGTCATCTATGTAGAGTGGTTTCAAATGGACATATCTTCATGCAGCAGCCGTCCTTGCATGGAATTAGGTATATGTATTAAATGCACATTAAATGCTTGCCCGTTGAAAATGCAGTCTGAAGTCAGTCTCCTGTCAGGTTCCGTACGTGCGTGTCCTTCTCGGATTGGTCCACGTCACCAGGTTGGTGAGAACGTCAGAACTTATTCCTAGGCTTCAGGCTTGTCTTATTAAGTTCTCTTTGTCTTGAGCTCACCGGTCTTGTCCTGACTCTGACATTCCTTTTGCATTGCTTGGCTCTACTCCAAATCTTCCCATAAACTCAGTATCATCATGTTCCCTTCAGGACTGAGTAATAATGACCTCAGGGTCATACTCTTCATCACTGAGACTTACTCAGCCAGCTTAGAGGACTGCCATAAGCTCAGGATGGTAACCTTCTTCTTCAGGCTCTTGTCTTGATTGTCATCAGTAAGTGCTCCTCTTACTGAGTACCTGTGAAGTGTAAAATGACTAAGTACAAATCCTAACCAAGACTAGCATATCAAACAAATGCAAACATCTTTTCAGGGGCTTTGGGATCTTATCAAAACTGACATTGTCCCAACAATTTCCCCCTTTTTGATGATGCCAAAACACTAAAAAGATCCTCAAAACACTTAGAGGAAATATAAGATCCTATCTATAAGATGAGACAGTGTTAGAGCAATTCTTGATAAAGTACGGAATTTAAATAGCAGCCAAAAAGACAATGAGTTTTTGTCTGTGGGCAAAAGTAATAGATTTCATTGAATGATCTGAGAGTGGTTACAATTAATCTAATCTATTACAAGGAAGTAGTGAACACCTAGACTAATCTCATTTCAGGTTTAAGTCCATAGCCTGCATAGACTCTTGCCTTTAGCTCGTCAAGTCTTCTAGGTTGGTTCACAAACCCTTCAGCCTTCGCAATCTTCAACACATCAGTCATAATGGCCTTAGTATCATGCTTTCCAGTTCCAGGGACTAAGGGAGGCGATTTGACAATGAATTATGGGCCCTTCACTTGGACTTGAGCTGCTTCAGCCTCCTCCAAGATCTTTTGGATCAGCTCAGGATGATTGTCCATCATGTAGTCAGTGAAGTGGGCATTGATGTCTTCAGAGTCGCCCCACTTCTTCACCACGTACCATAGTTTCACAAACTCATCCCTTGCATCAGCCCAGAACTCCTTCAATGCTTCTGAGATGAACTCATCAACATATGCTTTCCTCTGACCTGATTCTGGCCTTCTGACTTGAAGAATTGTTGACTTCCTTGCTGTAGGCCTCTTCCTGTACTTCCTAAGCTCAGGCTTCGCCTTTTTCCTCCTAAGCAGACTGATTACTGCATCATCGAGTTCCCTTTGTTGAAGCTCAGTAATATCAGTCAGCTTTTCAACCTTCTTCTCCAAAATGCGCATCTTCTCTTTTTGTGCTATCTCAGCTCTGCGCTCAGCCTCAGTTCTCTCAGAAGGTGCTCCTCACGCCTCAGCGCATAACTCCGCCACCGTCTCCGCAGAGTAAGTGATGGGGTTTTTCCTTGTGCTCATGGGAGAGGACTTCTGAACTGGCTCAGGTTGTTTTGAAGGTTCATCAGCCTTTGCCTTCTTTGCTGCCTCCGCCTTCAGCCTGGCAACGATCTCCTCACCTTCCTTCTCTACTGCCGCCAACCTTGCTGATTTTCTTACCCTCAGCACGTTCCCTTCAGGATCGGCTTGAATTATTTCGCCTTGGTTGACTGCCTCCGATGCCTCAGGGCGGGATCTTTTCTTCTTCTTTTCCCACTTTTTAGCATCATCATCGGCCTGGGATGGGAGTCCTTCAGCTCCACTGTTGATCACGAAGGAAGCTAACAATTGAACTTCTAGCACACTTTTTGGGTCCCTTCCTAAGTCGTTTTAACGGCCTCTCTCCCTGAACCCTTCTGACTTCATCGTAAGTTCCCTCAGCCTCAGAGTCGGCCCTCTTGGGATGTGACTCAGTCCCAGAACTCGTGCTCTTCCCTGACAGCACAATCTTTACCTTCTTCTTCACGGCCTTCTCCGCCACAGGCTGCGCCTCCTCAACCTTAGGCTCCACAGCCTCCTCAAGCTCCTCTCTCCTCTCGAAGAGCTCATCTACCTTTTCGATGAGACTGGTAGCCACTTTCTTGGCCTTACCAGCTGGCTTTTTGGCCTGACCCTTTGCCTTGGCATTTGGATCAGTCAGCCCTAGCATCGCATAGGTATCACTCAGCGAGGAAAACATCACCTTCTTGGAGGATAGATTGTCCTTGAAGTCGAAGGTGTACTCATGGCACGCATGAGCAATCAGGATGGACATCCTCGTTCCAAAGGGCAGGATGGCACCAACAGATACGTGCTTCTTCTCCTCATCCCGCTTCAGCTTGTCCAATCCAGCCTGATGGAGTTGATCAAGGAAGAACTGCTCCCAGTTTGCTTCCACTCCATCAACTATAGCTCTCATTATCCTCAGCTTGGGCAAGCTCAACTGCTCATGAGAGCCTGTGGACCCCATCACCACCTTGGACACCAAGTCCACGAGAGCTCTGTACTCAGGCTTCAGAGTACTCTTGTTCTGACGGGCTCTGAACTCAGGGGAGCCAGTCTTGGTCCACTTCCTAAGGAACTCTCCCTCCGAATTTTCCTTGTAAAACCTGGGATTGATTCCTGAGGATTGCAAGTCAAAACCTCCTTGATTGCCCTCCGAAAGTTGATGTCCACCACCTCTGAGTTATAGCGAGGTTTGTCGTGGTTGTCCTTCTCTCCCGTCGGCTTGAGCGCGTTCACCTTCGTGAAAAGTTCTCCCTTACGCAGGAACATGTCGAAGTAGGCTTCTACAACCGTCCTTGGAAGTATAGAGAGAGTGAGCGTGGTGAAGTATGTTTCCAACCCAGCTTTGGAAATCCAGTTGAAAACTGGTTTGATTTCCTCAACTGTTACACATGTACCCTCCATGGAGATGACTTGCTCCATGTGTACCAGCTTATTATTGACAACATCCTCAAGCTTGTCCGTTGTCCAGTTGGAATCAAGAAGTGCCATTGATTTTGAAATAAATTGAGGTTTTTAGGAAAGCTGTGAGTATTTTGAGCAAGAGAATACTCAGTGTGCAGATGTGCTTTGTGTTTGCGTAAAGACCTCAAATGGCACTATTGATTGATTAGACTAAGTCAGTTACTCAGACGTGGGGTTGAGATTAATTCCTGAATTTGAAAGGTTTTGAAATGAAGGGCCAGGATTAATCTCAGTTTCAATCAATTACCCATGTCAGTCATATTTCGTATAAAATGAACACGTATATGAAAAAGTAACTGAAGCATTAAATGCGCGTGGGTTTAAATATGAAAAGGCGCGCTTTTAATGAAAACGGAATGCATTTAATAAAGATTTTCAGGACAAATGACTCAGGGAGACGCTTGAAATTCACAAAGTCGGGTTGAAACTCATACCTGTCAGGGAGACATTGTAGCACCCTGATACCTCGCTGAGTCGAGTCTGGTCTGAGTTCCCCCTAGACCCTACATTGACTGCTCTCCCGGATCTAAAAGTCCTAACTCTACTGACAGTTCCATAAACCTTGCTTCAGCCAAAGGCTTAGTCAAGATGTCAGCTCTTTGCCTGTCAGTGTGAATTTTCTCCATCTTAATGTCCTTCTTTTCCACATGATCTCGAATGAAATGATGCCTAATATCCATATGCTTGCACCTTGTGTGAAGCACTGGGTTCTGAGTAATTGTTATAGTACTATTGTTGTCACAATAGATTGGAACCCCATTAGCAAATACCTGGTAGTCCCTCAACTGTTGCCTCAACCATAAAATCTGAGCACAACAACTACCTGCAGCCATATACTCAGCCTCAGTTGTGGATGTTGCAACTGAATTCTACTTCTTGCTAAACCACGAGATCAACTTGCTCTCCAAAAACTGACATGTCCCTGAGATTGATTTCCTATCAATCCTACAACCTCCATAATCTACATCTGAATAACCTGTCAGTTCTAAGTTGTCATCTGAAGGATACCATAGTCCCATATTGACTGTTCTTTTCAAATACTTAAGTATCCTCTTAGCAGCCTCCAAATGACTTCTCTTGGGATCAGACTGATACCTAACACACACACCAACTACAAACGTAATGTCAGGCCTACTTGCAGTCAGGTACAACAACGAACCTATCAGCCCTCGATACTCAGTCTGATTCACTGAAGTCCCTTCAGTGCCAGGATCCATCTTCCAATTTGTGTTAATAGGGATCCTGGTTGGATTGCTGTTCTGAACACCAAACATATGAATCAAGTCTCTTGTATACTTGGCCTGATTAATGAAGATACCTTGATCAGTCTGCTTGACTTGCAATCCTAAAAAGAAGTTCATATCTCCCATCATTGACATCTAAATTTACCAATCATCAACTTAGAGAATTTCTCACAGAGCTGATGATTTGGTGATCCAAATATTATGTCATCCACATAAATTTGGACCAAGAGAATGTCATCACCTTCAGTGATCCTGAAAAATGTCCTATCCACGGTTCCCTTCTTAAACCCATGGTATGTCAGGAATTGAGAGAGGGTATCATACCAAGCTCTTGGTGCTTGCTTAAGTCCATAGAGTGCTTTCTTTAAATGGTATACTCTATCTCCAACCTCAAACCCGGGAGGTTGTTCAACATATACCTCTTCATTGAGTACACCATTCAGGAAGGCACTCTTGACGTCCATTTGATACACCTTAAACTTCTTGTAAGTTGCATATGCAAGGAACAACCTGATAGCTTCCAATCTAGCCACTGGAGCAAAAGTCTCATCATAGTCTATTCCTTCAGACTGACAATATCCCTTTGCAGTCTAGCCTTGTTCCTTACTACAACACCATTCTCATCCTTCTTGTTCTTAAAGACCCACTTGGTACCAATAACACCTTGATGCCTAGGTCTATCAACCAGTTCCCAAACCTGATTCCTTATGAACTGATTCAACTCCTCTTGCATGGCAATGATCCAGTTCGAGTCAGTGAGAGCTTCTTCAATGTTCTGAGGCTCTTGCTCAGAGAGAAAGCAACAGAACAATGCACTCTCACCATGAAACCGTCTGGTCCTGACTCCCTCAGTTGGATCACCAATGACTTGATCAATAGGATGATCCTCTATCTATGTTCTTTTGCCAGGAGTTGTTCCTGAAGTACCTGCAAGGTTAGTGTCTACAGGTTCATGAAATTCAGGAAAGTGAACAGAAGGGGATGAACCTGAGTCTATACCAAAGGGATTAACAAGCTCAATGTCAGGGACATTGGTTCCCTCTTGATGGGGTGACTCAGGAACCGTCACAACTGCAACAGCATCTTCATAGATGGTGCTTACCTCAGGTTGAGCCTGTTCCCCAGTCTGAGGCTCAACTATCCCTGATATGCTGGGCTTAGGAGTGGCACTTGGTTCATCATCCTGATCATCGTCATCATCCCATCTTGGAATTGGCACGACTTTGACCTTTGGATCAGGTTGATTCTTTAAGCTAAGCCTTGTCACCCTCCTTGTGACCTCCTCAGTGTCAGGATCCAACACTCTTACCCTGGACTCATTAGCAGATTCATCAAACACAATATGTGGTGATTCTTCCACAACAAGGGTCCTACAATTGTAAACCCTGAAAGCTTTACTAACTTCAGAATATCCTAAGAATATCCCTTCATCAGATTAGCTATCAAAGGCTTTCAATTGGGTCTTCCCATTGTTGAGGATGAAACACTTACAACCAAATATATGAAAGTAAGAGATACGAGGTTTCCTCTTATTCCATGTCTCATATGGGGTCTGTGCATGTTGTTTGTTCAGCATGGATCTGTTCTGAGTGTAGCATGCAGTGTTGATTGCCTCAGCCCAGAATTTCTTGGGCAATCCTGACTCAGCCAGCATGGTCCTGGCAGCTTCCTTCAGTGTCCTGTTTCTTCTCTCAGCAACACCGTTTTGTTATGAGGTTCTAGCTGCAGAAGTCTCATGAGCTATACCAAGTTCATTACAAAAGTCAGAAATATATGAATTTATAAATTCAGTGCCCTTGCCAGATCTGATTTTAGTAATGGATTGATTCTTCTCATTGCTGAGTCTCCTGAGCAACTCTGGAAGCTTCACCTGTGTTTCCTTCTTATTTAACAAGAAAATAACCCAAGTATATCTAGAATAATCATCAATAACCACAAGGGTATATTTCCTACCATTCGTACTCACAGGTGTAATAGGACCAAATAAATCCATGTGCAAGAGCTGAAGGATCCAGTCAGTGGAATGGGAAGCTTTCTCTTTGAATGAAGCTCTAACCTGCTTCCCTTCCTGACAAGTTTTGCACACATGATCTTTGCTTAAAACTTCATTAGGTAGACCATCAACAAGTGACTGTCTAGAAATTTTGTTAAGAATCTTGAAGTTCAGGTGGCTTAATCTTTTATGCCATAACCAACTGAGCTCTAGAGAGCTTTTAGCAACAAAACTAGTATTAGGAATAGTGCTGCTCCAATCAGCAAGATAAACATTACCTTTCCTGATACCTGATAGAAGCACTTGTATTGATTCGTCCTTGACTGAACATATATTCGATGAGAACTCAACACTGAAACCTTTGTCACAGAATTGGCTTACTGACAACAGGTTATGCTTCAGTCCTTCCACAAAGAACATATTTTCCACTCTGACTGTACCTATTATAAAGACACCAAAACCTTTAGTAACACCTTTTGAGTTATCACCAAAGGTTACCTGTGGACCATCTTTAGCCTGAAATTCTTGGAGAAGACTCTTCATTCCAGTCATATGCCTTGAGCATCCACTGTCTAGGTACCAAACAGCTTTGTTTGAGTCTCCTCTCCTCTTGTTGTGATCCACAGCCGCCTGCAAATGAATCAGGCTTTAGGTACCCATTGGGTGTTGGGTCCTATCGTGTCAGTTGTACCCTTCGGGATCCAGACTTGCTTCACAACCCTGATTGCCTCAGAGTGATGAATCTGTCTCCCTGAAACATCAACATACACAACTTTCTTCTTCTTTGCCTGAGAGGAAGATGGTGTATGAGTGCTAGACTTAGGCTTCATAGGAGCCTGAGTGGGTGCCTTTTGGGCTGGCTTCCTGTTCTTCCTAGGCCTGGGTGCAGCGGGTCTTGGGCCTTGTTCTTGATAAGGGACCTGTGATCTATTCCCCCTAGGCAAGTGGGGGAATGGAAAACAGTTAAAGGCCTCAGGATGCCAAAACCATGGGGGTGTCATCATGTTTGGCCTTCCCTGTTGGTATTGGCAAGCATGATGGTACCCTCGCTGACCAGTCTGAGAGCTCTTGGCCTGAGTCTTCCTCTGCTTTCGCTGAGGCTTTCTCTGGCCTGAGCTCTAAGGGACCTCCTTTGGTTGTTTTGCCTTTCCCTTGGGTTTTGGCTTAGCTACCTTAGGGGCAACCCTGACTGTGTCAACGCTTTCCTTGCCCTTATCAGTTTGACGGGCCTGAAGTACAACCTTAGGTGCACTCTGGCCTGCCTGAACAAATACCCTCTCAGTGTTGCTCCCTGAAGCAACATAAGATTGACCTTGTGAGGATTTCTTAGGAACATATCCGAGTCCCTTTTTCTCGTTCCCAAGCATCTGGCTGCTATTTATTTCCTCTCTAGCCACTGAGGATTTATTCATTGCTGCAACCTTTTGCTTGAGTGAGTCCTCACTCTTTTTCAGGATTTCATGTCTGGCAAAGAGGTCATCAAACTTACTCTTGAGTGCTTTCAGTTCTTCCTTCCTGACCAACTCTTCATCAGCCAATTCCTTAAAAAGCTTCTCTCTTGGGAGACTCTCAGCATTGATTAAATCAATCTCCTGAGTTAGTCTCACAATCTGAGTTGATTCTTTAAGATCAGACTGAGTGAGCTGATCATTCAGGTTTGAACCTCAGTACTCAATTTCTTGTTCTCCTCTACCAAGAAGACATTAGTTTCCTGCAGTCTGGAGAAATCAACCATCAATTGATCCAGGCAGATCTGAAGGTTCATTTCTCTGACTGACTCTAAGCTAAGCTCAGGATTTTGACCAGTGTAGGAACCACATACAGAGTTAGATATTACCTCAGGTTTCTCCCTTGCCATCAGGCAGACATCATCGTACTCATCATCAGAAAAGAGTCCAGGCAACCTCTCCTCAGGACCATCAGAGTCAGTTGCATCCTCAGCGACCATCGCTCACCGGTCTGCCAGTCTCTGGTCTCTCTTGGCCCTCCTGTCTTCTCTTTCCCTTGCACTCAGCTTCGGACAATCATACTGATAGTGCCCGCTCTTGTTACAGTTGTAACATGCCGGTTGCTCATCTCTTCTTTCTCTCCTTGGTTCAGGGATCCTCCTTGAGTCAGGTTCCCTCTGTCTTGATGAGCTTTCAGTCTTCCCTGAGTGCTTGTCGTCATGAGCACGTCTCTGTTCATCTCTACGATCGGACTTTGGGTCTGAGTATCTTCTTTCATCGCCACGATCTCTCCTCTGGTCAATATTTCTTCTCTCCTCATATCTCCTTGAGCTTTGGTGGGTTCCTTCAGGTTTCCTGTCACGTGAGTCCTGATAAAATTTCTTATAACGACCAAACCTGGAATTAAGCTTATCAAAGTGTCTGGCCATCAGGCTGTACTCCTCATCAAGCTCTTCCTTGCTCATCTCCATCAGTGACTTTGATGAAGATTCAACAGGTTCAAACCTGGCTTTGAACGCCACACTTTTCTCAGGAGTTTTCTCATTTTCTTCCTCTTCTGGCTGAACTTTCTTCTTTCTTTTGTTAAGATCAAATTCCAGTGCTTTAAGCTCTGAAAAAAGTAAAGTAGAAGTTATGTTACTCATATCCTGAGTGTTCTTAAGCATAATTACACTATTATCCCATCTCTCAGGAAAGGCATTCAGGATCTTTGAAGCAACATCTTTCTTTGGGACATCCTTGTCCAGTATCACCAGCTCATTCATCAACTTGATGAACCTTGACTCCATCTGATCAATTGTCTCATCAGGTAACATCTCAAATGCTTCGAATTTATGAATGGCAATGTTTCTCTTATTCTCCTTTATCTTTCCTGACCCCTCGCACGTCCTTGTCAGCTCATCCCAAACCTCCTTTGCCGTCTTTAAGTTCATCAGCCTAGCTGACTCCTCGAAGGGCACCGTATGCAAAATGATGTTTCTGGCAACGTTGTCCAGTCCCACCATCTTGATTTCATCATTGGTCATGTCTTTCCTTTCTTTTGGAACCTGCACGCCAATCTCAAGATGCTCATATCCCAGTCCTCTGACATTGGGAATAGTGATCTTGATCGGTCCCTCACTGAGAACACGCGACATCTGGTCATGGATGGCATCAAGATGTGCTTCTAATCTGAACTTCCAATAGACAAAGTTAGATACATAGAATTCAGGTAACGAAGCTTCAAGTCTCCTCGAAGTCATGATGATGCAAGTTTTATAAAAAACAAACTCAGATCTGTTCAGTGACCACCAACAGTTTCTCCTCTGAAACTATTAGTATTCAAAGTCAGTGGTCTTTTGAACCACTGCTCTGATACCACTTGTTGGTCCCGATACAAGACTGAGGAATACGTGTATGGGGGGGGGGGGAATACACGTATACCAATTTTTTAAACTTAAAACCTTACTGAGTCCCCTTTACTCAAAGTGATAAAGAACTAGGCACTAATAATACACCTACTGACTACACTTGGTGCGGGTCAGTTGGCTAACTATCAGTTTAAGTTCAGTGCGGAAATGCGTGAGCCCTGATAGTTTAAAGTCTTGTTTAGTTTGCTTTTTGAAAACCTTGATTACTCAAATG
This sequence comes from Ballota nigra, assembly GCA_947034835.1. NCBI lineage: Eukaryota > Viridiplantae > Streptophyta > Magnoliopsida > Lamiales > Lamiaceae > Ballota > Ballota nigra. Next base: position 51,580,546 of record OX344727.1, on the reverse strand, counting down.
AAGAGTGTTTAGTAAGGGCAGTGCTCTTTTTAAAAGATCAGGCTGATTGATTCAAGCCTGATAAATCTTATGCAATGAATGAACAGTTAATATGGCAGGTTTGCAATATATCAAAGCAATAAGAACACAACAAGTTTAACGTGGTTCAGAGTCTCAAGCTCCTACGTCCACAGCCTGATTTAACAGGAAATCCACTCAAGGGATTCTTATTTTTAACGTGCCAAGGTGCACCAAGATCAGCTACCTCACTGACCTGTACAAACTTCCTTACTAACTAACTTAACTTACTTCCAACAAACCTAACTTTAGGGTTTTGGTTTCAGTTTGGATTCCAACTAGGTTGAAATTATCCTTACAAGACAAAGTTATGCTATGGGTTGGATAATCTCTCTAAGCTTAAGATATTGCTTGTACGCTTTTGGAATACAGATTAACTCTCAGTTGCTAAGAAACACTTGGGAAATTTGAAGGGTTTTGAGTGCTTCTTCTAAAGACTGAATGCTTCGAGTGCTTGAGAGTTTGAGTAATTTCTGGCTTGGAAATTTCCCGTAACCTTGAATGGGTTCAAGGCCTTCTGTATTTATAGGTGATTTGAAAAACTATCCGTTGGAGAGATAGCCTTTCTTGTCATCTATGTAGAGTGGCTTCAAACGGACATATCTTCATGCAGCAGCCGTCCTTGCATGTAATTAGGTATATGCATTAAATACACATTAAATGCTTGCCCGTTGAAAATGCAATATGAAGTCAGTCTCCTGTCAGGTTCCGTACGTGCGTGTCCTTCTCGGATTGGTCCACGTCATCAGGTTGGTGAGAATGTCAGAACTTATTCCTAGGCTTCAGGCTTGTCTTATTAAGTTCTCTTTGTCTTGAGCTCACCGGCCTTGTCCTGACTCTGACATTCCTTTTGCATTGCTTGGCTCTACTCCAAGTCTTCCCATAAACTCAGTATCATCTTGTTCCCTTCAGGACTGAGTAGTAATGACCTCAGAGTCATACTCTTCATCACTGAGACTTACTCAGCCAGCTTAGAGGACTGCCATAAGCTCAGGATGGTAACCTTCTTCTTCAGGCTCTTATCTTGATTGTCATCAGTAAGTGCTCCTCTTACTGAGTATCTGTGAAGTGTAAAATGACTAAGTACAAATCCTAACCAAGACTAGTCTGTCAAACAAATGCAAACATCTTTTCAGGGGCTTTGGGATCTTATCAAAACTGACATTGTCCCAACAAGGTGACCAGATGAGGTGACCAGATGAGAGGTGACCAGATGAGGTGTCCAGACCAGAGCAGATGTGTCACCAGAGCAGAAGAGTCATCAGAGCAGATGAGGTCTGACCAGTGGAGTCTGCCAGAGGAGTTTGCCAGAGGAGTCTGACCAGAAGACATCTCCCAGATGAGGGAGATGGATTAGTTCATCCACCTAGAGACTACGAGTAATCTGGAGACAAGGAGATTTTGGAGTTCGATGATGGAGAAGAAAACAATCTGGAGAGTCAACTGATGGAGGATTGATTGATTGATTGGTATCAATCTTGCAAGATCCAATTAATGGAGGAGATCAATCAATCAATATAATCAATCTGTGATTGATTATATTCCTCCAATTGTGGTTGTTTGAATTTCTAGCTTCCAACGGCTAGTTAATTCTCACAACTATAAATATGAGTGTTTTGGTTGAGTTCATAAGAGAGTGACAAGAGTCGGGCAAGAGCACAAAGCACACGAACTCTCCACTCACTCACCTTGTTCATTCAAGTTTATACACTCTTTTAGGAGTTTTAGTTGGATCTTATAATCAATTTGTTCACCTTGAAAGGTTGTTGTAAGCAAGTGTACGAAGGAGAGAAGTTGGTACTTCCCAATTCCAGTAGTGAGTAAGTTGGTTGGAGAGAAAGTCCCCTTTGGAGAAAGGGAGAGTGGACGTAGGACCTGTTGTCCGAACCACTATAAATCCTTGTGTTATTTACTTTACTGCACATTAAGTTTTCTGCATTTCTTTTAGCACTTTCTTAAAAGGGTTTTCTTAAAAATAAACTCAAAACGCTTTCCGCTGGATAATTCTTTTTTGGACCAACAAGTGGTATCAGAGCAGTGTGTCCTAGACCACTGCTTTGAAAAGCTTTTGGTGGTCACTAGGGCAGATCCAATTTTTTTAAAACCCAAATATTTGTTGTGCTAACATTTTTTGCAGAAATGGGCTCAAAGAGAAGTAGTAAAAGAAACACTAGAAGTTACTCCAAAAGAAGCTTCGCATATGAGGAAGATGAGGTATCCACTTCTGGTTCATCATCCAATTTGAAGTAACAGACTAGGTATGTAATCGAACTTCCTCTTCTTTTTCATCTTCTTCTTTTTTTGGACAATCAGAGGAGTCTGATATGCAGAAGATGCTATTAGATCTCCAAACTTCTATACAACTTTGTCAAAAGTTGGAAGATGAGAACTCAAAGCTGAAAGCAGAAAATCAGAAGCTTTCACAATGTCTAGGCAACTCAGCTGATCTACTAGCTAAACAAAATCATACACTGGTTGAAGAGTCTTCTGACTTGACAACCAGGTGTACTGAACAAATTAAGCTGATAGAAAGGTTGGTTGTTGAAAACATTGAGAAAGACAATGAATATAACCTGCTCAAAGCTAAGTTTGATGAATTATTCCACCAAAACAAAATTGTAAGAGAAAGTGAGGACAAGCTCAAGATGAGATTGGAGCAGCTGACTACAGCAAATAATGTTGTGTCAAACATAATTGCCTCATCTCAAAGAGAGCATGATAAAACAGACCTTGGTTATTCCAAACCCGAATCCTCACATGTTCAGAAAGAAGAACAGCCTAGAAATTTTATTGATAAGGGCAAGAGGTTAGCCGACCAGACAACTCAGTCTAATGGGCAGATGAGTTCTAAAACTCAAAAACCCAAAAGGCAGAAGAGGAATTTTAAGAAGGGTTATACCCAGAATAAAATACCTCAGCCAGGCCAGCAGAGTAGAAGACAGTCTGGATCTTCTCAAAAGAGGCAGAACCAGATGACTTCTACTCACCTGCAGAAGACTTTCAAGTCATCTGCCAGACCACCTGGAACCTTTGATGGTTCTAGCAAGACTTATTCTTATCAACATAATTTCAAGACTGTTGCTTTAAGACAAGTTACTTCTTCTACTGGACAAGCTCATAAGAGTAGAAAAACCTCTAGAAGAAATAACCATGTCAAAGGTTCTTTTGTTGAATGTGTTTTTGTGGATATGTATGGAAGAAAGATAAGATCACCTGATTCAAAAAGGGATGATCTATTCTTGTGGCTTCCTAAACATTGTGCTAACCCCCCTGGACCCAGAAGGGTACCAAAAACTTGATTGCCTACAGATACACAAGAAGACCAGCTGATGTTTTGCCCCAATATCAGCTGAGTAGACTTTGAGGGGGAAGATCAGTTGACCCAGCCTGTTAGATTTTTTATCTTGTTACTTCAAATTTTCTTGTCTTGTTTTATTTAAGTTCTTTCAGTTTTAACATCATCAAAAAGGGGAAAATTGTTAGGATATAGATTAGATGTTTAGAAGATGTTAAAACAAGAACTTGTAATAGGACTAGTTGAACCTGTTAGTCAGCTACAGATTAGTCTAGGTCTAGAATAGGTCTTTGGTTAAGGGGAAAGAAATCTGTGCAGACCAGATGAGATGACCAGATGAGAGGTGACCAGATAAGGTGTCCAGACCAGAGCAGATGTGTCACTAGAGCAGAAGAGTCATCAGAACAGATGAGGTCTGACCAGAGGAGTCTGCCAGAGGAGTCTGACCAGAAGACATCTCCCAGATGAGGTTCAGAGCAGAGGTGTTACCTGACCAGATGAGACCCCAGACCAGACGAGTCCTGACCAGATGAGGGAGATGGATTAGTTCACCCACCTAGAGACTACGAGTAATCTGGAGACAAGGAGATCTTGGAGTTCAATGATGGAGAAGAAAATAATCTGGAGAGTCAACTGATGGAGGATTGATTGATTGATTGGTATCAATCTTGCAAGATCCAATCAATGGAGGAGATCAATCAATCAATATAATAAATCTGTGATTGATTATATTCCTCCAATTATGGTTGTTTGAATTTCTAGCTTCCAACGGCTAGTTAATTCTCACAACTATAAATATGAGTGTTTTGGTTGAGTTCATAAGAGAGTGACAAGAGTCGGGCAAGAGCACAAAGCACACGAACTCTCCACTCACTCACCTTGTTCATTCAAGTTTATACACTCTTTTAGGAGTTTTAGTTGGATCTTACAATCAACCTGTTCACCTTGAAAGGTTGTTGTAAGCAAGTGTACGAAGGAGCTGGTACTTCCCAATTCCAGTAGTGAGTAAGTTGGTTGGAGAGAAAGTCCCCTTTGGAGAAAGGGAGAGTGGACGTAGGACCTGTTGTCCGAACCACTATAAATCCTTGTGTTATTTACTTTACTGCACATTAAGTTTTCTGCATTTCTTTTAGCACTTTCTTAAAAGGGTTTTCTTAAAAATAAACTCAAAATGCTTTCTGCTGGATAACTCTTTTTGGGACCAACAGTTTAGAAGTCTCAAAGGTTCAAGAACGAAAGAATTAAATGAAAAGAATCAAAAGAAGTATCTAAACTACGAATTCGTAAGATCAAAACCTCATTTACAAGTGTGAAACTCTCCCAAAATCTCTCTACCAAGCTCTGTGTATGTCAAAATATGAAAAGTGATAAAAAGGTATCTAAAAATGAGCTTGAGATAGGGTATTTATTATCAACGGGCCGAAAATAGGTGAAAAAGCCGAAATCACGCAACTTGGGGTGGTGGTCGAGCGGTGGCGTTTGACCTCTCCTTTGGTCGAATGGGTGGCTTTCCAGAGCACTTCGGGTGCTCGACCTAGCGTGTTGGGACATTGTCAGTTTTGATTAAGATCCCAAAGCCCCTGAAAAGATGTTTGCATTTGTTTGTCAGGCTAGTCTTGGTTAGGATTTGTACTTAGTCATTTTACACTTCACGGGTACTCAGTAAGAGGAGCACTTGCTGATGACAATCAAGACTCAGAGCCTGAAGACGAAGTTTACCATCCTGAACTTATGGCAGTCTCCTAAGCTGGCTGAGTAAGTCTCAGTGATGAAGAGTATGACCCTGAGGTCAGTACTACTCAGTCCTGAAGGGAACAGGATGGCACTGAGTTTATGGGAAAGACTTGGAGTAGAGCCAAGCAATGCAAAAGGAATATCAGCGTCAGGACAAGACCGGTGAGCTCAAGACAAAATGAACTTAATAAGACAAGCCTGAAGCCCAGGAATAAGTTCTGACATTCTCACCAACCTGATGACGTGGACCAATCCGGGAAGGACACGCACGTACGGAACCTGACAAGAAGACTGACTTCAGACTGCATTTTCAATGGGCAAGCATTTAATGTGCATTTAATGCAACCACCTAATTCCATGCAAGAACGGCTGCTGCATGAAGATATGTCCGTTTGAACCACTCTACATAGTTGACAAGAAAGGCTATCTCTCCAACGGATAGTTTTTTTCAAATCACCTATATATACAGACGACCTTGAACCCATTCAAGGTTACGGGAAATTTCCAAGCCAGAAATTACTCAAGCTCTCAAGCACTCAAGCACTCAAAGCATTCAGTCTTTAGAAAAAGCACTCGAAACCCTCTAAATTTCTCAAGTGTTTCTTAGCAACTGAGAGTTATTCTGTATTCCAAGAGCGAACTAGCATTATCTTAAGCTTAGAGAGATTATCCAATCCTTAGCATATCTTTGCCTTGTAAGGATAATCTCAACCTAGTTGGAATCCAAACTGAAACCAAAACCCTAAGTTAGGTTTGTTGGGAGTAAGTCAGTTAGTGAGTTAGTAAGTGGAGTTGTATAGATCAGTGAGGTTAGCTGGTCTTGGTGCACCTTGGCACGTTAAAAACAAGAATCCCTCGAGTGGATTTCCTGTTAAATCAGGCCGTGGACGTAGGAGCCTGAGTCTCTGAACCACGTTAAACTCCCTGTGTTCCTATTGCTTTGATATTGTGCATGCTTGCTATATTACTTATTCATTCATTGCATTTGGTTTATCAGGCTTGAATCAATCAGCCTGATCCTTAAAAAGAGCATTGCCCTACTAATCACTATTCAGTTTTGAGTAAAACAAGTTTTTCAGAAAGCAAACTAAACAAGACTTTAAACTATCAGGGCTCACGCATTTCCCCACTGAACTTGAACTGATAGTTAGTCAACTGACCCGCACCAAGTGTAGTCAGTAGGTGTGTTATCAGCTCCTAGTTCTTTACCACTCTGAGTAAAGGGGACTCAGTCAGGTTTTAAGTTTGAAAAATTGGTATACGTGTATTCCCCCCCATACACGTATTCCTCGGTCTTGTATCGGGACCAACATAGCGCTGGTCGAGCGGTGGCGCTCGACCACCTTTGGTCAAATGAAACCTTAGGTCGAACGAGGGTGCTCGACCTGCCCTGGTCGAGCATTTCCTTTGGTCAAATGGGGGTGCTCGACCTCACCCTGGTCGAGCGGCTCCAACTCTCTGTAAGTCCATGTGTTCGAGCAACGCACTTGGTCGAGCAGTGGTGCTCGACCTCACTTGGTCGAGTGTCTTCCTTCTTTCAACTGAGTGATACTTTTCCTTGCACGAACTAATACTATTCGTATTTCTTCAATATCTTCTCATCCGGGCATCCGTTTGAGTCGATTCAAAGTCCTACGAACTCCATTTTTCGCCCTCTATCCATCTATGAGCATCAAAGAGGCAAATTCATCAGTTTATGAAAATTATACTCAATTGACTCTAAATACTCACAGAATTCACTCAAAACACGGGCAAAACGAGCTATAAATCATAACAATTTCACGCCTAATCTACCCCCCAAACTTACCATATTGCTTGTCCTCAAGCAATGAAACAATAAGTCAAGTGAATTGTTAAGAATGAATCAAAGAATCCAATCATGCAAGTAATAAAGCTCAAGTTTCAAAGATCGATCACTCATACACAAACTCACCCCCTTTATCATACTCATGCATAAACAATAAGAACCCCCAAAATCAAACATGGATGTGCTCTCGACGATGTGTTTCTCTCCCTCACAAGTGTATATCAATAATAAGGGACTCACTCAATCAATCAATCACACATATAAGCAGCCATGGGCTTATAAGCACTCTCAACTTCGACCATACTCTAGAATCCATGCCGAATAAAAAAGGACTTTATCAAGGTTGTAACGTTGGCTCTTTGGACAAGTGGGTTAACTATATGGGATAAGTGACTGAATGGAGAATAGAAAAATAAAACTTCGGTATTTCGAGATAATGAACAGAATACTTCAACTTCTTCATGCAATGCACTTTCAATTCCAACTACTATCAACACTTCAATTTTTTTTTTCTTTTCAACTCTTTTCACTTTTCAATCACTTATTTCCTCTTTTTATTTCCTTTTTTTTTTCACAACACACATGAGCTCATATTTTCTCTTGCTCATTCTCAAATTATTGTTCTTCCCCACACCTCAAAGCTTTAATACACCTTTTCTCATAATACTCAACCAAAATATTTCTGCATTCTCATCTCAACTCGATCCATTCTCATTCACAATTTTTCCTATTCTCCACTCAGCCAAGTTCTCTGTTGTCTTTTCTTGCTTTACCTCAATGATGCTGGTAAAGTTGCCTATCCGGATGTCAGTGATGACCACTTCATCATCAGAATCTTCCTCCTCCGTCATTGGCTGCTTTCCCTTGTCAGCCCCTGCAGCATCAGTCCCCTCTTCAGGGTGCACTGAAGGCAGTTGTTGAGTGGTCACAACCGCCTGCTCAAGCACAACTGAGCCATCTCGAAGTTCGGGTAAAATACCTTCAGAACTAGGAGTCTCCTTTGGTGCCTCCATATCATCCTCCTTTGCCTCAGGGCAGTGAATCCCTTCACAGACAGATGTGTCATTGGCAGATGAACCAACCTTGTTGGTCTCATCAACTGATCCACCCTTGGACGTAGCCCCATTATCACCTTCCCCCTGAGCACGAGGCTCGGAGACCACTGCATCTATCTACTTCGCAGTTTCCTCCACTTCCTTCTCATCTACACCTCCCTGAGCATCATCATCCTTAGGCTCATCATCGAAGTCCTCCATCATCTCAGACCTTATTTTCTCCACCAGCTGTTTCAGATTTTTGAAGTTTAACAGTTGTAGCCAGCTGGTCAAATTGAAGTAAGAACACAATCTGGCCTCCTCCTTCTCCCAGTGCTCCTAGCCTCTGTCATCGACAAGCATATGCTGCTCCTGCATATTGGATTGCTTGAAGTCGAGCCAGACCTCTAGCTCAATGACATTAGAGCACAACTCCCTGTATCTGTGTAAGTTGGGCCAGCACTTCCATGCCCACTCACAGGCATTTCCCCTTAGTGTATTCTCGTACATGCCACCCATCAACCCGGCATCCAGCTCCTCCTCTCCCGCCATGTCAAGAAACTCATCGGCTGAATCTCCTGCGGTAGTGGTTTTGGGCAGTCTTTGGGGTTGGGGTAAGACGGGAAGTCTTCAGGGTTGGGCGTGGAAGTGTTTGGCTCTAGGTTATGGTCAGGCTCAGTGATGGGTGTAGTAATGCGCTCTGACTCATTTTGGGGAGAGGTGAGGTCAGGATTTGATGAGGGTAGGGTAGGTTCAGTTGGGTGAGAGGTTTGATCAGGGTGGGTTGTGGTAGGCTCAGTGATGGGTGAGGTTGAGGGTTGGGGTTCAGTGGGGTTGGACTCAGGTTGCAGCATTTCTGCAGTATCAATTGTTTCTCTGACCTGCTCCAAGTCAGAGGCTCTTGGAGAGCTTGACTCCTCCTGTACTGAACTGATCTCCTTTAGCTTCTTTGCCGGAGATCTCTTAGGCCCTTTCTGCAGCCTCTTCAAAGGCCTATCCACCAATTCTTCTCCGCCTGATCTGACGCCATCGTCAGTCTCCTCAGCCTCAGAAACGGCCTTCTTGGAGACTTTCTCAGTCCCTTTTCATACACCCTTAGCCGTGGCCTGACTCTTCAGCACCACTTTCAGCTTGGCTTTCTTCTCCTCCAAAGCCTTCTCCTCTCTCTCTTTCTTCGCCTCCTTCTCAGCAGCTATCTCATCCTCAGTCTCCTTCCCTTTCTCCAGGAGTAGGGTTGTAATCGAATCGAATCGAATAATCGAAGCGCATATCACTGTATTCGATTCGTATTTGTTTAATTATTCGAGTATTCGTATTCGTATTCGACTATTATTCAAATATTAAAATTGATTCGTATTCGATTCGAAATAGATATTCGAAACTATTCGAGTATTCGATTCGATTCTTTTTTTTTTGAAAAAATATTTCATATAATACTATTCGAGTATTCGATTCGAAATTGATTCGTATTCGATATTGTTTAGGTATTCGATTCGATATACCCGATTCGAAAAATTTATGGGAAAAATTATACAACAATAATCTAAATAATGTATTATGTAATATCGAAAATTATACTAAATCATTAGAAATTTTCTGGAAAAAAGAAGGCAACCGAAAAAGACAAACACATTACATTCACATCTTTCAATTATGGTTGGAGAAAAAGTATAGACGGTATACTTTTGTGTGAAAATCCTAAAAAAACAAACCATCTATGGAAATAAATTTCGGATATATCATTTGTATTGATGGGAACATAGAGCATTGAGGACAAACATGAAAATTCAATATTATCATATATCCAAAATAAATCTGGACAAATTTCATACACAATAGCAAAAAAAATTAAATTGTAACTATGAGCACTCTAAACCAACATTTTAAAGCAGTTCATCCAAAAACTTAAAGTAAAACAAAAAAATACAAGGAGAAAGAATATTGGAAGGATGCAGATCTAGCAGAATCCTTAATCCAAAGGAAGTGGATGAAGGATATTAGTACCAATCGAGCACCCACAGATCACCGAAGTTGAGAAAAACGCCGATGTGCAGAAGAGGTGAGGAAAGAATCACCATGAAATGGTGAGAAGTGAGGACCGATGAGGTGAGAGCGAGCCGCAGCTGCGAGAGAGCAATTTTTGTGTTAGGGGTTCGATTTCAAGCTTAAAAGTCTTTAAATTGAAATCTGATGGGCTTGGACGTATGGTAGAAGAGAACCCATATGGACTTGATAAATGGGCCAGAATACACATGAATAATGGCTTAATAAAGGGCCTTAACCTTTTCCTTTTATTAGAATAAAAGGCCTTAACTGATAATTCTTAAGCTTTTTATTCTTTTTTCTTATTATTATTAATATTTATATCATTATTATTTTATATAATATATATATATACATTTATTCGAATACTTACGAATATCGAATTGAATATCACAATTTTGTATTCGTATTTGAATACTAATCGAATCGAATATTAATATTTAAATTCGAATCATAAAATTTTGAATACAAATACCGAATCGAATCAAAATTATTTGATTCATTTACAACCCTATCCAGGAGACTCTCCACTTTCTCCAGTAGGGCAGACACCACCTTCTTGCCCTTAGAAGTTGGTTTCTTCTTCTGACCCTTAGAGGGACCATTGGGGTCAGGGATGCCAAGGATGGCATAGGTGTCAGCCGCGGTGGAGAACATCACCTTCTTGGAGGAAAGATCATCCTCCCAGTCAAAAGTGCAACCCTGACATGTATGAGCTATCAGGATCGACATTCTTGTGCCGAACGGAAGGATGGCGCCCACTGAGATGTGTTTCTTGTCCTCATCCTTCTTCAGCTTGTCCCGAGTAGCCTGACTTAGTTGATCAAGAAAGAACTGCTCCCAATTGGCCTCACTGCCATCCACCAAAGCCCCCATTATTCTCAGCTTTGGCAGGCTCAACTGCTCCTGAGACCCAGTTGTGCCCATGATCATCTTAGAGACGATATCCACCATGGCACGGTACTCAGGCTTGAGTGTCTCTTTGTGTTACCTCGCCCTGAACTCTGGCGACCCAGATTTTGTCCAATCTTTAAGGAGTTCACCCTCCTTATTTTCTTTGTAGGTCCTGGGATTGATTCCAGAGCATAGAAGTCCGTACACCTCCTTCACGGCCTTCCTCAGGTCGATCGTCCGAGTCTCCACATTGTAGATCTCCTCACCATCTTGCTTCTTTTCCCCAGTAGGCACCAAAACAATTACCTTCGTGAATAATTCACCCTTGTGAATGAATAAATTCAGGTACACCTCCACTACTGCCTTCGAAAGAACATAGGTGGGTTTCTTCGTGATAAACTTCTCCAGCTTGGCATCCGTAATCCATTTGAAAACTGGAAGAATTTCTATAACAGATTGACTGGGTCCATCCATAGACAAGATGTGCTCCATGTTTACCAACTTGCTCTTGACAACATCCTCAAGTTTGTCCGTAGACCAAGTGGTGTCAATGAATGCCATTTAGAGAATTAGGGTTTGAGAAATTTGCAAGATGAAAATTTGAACGAGAGAAAGTTCAGTGTGCTTAATGCGTTTGTGTTTGCGTAAATTTCTCAAATGACATTCTTGATTGATATAAAATGAACAATTACTCAGACGTGGGGTTGAGATTAATCCTGAATTTGAAATTTTTTTAAATGTAGGGCCAGAATCAATCTCAACATCAATCATTTCCAGTCAGTCATATTCCGTATAAAATGGACACGTATATGAAAAAGTAATTGCGTGCATTAAATGCTCCGACACGCATGGGTTTAAATATGAAAAGGCACATTTTAATGAAAATGGTCAGCATTTAATGAAGATTTTCAGGACAAAGGACTAAGTGAGACGCTTTAAATTCACAAGAGTCAGGATTGAACCCATGCCTGTCAGGGAGATATTGTAGCACCCTGATACCTCGTAGAGTCGAGTCTGGCATGAGTTCTCCCTAGATTCTATACTGACTGCTCTCCCGGATCTAAGAGTCCTAACTCCACTGACAGTTCCATAAATCTTGCTTCAGCCAAAGACTTAGTCAAGATGTCAGCCATTTGCTTGTCAGTGTGAATTTTCTCCATCCTAATGTCCTTCTTCTCTACATGATCTCGAATGAAGTGATGCCTAATATCCACATGCTTGCACCTTGTGTGAAGCACTGGGTTCTGAGTGATTGCTATAGCACTATTGTTTTCACAATAGATTGGAACCTCATTAGCAAATACTTGGTAGTCCCTCAATTGTTGCCTCAACCATAAAATCTGAGCACAACAACTACCTGCAGCCATATACTCAGCCTCAGTTGTGGATGTCGCCACTGAATTCTGTTTCTTATTAAACCACGAGATCAACTTACTCCCCAAAAATTGACATGTCCCTGAGGTGGATTTTCTATCAATCCTGCAACCTCCATAATCTGCATCTGAATAACGAATCAGTTCTAAGTTGTCATCTGAAGGATACCATAGTCCCGTATTAACTGTCCTTTTCAGATACTTGAGTATCCTCTTAGCAGCCACCAAATGACTTCTCTTGGGATTAGACTGATACCTAGCACACACACCAACTGCAAAAGTAATGTCAGGCCTACTTGCAGTCAGGTACAACAATAATCCAATCAGCCCTCGGTACTCAACCTCATTCACTGAAGCTCCTTCAATATCAGGATCTATCTTCCAATTGTTGTTCATTGGGATCCTAGCCGGATTGCTATTCTGAACTCCAAACTTCTGAATCAAGTCCCTTGTATACTTGGCCTGATTAATAAAAATCCCTTGATCAGTCTGCTTGACCTGCAATCCTAAGAAGAAGTTCATCTCTCCCATCATTGATATCTCAAATTTATCAGTCATCAACTTAGAGAATTTCTCACAGAGCTGATGATTTGGTGATCCAAATATTATTTCATCCACATAAATCTGGAACAAGAGAATGTCATCACCTTCAGTGATCCTAAACAAAGTCCTATCCATGGTTCCCTTCCTGAACCCATGGTCAGTCAGGAATTGAGAGAGGGTATCATACCAAGCTCTATGAGCTTGCTTAAGGCCATGGAGTGCTTTCTCTAAATGGTATACTCTATCTCCAGCCTCAAACTCGGGAGGTTGTTCAACATATACCTCTTCATTGAGTACACCATTCAGAAAGGCACTCTTGACGTCCATTTGATACACCTTAAACTTCTTGTATGTTGCATATGCAAGGAACAATCTGATAGCTTCCAACCTAGCCACTGGAGCAAAGGCCTCATCATAGTCTATTCCTTCAGACTGACAATACCCCTTAGCAACCAATCTTGCCTTGTTCCTTACTGCAACACTATTCTCATCTTGTTCTTGAAGACCCACTTGGTACCAATAACACCTTGATGCCTAGGTCTATCTACCGGTTCCCAAACCTGATTCCTTGTAAACTAATTCAACTCCTCTTGCATGGCTATAATCCAGTTCAAGCCAGTGAGAGCTTCTTCAATGTTCTGAGGCTCTTGCTCAGAGAGAAAGTAACAGAACAATGCACTCTCACCATGGAACCGTCTGGTCCTGACTCCCTCAGTTGGATCGCCAATGACCTGGTCAATGGGATGACTCTCTAGTCATGTTCTCTTGCCTGGAGTTGTTCCTGAAGTACCTACAATATTAGTGTCTACAGGTTCATAGAATTCCGGATATTGAACAGAATGGGATGATCCTGAGTCTATACCAAAGGGATTTACCAACTCAATGTCAGGGACATCGATTCCCCCTTGATGAGGTGACTCGGGAACCGTCTCAGCTGCGGCCGTATCTTCATAGACGGTGCTTACCTCAGATTGAGCATGTTCCTCAGTCTGAGGCTCAACTGTCCCTGATGCGCTGGGCTTAGGAGTGACTCTTGAGTCATCTTTCTGATCGTCGTCATCATCCCATCTTGGAATTGGCACAATTTTGACCTTTGGATCAGGTTGATTCTTTAAGCTCAGCCTTGTCACTCTCCGTGTGACCTCCTCAGTGTCAGGATTCAACACTCTTATCCTAGACTCAGTGACAGATTCATCAAACACAATATGTGGTGATTCTTCCACAACAAGGGTCCTACAGTTGTAAACCCTGAAGGCTTTACTGACTTCAGAATATCCTGAGAATATTCCTTCATCAGATTTGCTATCAAAAGCTTTCAACTGGGTCTTCCCATTGTTGAGAATGAAGCACTTGCAACAAAAAATATGAAAATAAGAAATACGAGGCTTCCTCTTGTTCCATGTCTCATATGGGGTCTATGCATGTTGTTTGTTCAGTATGGATCTGTTCTGAGTATAGCACGCAATGTTAATTGCCTCAGCCCAGAATTTCTTGGGCAATCCTAACTCAGCCAGCATGGTCCTGACAGCTTCCTTTAGTGTCCTGTTCCTCCTCTCAGCGACACTATTTTGTTGTGGGGTTCTAGATGCAGAAGTCTCATGAGTAATACTAAGTTCATTACAGAAATAAGAAATATATGAATTTATAAACTCAGTGCCTTTGTCAGATCTGATCTTAGTAATGGACTGATTCTTCTCATTGCTGAGTCTCCTGAGCAACTCTGGAAGCTTCACCTGTGTTTCTTTTTTATTCAACAAGAAAATAACCCAAGTATATCTAGAATAATCATCAATAACCACAAGGGTGTACTTCCTACCATTCATACTCACAAGTGTTACAGGGCCGAATAAATCCATGTACAAAAGCTGAAGAACCCTGTCAGTGGAGAATGAAGCTTTCTCTTTGAATGATGCTCTGCCATGCTTCCCTTCTGACAAGTTTTGCACACATGATCCTTGCTAAAAACTTCATTAGGTAGACCTTCAACAAGTGACTGTCTTGAAATTTTGTTAAGAATCTTGAAGTTCAGATGTCCTAATCTTTTGTGCCATAACTAACTGAGCTCTAAGGAGCTTTTAGCAACAAAACAAGTATTGGGAATAGTACTGCTCCAATCAGCGAGATAAACGTTACCTTTCCTAATACGTGATAGAAGCACTTGTGTTGATTTGTCCTTGACTGAACATATATTTGATGAGAAGTCAACACTGAAACCTTTGTCACAAAACTGGCTTACTGACAACAGGTTATGCTTCAGTCCTTCCATAAAGGACACATTCTCCACTCCTATTACCAAGACACCAAAACCTTTAGTAAAACCTTTTGAGTTATCACCAAAGGTTACATGTGGACCATCTTTACCTTGAAACTCTTGGAGAAGACTCTTCATTCCAGTCATATGCCTTGAGCAGCCACTGTCTAGGTACTAAACAACTTTGATTGAGTCTTGTCTCCTCTTGTTGTGATTCACAGCCGCCTGCAAACAATTTAGAATTTAGGTACCCATTGGGTGTTGGGTCCTATTGTGTTAGTTGTACCCTTTGGGATCCAGACTTCCTTCACCACCCTGATTGCCTCAGAGTGGTAAATCTGTCTCCCTAAAACATCAACATACACTACTTTCTTCTTCCTAGCCTGAGAAGAAGATGGTGTATGAGTGCTAGGCTTAGGCTTCACAGGAGCTTGAGTGGGTGCCTTTTGGGCTGGCTTTCTATTCTTCCTAGTCCTTGGTGCAGCAAGTCTTTGGC
This sequence comes from Ballota nigra, assembly GCA_947034835.1. Taxonomy (NCBI): domain Eukaryota; kingdom Viridiplantae; phylum Streptophyta; class Magnoliopsida; order Lamiales; family Lamiaceae; genus Ballota; species Ballota nigra. Next base: position 51,565,019 of record OX344727.1, on the reverse strand, counting down.
CTTTCCTATCAAAACCATGGGGGAGTCATCATACTTGGCCTTTCCTGCTAGTATTTCCATGCATGATGATACCCTCGTTGACCAGTCTGATGACTCTTGGCCTGAGTCTTCCTCTGCTTTGCTTAGGTTTTCTCAGGCCTGAGCTCTCAGGGGCCTCCTTTGGTTTCTTGGCCTTTCCCTTGGATTTTGGCTTAGCAACCTTGGGGGCAACCCTGAATGTGTCAACATTTTCTTTGCCATTATCAGTCTAGCGAGCCTGGAATACAACCTTCTTTGTATTCTGGCCTACCTGAACAAAAACCCTCTCAGTGTTGCTCCCTGAAGCACATGAGATTGACCCTGTGAGGATTTCTTAGGAACATATCCAAGTCCCCTTTTCTCATTCCCAAGCATCTAGCTACTATTTATTTCCTCTCTAGCCACTGAGGATTTATTCATTGCTGCAACCTTCTGCTTAAGAGAGTCCTCACTCTTTTTCAGGATTTCATGTCTGGCAAAGAGGTCATCAAACTTACTGTTGAGTACCTTCAGCTCTTCCTTCCTGACCAGCTCTTCATCAGCCAGTTCTTTCAGAATCTTCTCTCTTGGAAGACGCTCAGCATTGATCATGTCAATTTCCTGAGTTAGTCTTACAATTTGAGCTGACTCTTTCAGATCTGATTGAGTGAGTTGATCATTCAGGTTTTGAACCTCAGTACTCAGTTTCTGGTTCTCCTCTACCAAAAAGACATTAGTTTCCTACAACCCGGGGAAATCAACCATCAATTGATCCAAAAAGATCTGAAGGTTCATCTCTCTAGCTGACTCTGAGCTTAGCTCAGGATTTTGACCAGTGTATGAACCACAAATAGAGTTAGATGTTACCTCAGGCTCTTCCCTTGCCATAAGACACACGTCATCGTACTCATCATTAGAAAAGAGTTCAGGCGACCTCTCCTCAGGACCATCCGAGTCTGTAGCTTCCTCAGCGAGCAGGGCTCTCCGGTCAGCGTACCTCTGGTCTCTCTTGGCCCTCCTGTCCTCTCTTTCCCTTGCACTCAGCTCTGGGCAGTCATACTGGTTGTGCCCATTTTTGTTACAGTTATAACATGCAGCTTGCTCATCTCCTCTTTCCTTTCTTGGCTCAGGGTTCCTTCTTGAGTCAGGTTCCCTTGGTCTAGATGAGCTTTCGGTCTTGCCTAAGTACCTGTCATCACGAGTACGTCTATGTTCATCTCTTCAATCGGGTTTTGGGTCTGAATATCTTCTTTCATCGCCACGATCTCTTCTCTGGTCAGTATTCCTTCTTTTCTCATATCATCGTGAGCTTTGATGGGTTCCTTCAGGTTTCATGTCACGAGTATCCTGATAATATTTCTTATAAGGACCAAACCTGGAATTAAGCTTTTCAAAGCGTCTGGCCATCAGGTTGTACTCCTTAGCAAGCTCTTCCTTGCTCATCTCCATCAGTGACTTTGATGAAGACTCGGCAGGTTCTGACTTGGCTTTGAACGCCACGCTTTTCTCAGGAGCTTTTTCTTTCTCCTCTTCTTCTTGCTGAACTTTCTTCTTTCTCTTGTTGAGATCATATTCCAGTGCTTTAAACTCTGAAAAAAGTAAAGCAGAAGTTATGTTACTCATATCCTGAGTGTTCTTTAGCATAATTACACTGTTATCCCATCTCTCAGGAAGGGCATTCAGGATCTTAGAAGCAACATCTCTCTTTGGAACATCCTTATCCAACATCACCAACTCATTCATCAACTTGATGAATCTTGACTCCATCTGATCCATCGTCTCATCAGGCAGCATCTCGAATGCTTCGAACTTCTGAATGACAATATTTCTCTTGTTTTTCTTTATCTTTTCTGATCCCTTGCACATCCTAGTCAGCTCATCCCAGACCTCCTTAGTCATCTTTAAGTTCATCAGCCTTGCTGACTCCTCGAAAGGCATCGTATGCAGAATGATGTTCCTGACCACATTGTCCAGTCCAACCATTTTGATCTCATCATTGGTCATATCCTTAGGAACCTGTACGCCAATGTCAAGATGCTCATACCCCAGTCCTCTGACAATAGGGATGGTGATCTTGATGGGTCCTTCCTTGATAACACGCGGCATCTGGTCATGGAGGGCATCTAGATGTGCCTCAAGTCTGAACTTCCAGTAGATAAAGTTAGAAACAGAGGATTCAGGCAATGAAGCTTCAAGTCTCCTCGAAGTCATGATGATGCAAGTTGTTGGGATATTGTCAGTTTTGATTAAGATCCCAAAGCCCCTGAAAAGATGATTTGCCTTTGTTTGTCTTTGTCAGGCTAGTCCTGGTTAGGATTTATACTTAGTCGTTTTACACTTCACAGGTACTCAATAAGAGGAGCACTTACTGATGTCAATCGAGACAAGAGCTTGAAGATGAAGATTACCATCCTGAACTTATGGCAGTCTTCTAAGCTGGCTGAGTAAGTATCAGTGATGAAGAGTATGACCCTGAGGTCATTACTAACTCAGTCCTGAAGGGAATAGGATGATGCTGAGTTTATGGGAAGACTTGGAGTAGAGCCAAGCAATGCAAAAGGAATGTCAGCGTCAGGACAAGACCGGTGAGCTCGAGACAAAAAGAACTTAATAAGACAAGCCTGAAGCTTAGGAATAAGTTCTGACATTCTCACCTACCTGATGACGTGGACCAATCCGGGAAGAACACGCACATACGGAACCTGACAGAAGACTGACTTCAGACTGCATATTTAATGGGCAAGCATTTAATGTTCATTTAATGCAACTACCTAATTCCATGCAAGGATGGCTGATGTATGACGATATGTCCGTTTGAGCCACTCTACATAGATGACAAGAAGGCTATCTCTCCAACGGATAGTTTTTCAAATCATATATAAATACAGAAGGCCTTGAACCCATTCAAGGTGACGGGGAATTTCCAAGCCAGAAATTACTCAAACTCTCAAGCACTCAAAGCATTCAGTCTTTAGAAGAAGCACTCGAAACCATCTAAATTTCCCAAGTGTTTCTTAGCTACTGAGAGTCATTCTGTATTCCAAAGAGCATACTAGCATTATCTTAAGCTTAGAGAGATTATCCAATCCTTAGCATAGCTTTGCCTTGTAAGGATAGTCTCAACTTAGTTGGAATCCAAACTGAAACCAAAACCCTAAGTTAGGTTTGTTGGAAGTAAGTTGTTAGTGAGTTAGTAAGGAGTTTGTATAGGTCAGTGAGGTAGTTGATCATGGTGCACCTTGGCACGTTAAAAAAAAGAATCCCTTGAGTGGATTTCCAGTTAAATCAGGCCGTGGACGTAGGAGCTTGAGTCTCTGAACCACGTTAAACTCCCTGTGTTCTTACTGCTTTGATATTGTGCTTACTTGCTATATCACTTGTTCATTCATAAGCATTTGGTTTTATCAGGCTCGAATCAATCAGCCTGATCCTCAAAAAGAGCACTGCCCTACTAATCACTATTCAAAATTGAGTAATCAAGTTTTTCAGAAAGCAAACTAAACAAGACTTTAAACTATCAGGGCTCACGCATTTCCGCACTGGACTCGAATTGATAGTCAGCCAACTGACCCGCACTAAGTGTAGTCAGTGGGGAGATTATCAGATCTGAGTTCTTTATCACTCTGAGCAAAGGGGACTTAGCAAGGTTTTAAGTTGAAAAATTGGTATACGTGTATTCCCCCCCATACACGTATTCATCAGTCTTGTACCGGGACCAATACAAGTTTTATGAAAAGCAAACTCAGATCTGTTCAGTGACCACCAACAATTTCACCTCTGAAACTATTAGTATTCAAAGTCAGTGGTCTTTTGAACCACTGCTCTGATACCACTTGTTGGTCCCAGTACAAGACTGAGAGATATGTGTATAGGGGGAATACACGTATGCAAATTTTTCTAACTTTCAAACTGACTGAGTCCCCTTAACTCAGAGTGGTGAAGAACTCAGGGTTGATAACACACCTACTAACTGCGCTGAGTGCTGGTCAGTTGACAAACTATCAAATTGAGTTCAGTGCGGAAATGCGTGAGCCCTGAAGGTTTATAGTCTTGTTAATGTTTGCTTTCTGAAAACTTGATTACTCTATTCTGAAGTAGTGATCAGTAAGGCAGTGTTCAAGTTACTGATCAAGTTGATTGATTCAAGCCTGATAAAACTGATGCAATGAATGACTTAATGATTAAACAATAAGAACAATATCAAAGCAATAAAGAACACAAGGACTTTAACGTGGTTCAGAGACTCAAGCTCCTACGTCCACGGTCCTGATTGAACAGGATAATCCACTAAGGATTGGCTTATTTTTAACGTGCCAAGGTGCACCTAGATCAACCAACTTACTGACCCTTACAAACTCCTTCCTAACTCACTAACTAACTTCAACCAACAAACCTGACTAGAGGGTTTTGGTTTCAGTTTGGTTTCCAACTAAGGCTTGTGATTATCCTTACAAGACTAAGCTATGCTAAGGATGGATAATCACTCTAAGCTTATGATATTACAATAAACGCTCAGTGGAATACCGAATAACTCTCTTTGCTAAGAAACACTTGGAAAATTTGAGGTTTTTCGAGTGCTTCTTTCTAACGCTGAATGTTTTTGAATGCTTGAGAGTTTGAGTAATTTCTGGCTTGGAAATTTCCCGTAACCTTGAACGGGTTCAAGGCCTTTTGTATTTATAGATGGATTTGAAAACTATCCGTTGGAAGAGATAGCCTTCTAGTCATCTACGTAGGGTTGTTCAACGGATACATCTCCCATGCAGCAGCCGTCCTTGCATGGATTTGGTAATGCAATTTATGCTCCATTTAATGCTTGTCCGTTGAAAAGTGCAGTCTGAACTCAGTCTCCATGGCAGGTCCGTACGTGCGTGTTCTTCCTGGATTGGTCCACGTCATCAAGTTGGTGAGAATGTCAGAACTCATTCCTAGGCTTCAGGCTTGTCTTATTAAGTTCTTTTTGTCTCAAGCACAATAGTCTTGTCCTGACACTGACATTCCTTTTGCATTGCTTGGCCCTACTCCAAGTCTTTTCCCATTACTCAGTATCATCCTGTTCCCTTCAGGACTAAGTTAGTAATGACCTCAGGGTCTTACTCTTCATCACTGACACTTACTCAGCCAGCTTAGAGAGACTGCAATAAGTTCAGGATGGTGCTCTGTGTCTTCAGGCTTCAGTCTTGATTGTCATCAATGAGTACAGTCTTATTGAGTTCTTGTGAATTGTAAAATCACTAAGTACAAATCTAACCAAGACTAGCCTGACCACTAAGGCAAAACATCTTTTCAGGGGCTTTGAGATCTAATCAAAACTGACATTGTCCCAACAACCACCTCCACCCTTTTAAATTCTTCATCCTTCAACTCCTTGCCTTTATCCCTATCAAGACAATCAAGATCATAATGCTCAAAGGTTAAATCATTAAGTGAAGGATTATCATAATCACGTATATAAGAAAGGTTAGGGATGGGAGGTGTGTCTTCAACATAAGGATCAATGGCATCAATGAAATGACAGCTCTCATCTTCCTTTGGGTGTTTCATGGCCTCATATAGGGAAATTTTCACCTCTTGATCATCTACCTTTACCATGATCTTCCCATTCGCCACATCTAACACCATCCCAGTCGTGCCTAAGAAAGGTCTTGCCAAGATCAAAGGCACGTTCTCATCTTCCTCCATGTTGAGCACTACGAAATCAGCTGGAAAAATATGATCTCCAACTTTAACGAGGACGTCTTCAACCACACCTTGAGGTCGAGTAATAGATCGGTCGGCGAGTTGAAGCGTCATCATTGTCGGCTGAAGTTCTCCACCCTCCAACTTCTTAAATAGTGACAACGGCATCAAATTAATGCTTGCTCTAAGGTTGCACAACGCTCCCTTCTTGACTTCATTCCCGATATCACATAAGATCGTGAAGCTACCGGGATCCTTCAATTCGTGGGAAGCACTTTGTGCACTAATGCACTCACCTCATGGTTAAGCTGCACCAACTTGGGCTCATCAACTCTCCTCCTTTTAGCTATCAAGTCCTTAAGGAACTTGGCATAATTAGACATATGTTCCAAAGCATCATAAAAAGGAATGTTAATATGCAACTTTTTAAAAATATCAAGAAACTTGGCAAATTTTTCATCTAATTTTTTCTTCATGAACCGCTGCGGATATTGGACCGGTATCATAGATTTGGGTACCCCCCATTCATCTCGCTCGGTCTCTTTCACGTTCTTCCTTGCTTCTCTTGCCTTCTTCCACTTTGAAACTATCTCAATCTCCCCAATCTCTTCCTCCTTGTCTTTACTTTTCTGAGCATCTTTTACCTCAACTGTCTCATCCCCATCTTTCTTATGTTCTTGACCCTCCATCTCAATCTCCTTATGCATCTCTTCAAGATCAACAGGCATTGGAGGACCATCATATTTGGTTCCACTTCTTAGCTGGATCACCTTGCATTGCTCTTTTGGATTCCCCTCCGGCATAGAAGGATTTTTCCCGGGCTCTCTACCCAATGATTTCACGATCTGGCTAATCTGATACTCAATCGAAATGAACCGCCTATTGTTCTCTTGCTGAATTCTATTCAGCTCCATATCCCTCTTTTGGATATCTTGATCACGCTGATCATTCTTCTTACTCATCTTCTTCACATCATACTCCAGAGAGGGTAGCCTCTTACCACCTTGTGCAGAATGACACGTAACATCTCATCAGTGGTAGCACCTCCTTCTCCTCTGGGGAGTTTTGAGCCAGGGTCGACATTTGGAGGTACAATTATCCCCGCTCTCGAATTACTATAAGAGAAATTTTCATTCTTCCTCCATTGATTCTGAGGAGGTTGTTGGCCTCCTTAATACCCCTAAGTATTCCTCCATTGATTCTGAGGGGGCTGTGGACCCGGTGGTACAAATGGTTGACCATAAGTTGGTCGCCCCTGATAATTTCCACATTGATAGCCATTCTGATTATAATTAGGCCCTCCCATATAGTTGGCCTCCTCATGCTGGCTTGCTGGGTGGTCCACTTTCTCACTCACTGCAGTATTCTTACCACTCAAACTCTGGCCGACCTCCAAGTTACTTATCTTCTCCATCATTGCCATCAACAGCTTTCTAGTACCATCACTCTCATCCATCTGATAAGCTCACTGAAACTCTTGTGCCTCATTCCATTGTCCCGTATTCTTGACAATGTTATCAATAATCTCTCTACCCCGAACTGCACCATAATTCAGGAATGCTCCACTAGCACATGCATCAAGGTGGTCTTGACCTGCCTTGCTGGCTCCACAGTAGAAATAAGCCATGATGTCACCTTCATTGTACCCATACTGCGGGCACTCAATGAGCATATTATAGTATCTCTCCCAAGCCTGACGTAAGTCCTCTCCTGGCTTCTGCTTGAAAGATGAGATCTCTAGCCTTGCTTTGATTGTTCTCGACAGAGGGTAGAATCGCTCGAGGAACAGACGCTCGAGCTTGGCCCATGTGGTTACACCTCCCCGTGGGAGCGTGTTATCGTACCACTCCTTCGCGATTCCAGTTAACAAGAAATGGAACAACCTGAGCCTCTTGGCATCTTCAGACATGCCATTATAGTTGAAAGTTGAGGCAATCATCAGAAAATTCCTCAAGTGAGTATGAGGATTATCCTTTCCGACCTCTCCCTTGAATTGATTTTCGACTAGCATCTTCAGGATCCCTGGGGATATAGAAAAGTTATTTGCCTCCACTGGTGGCAATGCTACATCATTATAATATCGTTGCGGCTGTGCCGCAAACCTTCCTCGAATTGTCATACTAGGATCAGCGTTCTGAGAAACGTGCTGAGGATAAACTGGTGGTAGAGGTACTTGCGGAATAGGAGGTTGGTTATAAGTAGGGTGTGGAGGGTAGTATGGTGGGTACGGATATGGTGGATATTGGTAAGGATAAGGTGGGTTGTTTTGTGGGTAGACAGGGTTGTTGAAGGGGTTATTTGGGTTTTGTGGATTTTGGTGGATGACTTGATTCTGGTTTACAGCGAAATTGCTTTGGGTCTGTGGAGTTGGGTTTTGGCTGGTGCTCTCCCCATGAGGTGTTTACTTTTGGTTATCGACTCATTTAGCACCTTCAACCCATTCCACATTCCATTCATGCTCTTCAGCTGCGAGATCCAAATCTCCGCTGAAATTCTGATTCAAATTCTCGTCATCACCTCCTGCGGTATTCATCCTTCTCTGGAAGACTCGATTTCTTCTGGCTATAGTCTCAGGGTCTATCTTTGTTCGATCTTCACTTGTTTCTCCCTTCGAGCGTGTTTTTATATACCTGAGTACTCAACAAGAAAGATCAAATGCACTAGACTACAAGTAATAAACAGAAAATAAAAGCACTCACCACTAACTACTAAACTATCTCCAAGTCCTACTCCATGAACATACATCCCCATCCCCAGCAACGACGCCATTGACTTGAACGCAAAATACTAGCTATACTAGTAGTTACCCCACAAGAGTATGGGATCCCTGTAGTATTTGCAAGAATAGGGACCAAGTAGTATTGAACCCAAAAGAAGGTATGTATGCGAATAGAGCCCTAAAGATCTACGCGTCGTAGTTAATATAAGTTTGTGTTCGGTTTCAAGAATTATTTTAATCTACTCTATATTCCATTACTAATAATGCAAATAATGAAATCAAACAAATAACTAAGGGTTTAATCAAATATGAGATGGTGATGCTCAGGATAGGAATCCCTACGTATACTAACGGAGCTAGTACGATAACTAAAATAACCGTGATGTGCAAGTATTAATCCTAAGTGTACTAAAACTAGGCAATCAACTTCCCTAATCTAGCACCAGATTGAAAGACTAAAAACTCAAGAATTAACCCTAATACTTCGTCATATCAACCTACTTCACACCCCACTAAACAAGTTATATGGATTATGCTTAATTAACGAGACCCTTATTTACCCAAGGTGATACGGTCGTCCTCCCTAGATAAACCGTTAGATTATAAAACCCTTCTATAACCCTATCGTTAAGCCTACTCGTTATCAAAGAGTGATAAGATCGTCCTCTCTCTAATAATTTTCGTACTCAATTCTAAGATAATTCTAGGGTTTATTTTAAGAATTCAATTAATTAAGAGAACTAGCACTAAACATCACAAATTATTCTAATTACGTACCAACATCCTACTTCTACGAGTTCATCCTACCCCAAGCATTCAAGGGTTCTAGCCTAACATGTTGAATACGAAAACAAAAGCAATTGGTCGGACAATAAACATAAACATGATGAATTTAGTTAACGAACTAAAAAATATATGCTAGGTTTAAATCAATGAATCAAGTCTCAAAAACGAATCTCCATTAATAATAAAACTAGGTCTGAAAGTATTAAGTGTTGAAGGAAGAAATAACGGAAAGAAAACTCTAATCTATGAATTTGTTGTTCAAAACCACGATTACACTTGCAAAATCTCTTGCTCAACTCTCCCCAAGCTCCTCTCTATCAAATTCTATCTCTAAGTATCAAGTAGTGTCCAAAAACGTGCTCAGAACAAGGTATATATAGACATGAGCCGGTTAAAAACGTCATGGGCCGAAATCTCCCGCAAAAGCATCCTACTCGAGCACCTACTCGAGTGCTTAGTGCTCGAGTAGTTCCACACGAGCACTCAAATCTAACAAAACATAAAAACCGCTCAAGTCCCTTTGCTCGAGCACTAGTGCTCGACCCACGACTACTCGAGCAGTAAGTGTTCGAGTAAAGCCTACTCGAGTGCACTAATCCTCCAGAAACTCGACTGCTCGACCCCTCATGCTTGAGCACTAAGTGCTCGACTTGAATCCCCTTGAGCACCCTGCTCGAGTGCTTGAGCACTTCGTGCTCGAGTTCACCTCCTTGAGCACCTCCAACTAACACTTTAGCTTGCTCGAACTAATGTTTTTCGTATTTCTTCAATATCTTCTCATCCGGGCGTCCGTTTGAGTCAATTCAAAGTCCTACGAACTCCTATTTTCCCCCTCTATCCATCTATGATCATCAAAGAGGCAAATTCATTAGTTTATGAAAATAATACTCAATTGACTCTAAATACTCATCAAAATTACTCAAAACACGGACAAATCGAGCTATACATCCTAATAATTTCACGCCTAATCACCATGCCGACACACAACTTTGGGGCTCCACTGCATTCCTAAATCTAAATCCATTGGGTTCGATAACTACTGGGTCCTAGTTTACTTTCACTACTACGACGATCTCGTACTCTTGGGGAGGAGTAGGAAAATATTTTCGAAAAACTCCGACCAAGTAAAAAATCTCTATGGATTTTATTTTCTTATAGATATATTCCTACGAATTATTATCTTGATGAATAATATTCTAAATATTATTATTGGAAATTCATATTTAATTAAATCTAATTTAATTAAATATTAATAATAACTAATTCCAAATATAATTATTATTATATTCTCCATAAATTAAATACTATATCCAATACAATATTTAATCAACCAACTATAATTGGTAAATTGTCATTACTTATTGTGTGACCCACAGACCCTCGTATATCGAGCGATTAGTCAAATACCGGTCTTAATTGAACCCTAGACAATAAATCAGACATTCTCAATATACGAGGTATGTTGCGAGGAAATCTGCAATTACCTATAATACTGTAGACTATTGTGATATCTTCCTTCCATTCGCGAATACCTGATTAAGTTTTGAACACGATGAAGTGTCTATTCAAATAACTTAATCATATTATCTTCAATCATTAATTGATCAAGTATATCACACATAGTCACAAAGTCTAAGTTGGTGTGCGTCGGGCGACGACTTAGATTCAATTATGATGAGAAAATGAGTATTCTCTCTAAATCCACATTCGAGAAATGAATCTCATTCTTGGCTCAACTACCACACACGTGCATTTCGTGATGAACCTAATCCATGTCATATCTTGATCGAAGATATTTGGGAAGAGTAGGACAAGACGCTCAGATGCGCTTTATCCGCCTCTTTGAGGTGGTAAACCCCCACCTTTGTGGTAGTTTCTTACTATCTCCTGCATCAACATTACATTGTCTGCTAAAGATCTCTCCTTAACAAATGCTGCTTGGGTCTCACTAATAAGAAAGCAGGACTTGTTTCAACCTCCCTTGGAGGGTGCAAGCGTCGGTCATGGTCAAAGTTCATCACTCCACACATATCGTGTGTATTGACCTCAAGTCAGAGGAGTATCACATCGCTCCCACTAACTGAGACACTCGTAGACACATTATGTGGAATTACATCAAACGGTTTCTCGGATGGGTATGACAATACTCTCTAAGGTATTTGTGCATCCATTATGAGATACCTAGTATCTCGTAGTAAGTGAGATCTTACTACACTCTCTTAAGAGTATAATGCATATCGCACACCAATCTCAATTGTATCATCAATATCTCATTCTTGATGATCCTTGATTGGGGCCATTTGAGAATTATACTTAAGTCATATGAGTTCTCACTCACTTAATGACAGTAGTGATTCATGGGAATACGGATAAGAATAAATACAAACAATCAAACACTATATTCATATTAGTGCAACGCTATACATTTAATATTAAATCAATAATAATATTAAACCAAAAATGAATATCATCTTAGTATTATGTCCTCACAAAGGATTGTCTTCAGGATACTAACACTAATAATACACTCATGACATTCTCACTAGAGCTTCGATGCTTGAATCGAAGTCGTTTTCCACTCCACTACCACCAGACGACACGTTTGTCCGCTTTGGTAACCCTTACAAGGATCCTACTCTTTATCACTCTCTGGTTGGCGCTCTACAGTACCTAACCATAACTCCCCCAGATATATCATATGTAGTGAATCACGTCAGTCAATCTCTGCATGCTCCAACTACTGATCATTTTCTTGCTGTGAAGCGTATTTTGCGCTACGTGAAAGGTACAATTAATTTCGGCCTCACCTTTTCCCCTTCTATGGAGTTCGGTATTCTGGGTTATTCTGACCCTGATTGGGCTCGTTTGTCCAGACACTCGTCGTTCAACATATGGCTACTCTATTTATCTTGGGGGTAATCTAGTTTCCTGGAGTGCCAAAAAGCAGTTTGTCGTTGCTCGTTCGAGCTGTGAGTCAGAATATCGTGCACTAGCAAGCACCTCTCAAGAAATGATTTGACTCACTCATCTCCTTCATAAGCTACGTACACTACCCCCATCGCGACCTGTCTTTCTTTGTGATAACAGAATTGCTCTATTTCTGAATCAAAATCCCACTGCCCATAAACTTGCAAAATATATTGACATTGATTGTCATTTCATATGTGAGTTAGTCTCGGGCAAACGGTTGGACACCAAGTTTATTCCTTCCAACCTTCAGGTCACTGACATTTTCACAAAGTCTCCCTAGACATTTTCACAAAGTTTATTCGTTCGAGCTCTGTAAATCTTTGAGATTTATTTTTTCTTGTAAATATGTTGTAATCATATTATTTATAGTGGAATATTGATCACCTTATTAAATGGTGAATTAAATCAATTCTCTCAGAATAGCTTAATATCTTTAAGGCCAAATCCTCTTGTTCGTTCTTTCTAGCATTTTATACCTAGACTTAGCAGGTTTATTTCAAGCCCACAACATGTCCTTACAATAATTTTAGACGGCCCATTAACGATCAATAGCAGCTCCAAGTTTAGGAAAAAGGAAATGGAATTGGAAGCCCATTAATTGGTAATACTTTCGTCTCCAAATATTTTGCACAGTTTACTATTCATCTACTATAAAAAAAATCTCTAAGTTACACTTCATTTCACATATAATTACACATTAAAACAATTTTTTAGTGGAATATTTATAGTGGAATATTGATCACCTTATTAAATGGTGAATTAAATCAATTCTCTCAGAATAGCTTAATATCTTTAAGGCCAAATCCTCTTGTTCGTTCTTTCTAGCATTTTATACCTAGACTTAGCAGGTTTATTTCAAGCCCACAACATGTCCTTACAATAATTTTAGACGGCCCATTAACGATCAATAGCAGCTCCAAGTTTAGGAAAAAGGAAATGGAATTGGAAGCCCATTAATTGGTAATACTTTCGTCTCCAAATATTTTGCACAGTTTACTATTCATCTACTATAAAAAAAATCTCTAAGTTACACTTCATTTCACATATAATTACACATTAAAACAATTTTTTTTTTCATTTACTTAAATGAAACAATAAACCTTCAAAAAAAGTATTTTACTCATTCGAATACAACTAATCAACTCTAATATTAAAAAATTTAAAACGTTAACTGTAAAAAGTATTTGGGGAAGGAGGTTGTATCATTTAGCTACCCATTTTAACGGAAATGATCACATGCCCACCGATAGACACATAGTAATATACTCCCCACGAATATGTTAACGGCATATAAACAAGAGACTCATTATATATTTTAATTAGTTGTTTATATCTGCTTCTTCCGTGTTACTAAAAACATTTGCAGTGAGTATATCCATTTTAATTAGCAAATGAAACATGCAAGCCATATAATGGGTCCCACGTCAAAAATAGAGAATAATTTTAGAAAGGAACTTGGGCTCCATATCTAATTCGATCTTAAGCCCATTAGGCAGCCACCATATTTGACCAAGAAGAAAACCCATGGACTTGGTTAATAATATTCAGCCCATGATATAAGTACACGGCATCCCTTACTTCCATGAATGAACACAAATGTTGAGGAATATTGATTCCTATGAACCAAAGTACTCCCTCCGTCCACGAAAATTTTACCCGGTTACTGTAGAGCACAGTTTTTAATGAAAATTGATATTTTATTGAAAAATTGAATAAAGTAGATAAAGTAAGAGTATTGTGGTGGGTATTGTGGGACCCATTTTTTGTTTGTGAGTGTAGTTTATTTCCAAAAGAGGAATGGGTAAAAATTTGGTGGACGGACAAAAAAGGAAAGCGGGTAAAAATTTGGTGGACGGAGGGAGTACCAAACATCTATTTGGAATCTCATTCCTATTCCATAGCCTCAAAATGGCAAAATCTCCGCCCTAAATCTGCACCAAAATGGATTCTCGCGGTTGTAAGTTATATTAAAAAAAATTACTATAATTTAAGGGCTTTTCTGCTGCGCCCCGGGTATCTATACCCCAATCAATATTAACCTTTGGATCAAATTCACTTTTAACATGAGTTCGTTAGATATTTTTGGGGTTTTCTGCTACTTGTTTAGCAGGTTTTTTTATTTCTACTACTTATTTGACTTTGTCCCCACCCTACCTTCTCTCTCTTCGTCCCCACTCCTTCTCTCTCTTCATCTTTTTCTCCATGTATGTAGCAGGTTTAATTCTTTTCCTTCGAGTAATTTTCTGGTGATACTGTTTTTAATTTTCAACGCCCCTTGGAGGATTTCGACAAGTTTGGAATTAAAGTCTGAAACATTTACTTCGCAAGGTCGAATTTTATCTCATTTTTTAATCTGGGTTTGAGTTCATGAGGTTATTCGTGGGTGTATGTGTGATCTGTTCTTCGTTACTTTTGTGTTTCTAATGGCTTGTGTATTCTTTGTTTTCCGGTTGTCGTGACCTGAATTTTTGTTCACCTTTTGTTACATAATTTATGATTTATTACTCTAATTTTGTTATAGATGTGGTTGTTTTGTGTTTGTCTTCGATAAATTTCTAGATTCCGGCATGTTCTCTATCTATGATAATTGTTCTTTTCCTTATTGTGAAATTCTGTATTTTTTTCTGAGATAATATACCTATTTATTCAGGTCTTTATTTTAGACAGAAGAAAGAGAAGACATAGAAGATGAAACATGAGAGAAATTTTCGACTGATGTAACTTGGAGAAACAGAAAGAAAAATATGGGAGAAACAAAGAAATGAGAATAATCAGAAAAGTCGGAGTAAAATGTGGGGGAAAAAAATTCTATAATTAATTTTTAAATTTTTTTTTTATATCACAATTTTTGTGTTTTTTATGCCAAAGTAAAGAAAGTTAAGTGGTTATTGAATGATTCACATAAAGTGGCGTTAATAATGGGAAGGTGGTTTTTTTTTTTTTTTTAATTTTTTAAAGTTGTTTTTATATCTAAATAAATATCGAGTCTATATGACATATGTTATCATTATTTCAAAATCAAATAAATAAATTTAAAATAAAATCTGATGAGAATGTAAAATAATTTAAAATGATGATACAATTAAAAATATATAGAGTATGTATAGAGTGAAATTGGTTTATATATAAATCATTGAAGGGTATTAGTTGTTTTCACTGAAGAGTATTAGTTGTTTACACTGAAGAGTCTTAGTTCATTTTCACCGAACAACTAAGACTCTTTAGTGTAAATCAGTAATACTCTTCATTGAAAACAACTAATACTCTTCAGTGAAAACAACTAATACCCTTCACGGATTTATGTATAAACTAGTTTCACTCTATACTTTGTCAAATATATATCACAAAATTTAAAAAACACTCGATTAATATATAAATCTAACAAATATAATCTATATGTTTTAATTAATTTGAAAATTTATAAAACCAATTTAAAAAAAATCCAAAATTATGATATTTGTTTGATTACTCAAATTACCAACTCTTCCAAGAAACTCGCTAAAACTTTAATATTTTTGGGATAATTAACGATAGTGATAGTATTTAAAATCTTATCTTAAAAAATAAATAAATTATGATAATAACTAAAAATATTATATATATATATATATATATATATATATATATTAACGTAATTTTTTTGACAAGTACTAAAAGATTAAGATAGAGCAGTTGACCAAATCTAAAATTGATGAGTATATAGGATAGAGATCTTCTACTGTGCCTAATACACAGCACCACATACTGTGGTGTTAAACGCCACCGTTTAAATCAAATTAAAAAAAAAAAAAAAAAAAAAACTTTTTTTATTGTTTGATTGCATGTAAATAATAATAACTTACCTCCACTTTTAAGGATTAAATCGTGGTCTAATTCTAATATATAAATTTATCTCCACTTTTCCACTTTTTTAGGATACAATCGCAGTAGATGAAGAAATTTTATTTTATTTTTTTTCCATTTACTTTCCCTTGTTATTTAAGATTTGTATATAATTTTTTATTTAAAAAAAATTATATTAGTTTATATAATTTGACAGCAAGGGTTTATAATTTTACTATTTTTCCTCCTTTTTTTTCTTTTATTTGGCACCGTCTTCATCGGTAGAAAAAACATTTGATATCGATTTTTTTTTTCATATATATATTTTATTATCCCTCGTTCAATATTAGTAGTCCTACTTTTTTACTGTTATTTTTTGTCATTTGGAGGGTATTATGAAGTATTGTGAGGTTCATTTATCAATATATTTTTCATAAACAATAACTTTATTGATATATGAACTTTACACTACCTTAAAATACCCTCCAACTTATGATAAAAAATAACAGCCCAAAAAGTAGGACTACTAAATTGAACAGAGGGAATATTGATCTTTTATTATATATATATATATATATATATATATATATATATATATCAAGAGAATAATGTAGAATTTTATTTGAGAAAAAATAAAAGACAAGAGTAGGGTTTATATGAAAACGTTTCATAATAAACTTAATATGAAATAATTTTAGAGTGTCATTAATCTCATCAGAAGTATCATTATACCTGTCAGGGGTATCACTAATCTGGGTCTGTGGTATTATATTGTAATAATTTTAAATTTTCTTGAACTCAAACTAATGATACCCTGATGAGATTAATGATACTTTAAAATTGTTTCATGATAAACTTATCATGAACTATTTTTATATAATACTTTGTCAAATGAGATAAAACAAAATTTAATAAAAAATTGAATCGGGAAATATGGAAGAAAAAAAAAGAACAAACCAAACATTAAAGTTAATTGAAAAAAAAAAAAATTCTTTATCCACTAGAATTAGACCTCGGTTGTCTCCTAAAAAAGTGGGGTAGATGATCTCTATCCATTATTAACCTGTACTCATACAATAAATTAAAAAAAGATCTTTTTTTTTAATTTGAGTTAAACGGTGGCTTATAATACCACAGTAGGAGGTGCGGTGTATTATGCACAGCAGAGGATCGGCATCCGAGTATATATTAGGTGGAATTGATCACATGCCCACCGGTTGACATAATATTATATACCCACCGCGAATGTGTTAATGACACATAAGCAGGGGTTCACTATTATTTTAATTAATTGTTTATATCTGCTTATGTGTCATTAACACATTCGCGGTGGATATATAATATTATGTCCACCGGTGGGCATGTGAATATATTAAGATGGTAAGCTATTCAAACAATTTTGGTTAGATTTGTTATTTATATTTGAAATTGGGTATTCTAAATTGAATTTTATAATTCGATTTCATATTCGAGTACAAATATATTTTTTAATCCGATTAGTTTTCAAATACAAATACAAAATTATGATATTTGATTCTATATTTGTAAATATTTATTTAAATATTCAATTATATATATACGGAGTAACTCTCTTGTACACTTGGTGCACGGTGCACTCACTCAAGAGTTGGTCACAATTACATTGAAAAGTTAGTTTCAATTACACTGAAAAGTTGGTTCCAATTACACTAAAAAGTTTACACTAAAATTGATTTTCAATGTAAACTTTTCAGTGTAATTGGGAACAACTTTTCAGTGTAATTAAAGTCAACTTTTCAGTGTAATTGAGATCAACTGTTGGATGAGTGCACCGTGCACTGGGTGTATGTGAGACTTTGCCATATATACGAATATAGAATATAGTAATAATAAATATAACTATTTATAAATTTAAGTTCATTATAATTATTTTAAGGATATTAATTCTATATTATTTTAACTAGTAATAATAAATATAACTATCTATAAATTTAAGTTCATTATAATTATTTTAAGGATATTAATTCTTTATGATTTTATCTAACAATTGGGCTTTTAGGCAATCCATAATTTAATTTAATGCTTTAATTTAAGAAAAATATTTTAATATAATATAATTATAAAAAATAAAACCTGAATAAATTGAAAAAGAAATGCAGGTCTACGTTCGTCATTTGTTTATAAGAGTATTATTTCGTAAATTTGATAATTAGCTTTTTCCTCAATTATGTATTTGATTATGTTATGCAAAAACTTTAAATTTATGGTTTGTTTGTAAATTCAAATAATGGAATCAAGTTTGAAATGAATATTTGAATACTATTTTCTTGGAACATGCTTGGGAAAATAAATTGATTTTAATATTCGACTCGAGTATTCATATATTTTTTAACGGCAAAGTATTATATGAAAATAGTTCATGATAAGCTTTGTTGGGAAAATCGGGGTGCCCGAAATCTATTCAGAATGAAATTTAAATACGAATTTAAATACAATTATTACTAGCATGAATTAATCCTAATTAATTCAAATAATAATTCCAACAACTAATTTTCATCATGCATGTTGAATTAATTTCACATATTAACCAGGCGGAATAAACAAGTAAATATGCGATTAACGTACCTCTTGTAGAATTGGCCTTTGGATATACGGGACAATTACGATCTCGCTCTATCAACCCAAAGTCTTCTCAAGTATTTCCCTTTCACCTCACTTGATCACCGGTGGGAGATGCTTTCAAGTAATTTAATAAACTAAGGAAAAAGAAAAATATCTATGCTTCTTGATTTTTCCAACACATGGAATTATGTACTTGGGGATGAAATAATCATCCCCTATTTATAGATGGAGGTGGCCGAAAATTTCAAGGAATATGAGCCTTGGAGAAAATCTTTTCTTAGACTCTAAGAAATCTTGAATATAACTCATATATTCTTTTCTCCAAAATAAAATATTCCACAAAAATCTCACCCTCCACAATAGGTGTAATTTTCGAAAATTTCAAGGATGAAATCCAAGATTTGGATCTTCTTGAATATATGAGATATTCTTGTATTCCTGGAATACATATCTTCCATAATATCTTTCCAAGAAAATCAACAAAATCTTATTTCTTTTTTATTCCTTATTTTCGAAAAAAAATGATGAAAAATCAGCATTAATATATTCTTTATTTTAATCACCTTATCATTATTGGGCTACTTGAGGGGCCTTAAGGAGAATTAAGATTGGACCTCCTAATGGACTTCTGAATTTCAATATTGAGCCCCAATATAATTCAGCCCATTAATATTAATTATTACCACTAATAAATTAATATTGCACTATCCATCTTAATCCATATTACGATAATATGGGCTCCCGGTTATTATTTCCCGCGTTTAAGATTATCAAGTCCATTAATTAATTAAGCTTCTGAATAGCTCTAAATTAATTAAAATATTTCACCTTGGAGTAAAGACAGCTCAACATTATTATTCGTACCGAAGAAACTAATTCTTCACTTGCAAGATTTGGTACAATAAAACTTCTGAGCCCACCAAGGGGACTAATCACACGAGTCGTACTCGCACGCGTTTCTCCGTATTAAATCTTAGCAACCGTAGTATGATTAATATTACTGCCCAAGAAATAAAGTTCGAAGTCGCAATGATTCTCACCCAACATAAATCAAATCAGTAACTATTAAGCACACACGGTCCTATTTAAGTGACGGAGATTAATAAATCAACAACCACTGAGGTCTAATTCTTCACCTTTCAGAACAGAAGAATTTATCCTCGCTGTAGGACCTCTTCAACACATACTAAATGTGCTAGTGCAATCTCTTAGTCAAGACAGACCAATCTGAGCCTTACACATCGACCTTTCACGGCGGATTGTTCAATTCCACCTAGGTCGTGAAAATGTACGTTTAGTTACAAGTAAACTGTTAATGTTGTCTTCCGTGATCGGGTATCACCACATCATTAACTACAATGTAACATGTACTATTTATAGAACGGTTTGCAATAGAAATTCAACATTCAATCATAACTAAAGCAAATGCGATAAAAGAATTATTCTAATAAAACGAGTGTTTGATACACGAGTTATACAAAGTAAAAGCATACTTTCATGTATAACTCCAACAATCTCCCACTTATACTTAAAGTCTGCTTTTAGTATACATCACGCATGTCTTAGTGTAGTAGTTCTACGTGACATCTCATGTCAACCTACACTAACCTAATAATTCCTCCCACTTATACTTAAAGCAGATTGGCAATCGTATTGACTCCCATTCCATCCACATGTCTCTCGAATGTATTCAGAGGCAGACCCTTTGTGAATGGATTTACTAGGTTGTCCCCGACGCATATCTTTGCCACCTCTTTATCTCCTCTTTTAACGATTTCTCGTATAAGATGATATTTTCTTTCTATGTGTTTGCTGGCCTTGTGGGCTCTCGGTTCCCTTGAATTTGCAACTGCTCCGACATTGTCACAAAAGACAGTTATTTTGTCGGGTAAATTCGGAACAACGTCCAAGTCCACTAAGAAGTACTTGAGCCAAACCGCTTCTTTCGCTACTTCACAATCAACTACTTATTCGGCTTCCATGGTCGAATCTGCGATGCATTTCTGCAAATCGCTTCTCCATTTCATGGCTCCTTCTCCCATGCAAAACACACTACCCGAGGTAGGTATTTTGGAGTCTATGTCTGATTGGAAATTTGAGTCCGTGTATCCCATGAGAATTAGACCGTCTGACTGTTAAATCAGCATTCCATACCAAGTTCTTTTCAGAAACTAAAGAACGCATTTAATTGCAATCTAATGTGCTTTCCCGGGGTTACTTTGATATCTTGCCATCATGCCCACGACAAAGCAGATATCCGGTCTCGTACACAACATTGCATACATAAGACTTCCTACGTCCGAAACGTACGAAACGTCTTTCATGTCATCTATCTCCACTTGCGTCTTAGGACATATTTCTTTAGATAGATGGATTCTGTGCCTAAAAGGTACAAAACCTTTCTTGGAATCTTGCAAGCTGAAATGCTTCAAAACAGTGGCTTTGTATGAAACTTGCGATAAGCCCAACATCCTCCTCTTCCGATCTCGAGTGAACTTGATCCCAAGGATGTGACCGGCTTTCCCTAAGTCCTTCATATCAAACTGATTTGACAGCCATACCCTTACGTCTGACAATACCTTTACATTGTTTCCAATGAGCCGAATATCGTCTACGTATAATACTAAGAATACCACCGCAGTTCCGTCACAGCTTTTATACACACAACTTTCGAACTTGTTTTGATCACAAACCCATAAGACTTAATAACTTGATCAAAACACTGGTTCCAAGTACGCGGCGCTTGCTTAAGTCCATAAATAGATCTCTTAAGCTTGCATACGAGGTGCTCTTGGCCTTTTTCAACGAAACCTTTGGGCTGTTGCATATAGATCCCATCAAGACTTCCGTTAAGAAAAGTTGTCTTGACATCCATTTGCCAGATCTCGTAATCTAAGTGCGCAGTGATCGACAAGAGAATACGGATGGACTTAAGCATAGCTACAGGCCACTGGCCACAAGATTTGCCTTGAAGGTCTCTACCCTTCCGTCCGGTCCTCTTTTCCTCTTGTACATCCATTTGCATCCACTGGGCTCTACCCCACTAGGTGGATCAACCAACTCCCACACTTGACTATAATCCATCAAACCCACCTCGGTTTCCATTGCGGTTTGCCACGCCTCCGCGTCTTTGTCTTGGATTGCCTCGTCGTACGTCCATGGGTCTGATTCATCGCCGGGAATCAAATCCGAAGATTCTCCAATTCCCATGAATCTCTCGGGTTGCCTTGCAATCCTCCCACTACGACGGGGTTTCGGTTGTGAAGGTGTGACGTGTGGTATATCATCTTGTATACTTGGTATAGGAGTTTGCCATCTTAACTCGTCTAAGGTAATTTCACTTCTGGGCTTTCTTTTGTTCATATAGTCTTCCTCCAAGAATTTAAAGTGCGAACTAATCACGGTCTTTTAATCCTTGAGACTATAGAACATACACCCTTTCGTTCCCATGGGATATCCTATAAACAACCTTAATTCCGAACGTGGATCCAATTTACCGGCTTCCTTGTCTAGCACGTATGCCGGACAACCCCAAATCCGCAAGTGTCTTAGACTGGGCTTGCGCCCGGTCCACAATTCCATTGGGGTTTTAGGAACCGATTTGGATGGCACCAAGTTTAGAATGTAAGTCGTTGTTTCCAAGGCGTTACCCCAAAACGACTTGGGTAAATCCGAATAACTCATCACGGATCTGACTATTTCTAAAAGAGTCTGGCTCCTTCGTTCTGCCACACCGTTCTATTGAGGGGTTCCCGGTGCGGTCAACAGGGATACAATCCCTTCGTCTGATAGCTAGTTCAAGAATTCATCGCTAAGGTATTCGCCTCTACGATCAAATCGTAGAAACTTGATACTTATTTCCCTATGCATCATAAGGTAGATGTATCCATATCTCGAGTAATCATTGAAAAAGACAATTTACTCATACCCCTTCTTGCTATGATCGTCATTGAACCACACATATCGGTATGAACGAGTTCTAACACTTCCGTGGTTCTATTCCCCTTGGCTCCAAATGCCCTCTTGGTCATTTTACCCTCTAAACAGGATTCACAAGTTGGAAACGGTTCGACTTGGAATGATTCCAAGGATCCGTCTTTCACCAATCTCTCTATCCGCTTTAGATTAATATGACCTAGTCTAAGATGCCATAGAAGTGTTTCGTTCATCTCCGAAGAACACTTTCTTTTATTACTCGAAATAATCAATGTGTTATTAGATTCAATTTTGTGAGTGGTGTGCCCAAATAATGGTATAAAGATCATCCATTGAAGTTCCGGAACAGATAAACTCATCGTTTCAAGCAATAATAACATCCTTATTAAAAGAAATTGAGTATCTATTCAAAACCGTTTAGAAACTGAAGGTTGAGTTCTTTCTAAACTAGGAACATGAAGAACGTCTCTCAAGACCATAACTCTATCTTCAAAAGATAGGCGCACTTCTCCCACTGCTTCAGCTACCACTCTCGTAGCATTGCCCGATGTGATGGGGATCTCACTTCCGTTAAGTCGTCGGGTTAGCTTGAACCCATAAAAAAAATGTGATCAGTAGCTCTCGTATCCACTATCCACGAATAGACAGCATACGCCACTTCACAAGTTTCGACGACTAGGGTGTGTGAATTACCTAACTTTCCTAGCCTCTTAGACTTGGAACAGACAGTCCTCCATTGTCCTCTCTCACCGCAACTAAAACACTTCCCCTTCGATGCTAGCCTTTGCATTTGCCTTTCGCAACAATTGGATTTGCTTGGATCTGGCCTTTGGTTCTCTTCCTCTTTTTCCCTCCCTTGGGACCAAAAAGAGGTAGACGGACCATTAGCCACCATAGCACTAGACTGGTGCTCCATTTTCACCTCCATCGAAACTAAAGCTTGCAAGAGCTCGGGCAAACGATTTGTCCGTTCATTCATCTGACAGTTCAGATGAAACTGCTCAAAGCTTCTCGGTAGAGAATGGTATATGAATCAATCAAAATCCGCACCAAGTACTTCCAACTTGTTAAGGTATGCCATTATCTTGAGAACGTGCTCCCTCACGGGCGTTCTCTCCACCATTTCCAACTTGACCGAGTCATGTTTGGTGAACTGATTAGTCATGGGTTTGATGTGAAGACATCTCTTCAAGGTGTTCCATGATTTCAACAGCAGATACAATGTCTCCATGAACGCGCCTCAAATCCTCAGACAGAGATGTCAAGATGATGCACTTCATGTGTTCGTTGTCACGCTTCCAATCATAAACTGCCTCTTCCCATTGCTTGACTTATCATTAGGCTTGTCGGGTATATTAACGTAAATAACCCAATTGTGTTTTCGTGCAGTAAGGATAAATTTTAAAAAAATATTTCCAATCGATATAAATCACTCCAAAAAGTTTATTAACTTTAAGTATATTAAACAGTGGATTAAAAGGTTGCGACATGATGAAATGAGAATAAAACATACATTCATATCAATATCTAGAAAAATACAAAATTATCACATAATTCGATCACATCAATTATATTGAAACCTTAAAACAATATAATCATGCATCAGCCAACATCTCGAAACAATTTAAATGCGCCACGAGGGGTGGTCTATACATTTAAACACATTCAAGCGGATTACAAACTTAAAAGTTACAAATCCTTAATTCAAAATTAATAGTTGGCTCCCACTTTGACCACATAGATACTGACAGGGACTCCGAGGGGAGTAAGTTAATATCAATTTCCTATGCCTAAGTAATAACCATAATTAAATACAGGATTATTATTTCGCTTTGAGCAAGCCACTCGTGGTGAGGGTCAATACTGCCACTAGTAATAATCCACAATCATCCTTTCGGAATTTATTCATGTGAAATCCGTTCTTTTGGCCGATCCGAGGGGGAAATGTATTCCAAAAGAACTTCACAAATAAATAAATTATGGAGGTCAAAATAATCCAATTTTAATATCCGGAATAAAATTGCGATTATAAAAACATACTTAGTAATTTTTGAAAGTAAGGTTTTTCTTGGACAATAAAATTCATGCAAACACATATTAACAAATAATAATAGGTGCACGAAATAAAACATCCATCAAAACAAAATTAAACACATTGGAGCACTCAAATCCAATTGTCACGGTTTAATTTCTTCATGTCTTGATGCGAAAAATCGTCCTTGTTGCTTTCCGACGTTCGTCTCGACGTGCTCCCACTCGAACAACAACACTTCTTCAAAAACAACATCGTTTGGGGTTCGGGACGACGTTTAAAATCACACGGAAAAAAACACGAACCGAAAAAATTCCACGGCCTGAGATACAGCGCGCGTTGGCCCACGAAGTGGGCCCGCGCGCTTCCCGGTCCAAAAGGCGCAGAAACGCTGCCCGAAGCACGCCGAAGCGCAGCCCCGAGGCGCTGCACGGAGGCGCACCGAGGCGCCGCCCGGAGCGCCCCGAGGCGCGTGCGCGGTGCGCACGGCGTGCGCCGTGCACCCCCG
The DNA here is from genome assembly GCA_947034835.1 of Ballota nigra. Taxonomy (NCBI): domain Eukaryota; kingdom Viridiplantae; phylum Streptophyta; class Magnoliopsida; order Lamiales; family Lamiaceae; genus Ballota; species Ballota nigra. Next base: position 51,539,969 of record OX344727.1, on the reverse strand, counting down.
TGCGCCGTTTTTTTCGCCGTTCGTCCTCGTTTTCTTCACCCCTTGCATGATTTTACGTCCATACACGCGTCATGCTTGTATGCGTCGTCCGGGTACGCCGTTTTTAATTCTTCGTTCTTCGTCACGATCCGGTTACAATTTATTTTTATAAAAAAATAAATACTAGATCTAGACTAGTCTATTACAATGATCGAATCAAAATAAAAATAACTAATCTACTCGTGGATTTTCTCACGAGAAAAATAAATTCGAACGAATCGAATTAAAAAAAACAATTAATTTACACGCATGAAATTAACAACATTAAAACCATGACAATTGGATACCTGCAAAAAAGATCTAACAATTCTACTATCCAATTTCAATTTAATGTTTAACAATTTAAATTCCAATTTAAAATTCAGAGCCCGAAACCGTGGCTCTGATACCAGTTGTTGGGAAAATCGGGGTGCCCGGAATCTATTCGGGATGAAATTTAAATACAATTATTACTAGCATGAATTAATCCTAATTAATTCAAATAATAATTCCAACAACTAATTTTCATCATGCATGTTGAATTAATTTCACATATTAACTAGGCGGAATAAACAAGTAAATATGCGATTAACATACCTCTTGTAGAATTGGCCTTTGGATATACGGGACAATTACGATCTCGCTCTATCAACCCAAAGCCTTCTCAAGTATTTCCCTTTCACCTCACTTGATCACCGGTGGGAGATGCTTTCAAGTAATTTAATAAACTAAGGAAAAAGAAAAATATCTATGCTTCTTGATTTTTCCAACACATGGAATTATGTACTTGGGGATGAAATAATCATCCCCTATTTATAGATGGAGGTGGCCGAAAATTTCAAGGAATATGGGCCTTGGAGAAAATCTTTTCTTAGACTCTAAGAAATCTTGAATATATCTCATATATTCTTTTCTCCAAAATAAAATATTCCACAAAAATCTCACCCTCCACAATAGGTGTAATTTTCGAAAATTTCAAGGATGAAATCCAAGATTTGGATCTTCTTGAATATATGAGATATTCTTGTATTCCTAGAATACATATCTTCCATAATATCTTTCCAAGAAAATCAACAAAATCTTATTTCTTTTTGATTCCTTATTTTCGAAAAAAATGATGAAAAATCAGCATTAATATATTCTTTATTTTAATTACCTTATCATTATTGGGCTACTTAATGGGTTACTTGAGGGGCCTTAAGGAGAATTAAGATTGGACCTCCTAATGGACTTATGAATTTCAATATTGAGCCCCAATATAATTCAGCCCATTAATATTAATTATTACAACTAATAAATTAATATTGCACTATCCATCTTAATCCATACTAGTACGCGTCTACCCGTGCTGTAACGCCCCGAATCCAAAACACATTAAATATCTCAGATTCGAGGTGCCACTTGTAACTAAAATCCGAACTATAAAATTTTTAATATAAAAAAAAGAGATAATACAATGAGAGATGAGTTTTACGCAGCGGAAGATTGAGTAGAATAATATTTATAATATATATCTCACACATATATAAAGCTTAATATCAATAGTAATATTTTATTTAAGTGGGGAACTCCGTGTCGTCTCTATTACTCTCCTTGCTCCACGAACTCATAATCTGCAAGGGTTGTAAAAAGGGGGCGTGAGATTTGAATTCTCACGTATGGGTGATTTGCAACGTCATGGGATTGGTAAATCCGAAGTATATTAAATTATACTCATTGATAAAGTATATAATTTATTTAAGCAGTTGACATATAAATATAAACATCATATATCATACAAATAACAAGTTCACATAATAATCAGTTGGGCACAATAGGTTTTCACATCATATAATTGAAATATCACAAGTTGGTTCACGTTAAGGGGCAAAGCCCACAATCAATTTCACATATAGTAAATCTCTTCCAAAACAATATAAACAATTCCCCGTGACCATGCACCTGATCTATTATCAAACATGGCCACATCCACTGTAAATAAATCCCCGTGACCATGCACCTGATTTATTATCAAACATGGTCACGCACCACTTCCACAAACGAATCCCGTGACCATGCACCTGATCTATTATCAAACATGGCCACGCACCACTTCCACAAACGAATCCCGTGACCATGCACCTGATTTATTATCAAACATGACCACATCCACTTTCCTCTTCCTTACTAAAACTGACAATTCGAACTGTACACATAATTCATACTTAAATAGATTCATGCTCATAAAATGCTCTTATATCATGCAATAGTGACAAATTTAAATAAACAAAAGACATTTGTATCATATATAAATATATCACGTAATTCAAACAGTTATATAATAGGGTTTACGTTTATGTTGGATTAATTGTTTTAGATTGATTTAGTCGAGTTCAGAGTATACCAGCACAACGTATTATGAGCAGATCAATCAACCGATCATCACCCACCTGTTTGCTCCGGGTCCCGTGAACGATGTTCAAACAGATGGTCGGATCCCTCGTGCGTATTCCGATTAGCACAGAGTCCTAAATACGAAACCATTTGATTAAAAGTTGGCTCTCGAATTAATGAAAGGTCTAGGAATTCGTGTTACGAGAACGGGGAAGTTGTTGTCTTGAAAACTTGCTGAATAGACCTACTTAAAAACACACACTATCTTGGTAAATACACCACTCTTAAAAAGTTGGTGTATTGGAGGAGTGTATTTACTAATTTTCTTGTTGTAATACTATTTCGACTTTTATAAAAACGATCTTTTGATTTCCTTTGTTCTTTTATAAAATCTTTTATAATTTTAAAAATATTTCTATATATATTTTTCTTGAAAATAATTAAAAGAATAAGAAATTTAGTTAAATAATATTAATATAATTAAAACCTCAATTTAATATTTTCTTTCTAAAAAAATTCTATTTTATTTAAAAAGAACTTTGAATATAAATTATACTTTATAAATAATACTCCCTTTATTAATCTTATTATGTTTAAAGAAATTTTATATAATAAATACTGAAAATAATATAATATATACTTTTCTTTATTGTTAGTAATACTTGATTTAAAGAAGTTTTCATAAAATAATAAAATAAATATTTTCCTATATTACTGGTATTACTAACCAAGTTTACTTGTGTCATTTTTAAAACAAAAGAGTAATATTATTTTCTAAAAGTCATTTTCCATTTGTTTCAAACATTTGAACAGTAGAAGACGAGTTTCCCTTTGTCTTTAAAAACTCAACTAATATTACTAACAACTAAATTTCATCACCAATCAGCTATTTCAATAATACTAATCCATCCATTCAAAATACCAACCATCTTAACCAATAATACCAACCATCTAAAACAGTAACACTAACCAATTGGTTCAATAATACCAAACAGCCAAACCAACAGCACTAAACAAGCATATCAAAATCGTATCCATTTGTTTTCGAACGAAAATAAACAATAGGGATTTAAAATCAACAAACGAGAATTTCTATTATTTTTCGAACACAACCAGTGTTCCTCTAACTTTATTTTTTTGAAGAATTTAACAAAAACAATACTATCCCCATTTCCAGAAGCTATGAAAGGGAATCGAGAGAAGAAGGCTAGGAACCTTACGAGCTTTGGTTCGAGAAGTTAAACGGGCGGCCTAACGGCGTCCTTCGGCGTATCGCCGGGAAGATTTGGGCAGCCTAACGGCGTCTTTTGGTGGCTCTCGATTTTTTCAAAAATAAAACAAGCAGCAGTGGTGTCCTTCGGATATTACAACGGCATCCCGGTGAGAAGAAACGAACGGAGATTAATTGAAATCGAATAGACCGAAATCAGTGAATGAATTAGAAGAAGAAAGAGACTCACTGGAAATTAAGAAACGGTGGTACTGACCCACTGGTGGCGCGACGCAGTGGCTGTCCGATTGAGGGAGGCGACGGCCGGAAGCTGTTGCTGGTGTGAGGCGGCGTTCGCGAGCCTCTAGCCGGCGGCGGGCGGCGATGGCGGAACGGGTTGAGGCGGCGTGACGTGAAGGAGGTGGCCGGCGCTAAGCTCCGATGTGCGAAGGAGGGCAGCGGCGTGGCGCCGTTTGAGAGGCGGCGCGATGGCGACGGTTGTGCAAGGCACAGCGGTGTGCGGCGCCGGCGTGAGGGCGGGGCGATCGGCGGTGATTGCTTGCCGGAAGACGGAGAGAGGACGGCGGTACTGGCGGAACGAGCGACGGGGTTCCTAGGCGGTGGTGCTGGTTGTCGATCGGAAAGAGAGGCAGAAGCGGCGTGACTTTGAGGAGAGAAAGGGCTGAGAATTTTTGGAGGATATTTTGTGTGTGGGAGTAAAGTGAGGGAGAGAGGAAACTGATTAGAGAGAAAGAGTACTGAGTACGCTGTTTGTTGCTGAAATAGGGGAGAGACACGTTTGTATTTATAGAGAAATAATATTTTAATTAATCAATTAATTTTAAGAGTGGAAAAATAATATGTGGGTGAGAATAATTCTCTTTAATTCTTGATATTTTCGATCCCACTTGATACAGTTTAGGGATTATTTGGTTCACGAGTTTAATTCCGACTTGAGAATTAATACAGTTTTAAAACTCAAATAATATTTTTAAGTATTTTAATTATTCTCAACAAATTATACGGATCAAAAACATAATTTTAAATTTTAATAATTAATTTCTCGTAGTCCTTTATCCGTTTGAAATATTCGATTTCTTTCTTCGAATTCGGGAATTTAAAAATAGAGTATATATTTAAATTACACAGTAGCACACAAAATTAATAAAATTAAAAGAAACAAGGATAATAATATAAAATAAGGTTTCTCGCAAAATAAAAGGTATAAAACGGGACGGGGTATTACATGTGCTTCGCACGGTCTGAATTTGTTACAATGTTATATTTATGATAATAATTTATACTGAACTAAAAAAATCGTAAATAATATTTTTAATTAAAAAAAATTACATAAATCTTTTTTTTATTCCAGATAAAACTTAATCCTAATGAAATTTGTTTTGTTGACTATTAAATATTCAATAATTTAAAATAATTTATTGATTAACTCATCATAATCAATTTTTAAAATACATAAATGATTGCATAGGTACTGGTGGACACAAACATATATACCAATCACGAATGTGATAACGACACATAAACAAAGGGCATTTAAATTCTCATCCACTGATGGGCATGTGGTCATTTCCATTTTAATTTATATGACTACTGACATACAACATAAGTTGAATATAATACATTTGCATTCTAAAAGAAGTGGTTGCTAATGTGCATTGTCCAGTAACATGACACAATTATATATAGATATAGGATATAATTAAAATTATTTAACATTAAATCACAATTTAATAATTTATTTTAAAATGTTAAATCCATCCTTTATTAAATGTCACATCTTTTATCCAAAACAACATCTTTTATTTAATTGCTAGTGCATTAATACGAAACGATTTTTTATACACCTTTTCCAACAATGCCTCTAAAAATTTCGAAGATAATGAATATTTTGTAATAAGTAGAAAACAATGGAACGAAGTAAATTTTAAACATTAAAAAATTAACATTTTACTATGAGTGAGTATTGATTTGCACACTACCAACACGGAAATATATTCGTTAAAAAAATATATTGGTCCTCCCACGTCAATTTGCACACTACCAACAAAGACAATATTGTTTTGCGCACACTAAAAAAATATATACACATATTTACCCATTCGCTACAACTTTATTCAAAAAACACAACTTTCTTAAAAAAATGTACAATCCCTTAAGGTGCAAATTGATGTAGGATGGGGGGATTATAACACATTAAGCAACACATATTGTCTATGTAAAGATATTTCTAAATATCAAATAATATTCATCAAACATAATGTGTTATATAACTTCTAAAATATATAAATTTTAAAATATATATATGTAATATTCATCAATTAAATATAATTTAATAAACTTTATCATCACTTAAACATGCTTAAAACAATTTAGAAAAATAAAATTTCAATCACCACTTTTAAAAGAAAATTCACTCTTAATTTCACATAAAGCATCCAATAGATCCAAAGAAACAAAAAAAAATATATATATATATATATATATATATACTATAGTTCCAAAAGTCTAAACATTTCTAAACACTTCTTGATATAATATTTTTCATTGTGTTATACTCAAGACGATCATTATCACACAACATAATCTTCAAATCACGGTAGCTGAAAATCTTTGAAATTACAACATAAAACTGATCATGACTAAACACAAACTTCATAAGAAATATTCCAATTTGGTATATCATATGAAACAATCAACAAAAATTATCTTAGTGTAAACTTGCGATGTAACCTAGGATCAAAATGAGTTAGCGACAATCACGGTATCAATGTTGGTTCTCCAGCACTACTATCAATAATAACTTTAGTTTTGATTACTCTATCACTCAGTCTAGTGATTACCATCCCATATAAAAAAAATATCATAAATTGAACTTTATAAAAAATAGCAAATAATATTAAGTGTATTAAATTTAGATAAAATAAATAAATTCTTGTTACGATGAAAAAAAAATTGTTAAAAAATATTTTTGTTAAATCTCGATTTTTTAAAAGTTATTGTCCTTAAATTGTTTGCACATAAATTGAAAGTCCTATTTTTACTATCACTCCTAAGCTATTCTTACTAAAATCATTATTGTTCTGACATGAAAGCCCAAAGACTGATAAATCTAGGGGACCAAAGATGTGCCCTCTGATATATTTATCTATAAACAATTTCACATTTAATTTGACTAAAAAATAATGAATTAAATATATAATTAAAAAAACTTGTTTTATTTAAAAATAATCTCCAAACCCGCCAATGAATTGTTTCTACACATGAACAATATAAAATAATAATCTTGGAGCTATTCTTTATTTTAAAGAAAGTTTCTGGTATAAATTTTTCGGTAATTTTTTTCTACAACTTAACCCTAAATGCAGGGTGAAGGATAGTTCAGGGGAGAAGCGGCGGTGTTACTGGACGTTGGTGAAGAAAGTGGCGAGGCGAAGGGTTGGTGTATAAATTGGGATTCATATTATGCTCAGATTATTAAAGGGTAGTGTAATATTTTCACAATTATATTAATATTACAAAAATATGAGGTAAGTGTATCACTTAATGTTGGAGGGGTATATAGCATGACCCTTTTTTTAATAGTGAATATAGGCCATATCAGCATAAATAAACCTAAATAGGATAAAAAATCAAGCAGAATTCAAACCAAATCATGACATTAAGCCCGGAATTCATGCCAAATTGGGTCAATTAGCTCAATTTAGTTTGATTAAGGTTGATTTGACCTCAATCCACAATGTTTAAAAGTTATTGTTCTTAAATTATACTCTCCAAGATTTAAAGTCCTAATTTTGCCATCACCCGCAAGTTATTATCCTGAAAAAATTATTTTCTATCAAGTACTCAACCTTGGTACACAAACAATGACAATTATTCTTGCTTCAACATAAATACTATTATATTTCTTGAAAAAAAATTAATCAGTTTTACGCAATCCAACTCTTATAACATACTAAAACCAAGCTTCAAGGAGACGAAGCATATAACGATCTATATCACCAATAAATTTTCATAAATTATAAATTGGGGAAAATTCTTTAGTTCTGATATTCTTAATAAAACATGATTCTTCTCCATTTTTTTTTTTTTTACATCTGACACTGGTATACCCTAAAAAAATCAAGAAAAATGAAAAACATGTTAAATTTACAATTTCAATAAAAGAAAAAAAAGATATGCAATATAAATCTCAACAAACTATATATATATATATATATATATATATATATCAATATTAATACTAATCATTCAACAAACTATATATATATATAGAAACATCTTTTGCAACAAACTTGAACCTGTGTCAAATCAATAAACAACCATCTTCATCTTACAAATATATAGTCCAGGCAATGGTTGACATAGATTAAATGTTTTTTTTAATATTCATTATAATAACTGTATAGTATTAATAAATTAGTCAAATGGTTATTATAAATCTCAAACATGCAATCATAAAACCAACCACGTGAATATCAATTTTATGTTAGACTATATCAAATATCAACTTTTATATAACTTATTAGTGGAATCATTAAATATTATTAACAATTAACTAAAAGTATGAAGATACAATTACTTACCAACAATTGAAATCACACTGCAATTTTTTTAGTAAAACATAGTACCAGTGCATCGTTGTAGATATATGTGTCATAATATTTTATCTATAAATAATTTCATATTTAATCTATTCCAGTATTAATTTTTTTATAGATTATTTTTAAAACAATTACATAATAATATAATCAATTTTATTTTAAAATCTTTTAAAAAATAAACTTTAAATTAATAATGATAGCAAATACCACAATATATATATATATATATATATATATATATATATATATATTTGCAAATGAATTAAAACAAAAATAAGTACCCCATGTCATAACAAAAATTACCACACTCATATATAACCAGAGAGTGAATTGTTTCTATTTTCTAAATCTAAACATCCACACAAAATAATTAATCTTTAATACAATAACAAAATATTATACAGTAGTTAAAATTGAGCAATATAAATTTGTGTCCCAACCCCGTGCTTCACATTTATGTGTGTGTGTGGATATATATATATATATATATATATCAAATTTTGATATAATTTAAAAATACAAAATATAAAAATTTAATAAAAGTTTTATTTAATATATGAATGATACATTTAATAAAAGTTATACTAATTGTTTTGTTTAATAAATGGATATATATATATATATATATATATATATATCTGTGTGTGTGTGTGTGTGTTTATTAAGTGGTAATTAAGATATATGGAGAGTCCAATTGTGATATAATCATTTATGAACGAAATTAAGGGGACTTCGGTCTCATTTCTCCGAGAAAATGAAATCGGAGTTTTTAATTTTTAATGGGGTAATTAAAATTTACGATATTAAGTAAACCACCTATTTGCATTTTATAGATATCCAGTTTTATTAAACACAAACATTATTATAAGTTTTATTAAACATAACATTCAGATCTTACATTTTTTTTAATATTTATGTTTTGTATTTTCAAATTATATCAAAATTCTATATAATTTTTTACCAAATTTAAAATTAAAAATATTTGTTTGAATATATATATATATATTTTTTATTTTGATTTGACAAAAAAGATTTGGTTATTTGATTTTTTTTTTAAAGATTATGGGTCTATTTGATTTCAATTAGAAAAGATAAGGTCATAATGTACAAAAAAAATTGTTGAAGGGTTTATTTGATTTTCACCGATAAGAGGGACTTATTTGACCATTTTTCAATAACAAATGATTTAAGACGCCTATAACAAAAATAAGTACCTCGAAGTCATAATAAAATCCACCAAACTCGGACCTCCGTAACCAGAAAGTGAACTGTTTCTAAATATTAACATCCACATAAAATAATAAATATTCGATACAATAATAAAAAATGATATTGTCGTTGAGATTGAGCAATACAAATTAAAAAAGAAAAAAACCAAGTACATTGTATAATTTTATTTAAGAATCTTCTTGAGGGGTGACGAAATAAGGACTGTAACTCTTCGGGCTGGCAAAATGAGGATTATAACTCTTTGAGTTAGCAATTTATGGACAATAACTTTAAAAAATTGTGAATTTAGGTCATATCAACCCAAATCATCAAAAAAATTGTCCAAATTCAACTTGATTTCAGACAAATAATGCCAATAAGCCCTAATTTAAGGCCAAATCGAGCCAATTAGCCCTTATCGGTTTAATTTAGATTGATTCAACATCAATTCGTGAATTTTAAAAGTTGATATCCATATATTGTCCACTCGGAGATTTAAAATCCTGAATTTGTCATCACCACTGAGTTACAATCCTTAAAAGATTTTCTATCAAGTATTCAATCTTAGTATTTAAATAACGAAAATCACTCTTGCTTTGACATCAATACCATTATAATTCTTAAAAAACTTAATCATTTTTATGCAATTCAACACTTATAACAAATCTAATCAAACTTTAGTGAGATGAAGCATGCGACGATCAGTGTCACCAATAAACATGTGTTTATGATGAATCGTTCAATCTTGAAATACTTCAATATAATAAAGTAGGCAAAGTATTATATGAAAATAGTTCATGATAAGCTTATTATGAAACAATTTTAAAGTATCATTAATCTCATCGAGAGTATCATTAATCTCATCAGGGGTATCATTAGTCTGAGTTCAAAAAAATTGTTTTAAATTTTCTTGAATTCAGACTAATGATACCCCTGACAGGTTTAATGATACTCCTGGTAAGATTAATGATACTCTAAAACTATTTCATGTTATGCTTATTATGAAGCGTTTCCATATAAAACCTACTCAATAAAGTATGATTTTTCTCCAAAAAATGTTTACACCTAATATATTGGTATGCCCAAAAAATCAAAAACTAAAAAGTATTAAAAAAACATATTAAATGTATAGTGTCAGTAAGATTAAAAAAAAAAAGATATGCATCCATAGAAATTTAAATTTCAACAAACGACTTATTATTCCAACATTATTAATTTCACAAAAAACACAATGATTTAACTATAATTCCTCAACACAATCTTCAAAATGACCAATTTGACTTTCTGGCATATTAAGGTAAACTTAAATTGTCTATGCATGTTCTAATATTATTTTTATCCCTGTCTAAATATAATATAACACAAATAAAAAAAGGAACTGTCACATTGACATTATAAAAACATAATACATATCAACAAATTATTTTTCTTTATTGATTTCTTGCACACTCAATTTTTAATCCTTTTGCCTATAGACACTCGAGTGCAAAGACGCTAATCATATTTTTCACTGATTGATTAAAGAGGTGGTGAAGTGGAAATATTTTATGGTTGTATTGAAATTAAATAAGATTGATGAGAGAGTATTTTTAGGATTTGGGTGTAAGTATTATATGTTGAATCAATTTATAATTTTATAGGGGATAAATTTACTAACAAATATAAATAAGGTGGGTGAATTTAGAAATGAGTGAACTTAGTAAAATAGTGAGTTTAGATAGTTGCGCTCTATAAAAAAATTATCTATAAAAAATTTCATATTTAATTTAATTAAAAATTAATAATTTTAACGTTTAATTTTTAATAAAAAAAAATAAACAAACTCGTGTATTATTATTTTAAAAAAACAAACTTGTTTATTTATAAAGCAATTACATAATAATAAAACTAATGTAGTTTTTAAACTTTTCAAAAAAAAATATATATTAACAGTGACAAAAAAAAAAAAACTAAATAAAAATTTATTTAATACAAATACAACAAAAATAGGTATTCCATAGCTTAATAAAAATCAACAAACTTAAATCATTGTCACCTAACAGTGAATTGTTTCTAATTCTTAACATCCACAGAAGATAATAAAAATCAAAGGAACTTAAATATAAAAAGATCAACAGCAAGTCAACCTTGATATATAATTATGAAAATCATTCTTGCTCCGACATCAATATCATTATACTTCTTATAAATAATTTTATAATTTTTACACAATCCAACATTTCTAACAATTTTTTTACCAAATTTTAGTGAGTCTAAATCATCTGACATACTAAATCGGGAAAAAATATTCAATTATGACATACTTCAATATAATAAAATTTAATTCTTCTCCACAAATATTTTCATCTGATACGCGTATGTGTTAAGAAAAATGAAAAACATATTAACTTTATAGTTTCAATAAAAAATTAAGAAAAACATATATGCATCCAATGAAATATAAATTTTACCAAACAAAGTTTAAATTCAACATTATTGAATTTTACAGCAAACTCAATGATTTCACCAACATACACTGGTTCTAATTTTACATCAACATAATGAGATTACTTTTTTTTGCACGTTTTATAACTTGACACCAATTTAATTTTGATACTAATCGATTACCTGTTTTGGCTTTGGTCTTATTAGTTTGAAAAAATATTGAAATTGACCTTTTAACCTGCTTTAGAAGGTTACCTTTCCAGTCTCCCCCACATGAATTTGTTTTTTCATTTTTCTTTTTACTTTTTGTAATATGTAGTATTTTGTTTTTGTTTTTGTTTTCTTTTTTATATTTTAGTTTTGAAATAATAAAATAAAAAATAAAGGGTCGTGCCAAGCTCTCTCCCACAATTAATGTTCATTTCTTCCATATGTCATTCCCTAGTTGTTCTTCTTCTTCTTGATCCAAACCGTTCTCACCTCTCCCCTAAATCCCTGAATCCACTGTTGATTTTCAAATCTTGTTTAGGTTCATTCCCAAATTCAAATCGAACCTAACCATAAACAATCTTGAAAGGTGTCATCATGTTCATACAGTAATACTAAATAGGATTAAACTTTATTAACTAAGACACTAAATAACTCATCGATTTACATAGAAATTGAATCATAATCGTGGAGACCCATATTTTTCAGCAAGATCCAGCCGATGACGATACCATAACAAAAACAAAATTCATTTTCACGATCTATATATTAACCATAACAAAAACATAATTTTTCTAATCTAAGAAATAAGGCGAGAGATCCAAATCTAATTAATTCACTCTCTCAATTTGATGAACGGTTTATTGAACGCATAATTCTAACATGATTAGGTTTTATATGAAAATGACTCATGATAAACTTATCATAAAATATTTTTAAAATATTGATTATTTGATAAGGAGCATCAAAAATCTCATCAGCAGTATCAAAAGACTGGGTTCAAGAAAAGCTACAACAATTACCATATAATACCGCTGACCAAATTAATGGTACTCCTGATCAAATATTTGATACTTTATTTCTAACATACAGAAACATAAATCCAATCATTCACATCTTCATGATACACCACCTATCGTTAGGGGAAAATCTATAAGGGAAGCCCTCATTGCAGAGCAGACCCATGTTCTTCTCTCGCACTCCTCTGTGCGCCACCAATGTCGTAACCATCAATATTTTATTTTCACTCTAAAAAACCTCTATAGTTATTCAAATGACATTGAATTTACACACACAAATAATTATTTTATTCGTAAATGGATTCCATTTTCCAAGAATATCCTTCACTTTGTACTCCACTCATCTACTTTATATATAAACAATAAATATTCCTTAAACTCTTGTTAAAAAGTTTGGACCGAGTGAATAATATATATGAAGAAATAACTTTGTTTTGTTGGTTCCTAACATACCACATGATATTGGTGAGTGAGTATTTTTAGGGATGTGTATGTAAATATTATACTATAGTGTATACATTTATAATTTTATAATGGTTATATTTAGTAAGAATTATAAAATGAGATGAGTGAGCTTAATAAAATATTGGATCTAGTAGATATTTATGCCCTATAATATAATTATTTATAAATAATTAATCATTTTAATATTTGATTTTTAATTTAAAAAAAAAAGACAAACTTATTTATATTTAAAATATTTACTTTAGGGCACACTAAAAATCATCAAGCACAAATCTATATAACCCGACACTAAATTGTATTTAAACCTTAGCATCCTCATAAAATGATAAATCTTGAACTCTATAACAAAAAAAAAAAAAAAAAAATTATATTGTAGTTGAATTAATTTGAGCAAAAGTGATTTAATTTAAAAGATCAATATAAGGTACTCAACTTGGACATCAATACCATTATGCCCCCTCATATTCAAAATAAATGAAGTTTTGACTTTTTATTTTATTTACAAATTAGATTGTGGTTTGCACTTCTCAGTGTATATTAATTGCATTTCTTCCTAATATACACCTAAAATTATTATAATATTTAGATGGATGTACTTTTGTAATGAGAAAGTTAAATATTTTATATAATATAGTAATAAACTAATTATTTCTTAAGATGTGAGCATTCATCCAAAATGATATATTTTTTTAATAGGAGGGAGTACTTCTTACAAATAATTTTATCATTTTTACGCAATCCAACAATATTCTAGGTTTTTCATCAAAACTATTTGCTTCCACATCAAAATTATTGTTGTATCGACATCAATATCATTATATATACATTAAAAAAAATTAACAAACCTGATAGTATATACATGTACACACCGTAAACAGGTTGATGTTTATAGGAAAACTAATTACTATACAACAAATCATCACATTGACTTAGCTAAATAGTTTGGTTTTGTGTTAGTCTTGTGTGTAACTATATATTTCAAAATGAAATTAATTTATAACTAATATCTTATAATAAAAAAATAGTATTCTTCAACTAATATCTTATATTGAAACTTTGGTTTTATTTTCTCACCAACAATTGGTTTCCAAAGTAATATAATATTTTATTCTAGTTGCCTTATGTACAAAAATTGGATAATATTGCATAGATTTACCATCTCTCATCAATATATTGTACATGATTAAATAATTAATAAGGACAAAGTATAGAGTGAAAATGGTTCGTACATGAATCATTGAAGGGTATTCGTTGTTTTCACTGAAAAGTATTAATTGATTTTACTGAAGGATATTAGTTGTTTTCACTGATGAGTATTAGTTATTCATACTCATTAATAAAATTGAGATATTCATTTTATATTAAGACGCTAGAATTTCAAATCGTTAAATACACATATTGAATAGGAAATACTATATATATATATATTATGGATCGATTAAGATAATAGAACATGATAAAAACTTGTATGAGACAATACAAATTAACATCCACCCATATCAAAGTGTTAATGAGTCAATGCTATATTTTTACTTATTTTCATTGTCTCATGCAAGACATACTCATAAAACATTTACTTATCATATTTTATTGACTAAATAAATAATTAAAAAAATTAAATTGTTATAGAATTTAGTCATTTACCCAATAATGTTGTCTTTAATATTTAAAAAAAATTAAGAATGATATTTATGACAATAAATTTAGGAGAAAAATTTAAGGAAGATTTCTATTCCTCAAATATAGGAAACTATAAAAATTATCAACTCTTTTGCTAATTAATATAGATACGTCCGTATTGGAACTTCTTGCCAATATTATTGTGATCAAATAGCCCAAGACCCGAGACTAACATTTGACTTTTTTGTTGAGATTAAATACACTAAAAATTGTAAATTTGAAATTATATCACTAACCTTATATTTAGAAAAAAACTATAATAAAGGGCATGTAAAATGCGTGACGGTAATAAATTATAGTAGTAAAGATCTATCAATTTTATTAACTATAACTTCATTATAAAATAATATGACAGGATAAATATTCATCAATATTGTATCTATCATATTTTTTGTTAGAAATATATACATTGGAACTAAAATTAAAAACTAAATTACTCAAAATATAATACTTTCAGAAGTTAAATGTAAGTCAATATAAACATATCATTTTATTAACTATGATTTGAAATATTAGTGAAAAATTATTGACCCATAAGTATGTATATAGTGAAATTAGTTCATATATAAATCATTGAAGGGTATTAAAATGAAGTTATAATAATATTTATTTTCATTACATCTTTATAAGAATCAAATTATATTGATACATAAGTAAAACTTTACCTAATATATATATATTATTTATTTATATATATATATATATATATATATATATATCAAAAAATTAAATATTTTGAAATCATGTCGCTCAAATGAATTTAAAATTAAATGATATTTTTAATGACACAAC
Source organism: Ballota nigra (assembly GCA_947034835.1). Taxonomy (NCBI): domain Eukaryota; kingdom Viridiplantae; phylum Streptophyta; class Magnoliopsida; order Lamiales; family Lamiaceae; genus Ballota; species Ballota nigra. The sequence goes on along the minus strand of OX344727.1, from coordinate 51,524,169 downwards.
TTAAATATAAGACATCTTTTATTGGCATAATTATATCGAGATGATTATTTTACATTCAAGTGAATACATTTAATTTATATTTGACGTATTGAGTTGATTATTAAATTATAATTGTTATATTAGTGCTTTGTAAATTTATATATTTTCATTTTGAATTTGACCAAGACTATGGAAGAAGAAAATCTTTAACAATTATATTTAAATTTAAAAAAATCTATGTTAATGATATTTTAGTTATAATAATTTTAAATAATTTAGATGGTAAATTTTTTGTGAAGATTATTCAATCATACTTAAATAATTTATAGAACATGCTAAGTAACCATAAAATAATATAAAATACTATTAGAAAACATCAACAATTTAATCATTATAACTTGATACATCAAATAATAAATAAAAATTCACAAATAATTTAAACAAAATATGATTAAGAGAAATTAAGTATTAAATCCATTTAAAAATATTGATAGTGCACATACCTAAATATATTTTTAATATCCAACAAATTTGGTCAAATAAAACAACGTCAATCTCATGAAGAATTCGATCAAATACATTTCAAATTTATAATAAACATTTGTAGCAAATCACCTTGTATAAAAGTCAAATCACCTTGTATATGAGTTTTTACCACTGATGGTGCTACATACAAAATCATAAAAGATAAAGCATTATTTGCCAAGATGGCCCACACTATTTACTATTTGTCGAATCCAGTGGAAATGCACCTCATCAAACCAAGCCGCTACATGAAAATATCCCCAACAACATCCCAAAGCATGACAAATCAGATGATCACCCCCCTAATACATTCTCTTGCAATCTCAAACCCTCTCTGCATTGTTAGTGCTTCCGTAGTTCCAAATCTTAAAAATATGTAGTGTCTAATCGTGCAAATGGTGCATGAAAATAACACACATTATGAAATACCTATTCAAATAATATTATGTGATAATATTGATTCAAACTAAAGATACATACGAACTAAAAATAAAAAAACTAATCAACATACGAAAAAAAATAGAAAAAATTGAAATATATTGAAGATTTGCAAATTGACAATGAAATAGTGATGGGAGAGTAGAGTATAAATAGGATACAAATATTAATGACTCCTAAATGTTTGCAAATGATGGGCGAAATTAACTCTAATTTACCATTAATATTGGACTAAACAAATGGATGGTTATGATCGAATAGAAAAAAAGATGATCAACGGACCTGGAATGTTCCCTCCAAAACTATTTAAGGAAAAATTGCTGCTATTATATATTTATTTATGATTACGATAATATGGGCTCCCGGTTATTATTTCCCGCGTTTAAGATTATCAAGTCCATTAATTAATTAAGCTTCTGAATAGCTCTAAATTAATTAATATATTTCACCTTGGAGTAAAGACAGCTCAACATTATTATTCGTACCGAAGAAACTAATTCTTCACTTGCAAGATTTGGTACAATAAAACTTCTGAGCCCACCAAGGGGACTAATCACACGAGCCGTACTCGCACACGTTTCTCCGTATTAAATCTTAGCAACCGTCGTATGATTAATATTACTGCCCAAGATACAAAATTCGAAGTCGCAATGATTCTCACCCAACATGAATCAAAGCAGTAACTATTAAGCACACACAGTCCTATTTAAGTGACGGAGATTAAGAAATCAACAACCACTGAGGTCTAATTCTTCACCTTTCAGAACAGAAGAATTTATCCTCGTTGTAGGACCTCTTCAACACATACTAAATGTGCTAGTGCAATCTCTTAGTCAAGACAGACCAATCTGAGCCTTACACATCGACCTTTCACGGCGGATTGTTCAATTCCACCTAGGTCGTGAAAATGTACGTTTAGTTACAAGTAAACTGTTAATGTTGTCTTCCGTGATCGGGTATCACCACATTAACTACAATGTAACATGTACTATTTATAGAACGGTTTGCAATAGAAATTCAACATTCAATCATAACTAAAGCAAATGCGATAAAAGAATTATTCTCATAAAACGAGTGTTTGATACACGAGTTATACAAAGTAAAAGCATACTTTCATTTATAACTCCAACAAAGCTTATCATGAAACAATTTTAAAGTATCATTAATCTCATCGGGAGTATCATTAATCTCATCAAGGGTATCATTAGTCTGAGTTCAAAAAGATTATTTTAAATTTTTTTGAACTCAGACTAATGATACAACTGACAGGTTTAATGATACTCCTGATGGATTAATGATACTCTAAACTATTTTATGTTAAGCTTATTATGAAACGTTTTCATGTAAAACATACTCTTTTTAATAATTCGATATGAATTTCTTATCAAATATAAATCACATTTATTATTCGAAAAATATTTTATTCGAATTTGATATTCGAGATAATTTAACAAATATGAATTCAAAATAGTGGTATTTGATTTGATCCGATTACAACCTTAATATGTATAGAGTGAAATTTGTTCATACATGATTCGTTGAAGACAAAGTATAGAGTAAAAATAATTTATACATGAACCATTGAAGGGTATTAGTTGTTTTCATTAAAGAGTATTAGTTGTTTTTATTGAAGAATATTAGTTAATTTCACTAAAGAATATTAGTTGTTTACTGAAAACAAACTGAGACTCTTCATTGAAAACAACTAACACTCTTCACTGAAAACGACTAATAATATTTAGTAAAAATAACTAATACCCTTCAGTGATTCATGTGTGAACCAACATCACTCTATACATACTCTTCGTTGAAGGATATTTGTTATTTTTTTTATCGAAGAGTATTAGTTGTATATATTGAAGTGTATTACTTTATTCACTAAACAACTAATACTCTTTAGTTTAAATAACTAGCACTCTTCAGTAAAAACAACTAATACTCGTTCAATGGTTCATGTATGAACCACTTTCACTCTATATTTTGTCAAAATTGATTATGGAAAAATATAGAATGAAAATGGTTCATACACGAACCATTTGAAGGGTATTAGTTGTTTTTAGTATCAATTATTTTCACTAAAGGATATTAATTGTTTTAACTGACGGGTATTAGTTGAAAAACACGAAGATTATTATTTGTTTTAACTAAAGAATATTAGTTGGTTACACTAAATAATGTTGTAAAAGTGGTTCACGTATGAACCAATTTCATTCTCTACACACTCATTAATAATATAAATGAGTTGGTATTGTGTGAACAAATCTCACCGTAAAAATTGATTTATGACTAATACTCTCTCCGTCCCTAAACACTCTTCAATTCTTTGGAGACATAATTTTAAAGAAAAATATGTAATGAGTAGAATATTAAGAGTGATGTGTAAAGTTTTATTATTAAAATAATAAAATTAGTTTGAGTGATGGTAAAATTGATGGTCTCGTTTTCGAAGGGCAAAATGGGAATTCAGGAGATTTTTTTTTTAAGACCTTTTTCCTCAGGGAGTTCAGCAAGAGTGAGAAATACTCAAGTCACTGCTCTGCTCAGAGGCTGAGTTACCAAGTCAATGAGAGGGCTTGGAGACTCATGCTCTGAGCAAGGACAATGACTTGAGATGCTGAACTCTCGAGTGCGTTATCAAATCACGGCTTGCACCCTGACCGAGTTCAGTGACGGAATACTCAAGTCACTGCGTTGCTGAGAGTCAGAGCTATCAAGTCAGTGAAGAGACTTGAAAGTTCAGGCTCTCAACAAGGCAGTGACTCGAGAGACTGAACTCTCGAGTGCTAGCCTGATTCAGTCAGTAAGATGAATCTTCCTGACTGAAATGCTTTACTAAAGTTCCTTTTTAAACAATGCTCTCAGTGAGCAGATTTTCGCAATACTTTAGAAGAAAAGACATTCCAAATAATAACACTTGGTTTAACGTGGTTCAGAGACACAAGCTCTTACATCCACGGCCTGATTTAACAGGAAATCCACTCCTGGGATTCTTGTTTTTAACGTGCCAAGGTGCACTTACAACTGGACTCACGCCACTCCCTGGGCTGCCCTTCTCCTCACTTACTACCAACAAACCTGACTAGAGGGTTTTGGTTTCAGTTAGGTTTTCTCCAACTAGGTGAGGTTTTCCCTTTACAATGTGTTAGCCATTAGCTAAGATAGGGAAAACCTCTCTAAGCCTAGAGTTACAAGCTGAGCACTCTTATGTATATATTTGTGAACTCTCAGTGTATAGAAATGAGTAGACACTCCTTATATCTCCCATGCACGTAAGCTACTACTCACACTCTCAGCTCGTAGGTGTTTGTTTTTCTTACAAGATACAACAATACAACTCTCAAACAAAAACAACACACTCTAACAACAAGCTATGAGCTTGTATTTATAATGGGGATTCAAATGTATCAGTTGGAGAGGAAATACATTTGAATCCAGCATTAAATGGTTTCAACCACTTTTCTTGGAATGCGGCCTTTGTCAGTGTCAGAGTTGCTGCCTCGTGTTGATTGGTCCACGTGGCCTGAATTCACGGATCTTTGACTCAGTGAGTTGACCAAGACCCACTGACTTTAGGTGGCTTCCTCCTTCACTGACTCTGATCTTCAGTGGACTGACTCGTCCTCAGTGCAGTTGTCCTTCGGAGACTGTTTGAAGACCACTCCAAGAAGTTTGTCATAAGGCTGGATGACAAACTTCCCTGACCATAGTAGCCTGACTCCTTCAGGGCCTACTTGGTGCAGCACTGATCCACCTGATCAGGCTCTTCACTGAGTGGTCCACCAGACTTGGCTTAGATCAGCCTGACTTACACTCAGTGGGACATCCTTCAGGCTCCTCTTCAGGTTCAGGTCTTCCTTCAATGGCTTCAGTCAGTTCTCTTGAAATGTCATCTTGACTTCCTCAGGCTTTATCAATGAGTTCCCCCTCAACTGTGGGCTTCCTCAGCTAAGTTCTTCTCACATTACAACCTGTCTAACTGAATACACAAACTATCCTGACCTGAATCTAAAGATACTATCATGACTGCTTTCAAACCTATTACATGTTGTTTTGGAAAATCATCAAAACTAAAACATATCCCAACAAAAATATAATGATAGTAGATATGTATAACGATGATAGTGTGTATACACAATATTGATATTTGAAGAAATCTAGTTCACGTGAACTCGGGTTCTCATAAGTTTTTGTCTTAAAACTAATACTACCTCCGTCCCAATTTTGTTTACCCATTTGACTTTTGTTGACTTTTTGTGAGACTTAATTTGTAGCATTTAAATGGATAAAATGATTTTTTTTATGATTGCGTATTATTCAATTAAAGTGCATGAAACCAAATAAAGATGTTTTTCTACGTAATTATTAGTGGAATAAGGTGTAATTTAGATGTGTTTGAAGGGGGTACATAATGAAATGGGTAAACAAAATTGGGACGGAGGGAGTACTTAATAGTGAAATAAATAATATCCTTTAATGAAACAACCAATACTCTTTAAATAAGTTTCACGGTGAAACTTGTTCACACAATTCTTTGTCATATATAAAGGATACTTGATAGTGAATAAATATTGTATTTACTTATATTGAGTTTTTGTAAGAAATATTAGATTACTTCAAGAATAAGGTTAAATTTTGAGTATCTATCAATTGTAATATCCGACGCTAATAATTGTAGAAAAAGTATGGAGTGAAAATGTTTCATACATGAACCATTTAAGGATATTAGTTGTTTTCACTAAAATGTATTAGTTGTTTTCTCTTAAGGGTATTAGTTGTTTTCACTGAAGAGTATTAGTTGTTTTCAATAAAAAAAAAATTAGTTGTTTAGTGAAAACAAACTAAGACTCTTCACTGAAAACAACTAATATTCTTTAGCAAAAACAAACTAAAACTCTTCAATGAAAAAAACTAATACTCTTTAGTGAACAACTAATAACCTTCAATAATTCATGTATGAATCAATTCACTCTATACATACTTATAAATGTAACACTAAACATTATCCCAATGAGTGATTCTTTTTATGCACTCAAGTGCATAACATGTACTTGCATTTTGAACCAAATTTCAAATCAATTTTGATTTTTCAAAGACAATTTACTTAATGAGCTTTGAAAAATCAAAATTGATTTGAAATTGAACTCAAAATCCAAGTGCATGCTATGCACTTTGGTGTATACACAAAATTTGTGTATCCTAATATTAATCACAAGTTTTGTGGCAGTGCTAAATAATAATATATAATATTATGAGATGAGTATGTATAGAGTGAAATTGGGTCATACATGAATAATTGAAGGATATTAATTATTCTTACTAAAGAGTATTAGTTGTATTCACTGAACAATATTAATTGTTTGCATCGAAGAGTCTTAGTTTGTTTTCAATAAACAACAAATACTATTCAGTGAAAACAATTAATACCTCAAGTGAAAGCAACTAATATTTTTTAATGAACACAACTAATACCCTCCACTGATAAATATATATGAATCATTTTCACTATATACTTTATCTTATGAGATAGTTTATCCTTATTTATCTCTATCATTCTAATTATTTAGCTACTTAATTTTTAATCACAAAAATAAAATTCTATTTCACGATTTTATTTTTAATTTTTTGAAAGGAATTTTCTTTCACATCTTATGTTCCATATATATAGGAGAAAATATTTAATGATATTTATTTCACAATTTTAGAATAATATAATGATATTGCATATAATCTTTCTAATGTAAAATTATAAATATTGATTAACTATACATCGTGTAAAACAATTTTCAATTTCTATTAAATAATTTAGGTTGATTTAAATTCTTATTACTTCACTCATCCTTTCTCCGACTTTTTAACACCAAAAATTTGGCTAAATTTGATAAGTATCGAAATGTTTGATTAATTTTTTTTTTTTAAATATTTAAAATCAATTTTATTTGAATTACACCATTCATATATATATATACACCATTCTTAATGTTATTACTTATTACTAAAGTTGAAGTTGGAATTTTAAGGGTGCTTATGTGTCAATTTCTTATTTATCCATTTTAAACTAGGGTTGTAAATGAATCTAATAATTTTGGTTCAATTTGTTATTTGTATTCGAAATTCGATATTTGTATTCAAAATTTTATAATTTGAGTACAAATAATTTTTTTGATTCAATTAGTTATCAAATACGAATACAAAATTATGATATTCGAGTAGATATTTGTAAATATTCGATTATATATATATATATATATATATATAATATGATATAATAATAGTAATAATAAATTTAATTATTTATAAATTTAATCACATTATAATTTTTTAAGGATATTAACCATTTATGAGTTTTATTTTGAGGATATTAACCATTTATGACTTTTATTTTAACAATACCCCAATATTTTTTAATTATATATTTCTAATTGAAAAAAATTAAATTGGATTTAAAATTTAAATGCACTGTATGCACTTAGATGCAAGCTATAAATTTTGAATACTAGGATAGAACCCACAAATTTCGCAGAGTGAAAATGGTTCGTACATTAATCACTTAAGAATATTAGTTGTTTTACTAAAGAGTATTAGTTGTTTTCATTGAAGAACATTTTGTTAACTGAAAATAAATCAAGACTTTTAAGTGAAGACAACTAATACTCTTAAGTGAAAACAATCAATACTCCTTAATAAAAACATCTAATATACTTTAATGAACGTCTTTGCTCTTAAAAAAAGTAGATCTAATTATATATACAATTTTCTTCCCGTCTGCGAAATTCACGGGTTCTATCCTAGTATTAAAAAATTGTAGCTTGCATTGAAGTATGTACTGTGCATTTGAATTTTAAATTCAATTTTGACCTTTTCAATTAGAAATATACTAGATGAGTACCCCGCATATTATGCGGGTTGTTCGTAAAATTAATTTAAAAATTTATATTTTATTAACACATCGAATTATTCAATATTATAATATTACATAATACAATCTATTTAAAAAATACTCCCTCCGTCCATGAGTAAACTTCCCACTTTCCTTTTCGGGTCGTCCACGAGTAAGTTTCCCATTCCATAAATGGAAATAACAACACTCTATTATATATAAACTTTAACCTTCAAACTCACACAATATTACCAAAAATGCCACTCATTCACTTTACTTTTCAACACTATTCATTACTTTATCCCAAAAGTCAACATGTGGCCCACTATACATTAATAAACAAATACACTTTCTTAAACCATTCAACAAAAAGAAGTGGGAAACTTACTCGTGGACGGAGGGAGTATGATTCAGTCGAAATGAAAAAAAAAACACAATAGATAACCTTAAAATTTTTCTTGAAAGTGTTCACCCGTCAATTTACAATACATAGAAAATAAACATAATATTGTCAAGATAGAAGAAGAGAGAAAGAAAGTAGAGTTTATATGAAAAAAATATATTTTTAAAAATAAAGTAATCCTCAAATATTAGCAATTAGACATTTATGTGTGGACAAATAATCTAGGAACAACTAAAATATTGTGAAAAGAAAAAGACAAAGAAGGAATAAGAAAAAATATAGAGTTTAGAATAATAAAATTGCAAATAATTAAGAGTCTTTCAGAAGATATATATATATATATATATATATATATATATATATATATATATATATATATATATTTAACTCAAGTTGTATATAATAAATATTTAAATTTCACAACGATTCATAGTTAGCTTAATTTGTAAACATATTATAAAATACTCATGAGGTCCTTGGTTCAAACCCAACTAAAACCAATTTTTTTATTAGACTTCTTCGTATGAAAGATCACAATGCCACATGAATGACACATAGGATAAAGTGACGCACAATCATGCCACGTAAGACTTGACACATAAACGAAATGCACCAAAAGTCGATACATAAGCAAAACGCACCATAAATCGACACATCAGCAAAATAAACTCCCTATTAGTATATAGAGGGATAATTAGAAAAATCAAAGTATAGAGTGACCTTTTTACTAAAGATTATTAGTTGTTTTCACTTAAGGTTGTTGTATTCATTTGAGAGTATTAGTTGATTAGTGAAAATAAACTAATACTCTTAAGTGAAAATAACTATTACTCTTTAGTAAAAATAACTAATGTTCTTTAGTAAAAATAACTAATACTCTTCAATAATTCATGTATGGAACCAATTTCACTCTATACATGCTCATTAAAAATAATAGGGTATTGTTAAATTTTGGTGTATGATTTATACAAATTTTTGCTTTATGTTTAAAATTTATTAAAATTATTTTTGATAAATTAAAATATACTTCAAATTATATCATAAGAACTATTAAAATATGAATTTTCTCTAAGCTATAGTTAATTTAGTTAAATTAATATCTATCAATTTATGACACGTGTCAGTAATCTAACAAGTAACAGAAGATGTTACACCATTGTGATAAAAGAAAAGGTCAAGATCTCATATGCATATGATGTGGTGCAATCACTCAACAATTAAGGTTGTTTATACTGAAAAATGTGGCTACTTACACTTAAAAGTGGAAAAAATTTACATTGAAAATCGATAACACTAAAAACCTTTCAGTGTAATAAAACCATATATTTCAGTGCGGCACACGCTTTTTAGTATAAACCACCTCATAAAGCTCCAAACAACTTTTTAGTATAAACCACCTCCACCCCCTACTACTCACCCCACCCTTCCCTAACCCCCGCTTACCTCTACCTCAACATAAATATATATATAATTAATTAAAAAATTATTATAAATTTTAAAAAATCTTATAAGATGTATTAACCAAACACATTAACAACTTATCAGTTATTAAAATAACTTATAAAATATTAGAGTTTATAAGGTGTTTCAAATTAGCTTAGTCAAACGGGCTCTTACTTTTAAAAAAATTATAGACAATATTATTTTTATTTATTATCATAATCAATTTAATTTTTAAAATAAAATTTAAATACTACCATTATCCTTATCTTAATTACCCCAATAATATTAAAGTTTTAGTGAGCTATATCACGGTTTCGGATTTTATTAAAATTGGTTTTATAATTTAAATTAAGTAAATTATGTAGAAATTACAAATTAATTAATTTTCGGACTGTTGTTTGTTAGATTTATATTTTGATTATGAAAATTTCCTTTTTCTTTTTCCTACTTCCCCTCCACGTTTTTCTCCCTTTCCATTAATCCGACTTTCTCTTTCATCTTTATTGTTCTCCATATTTCTCTCTCCTTGGACTGTTCTTCTCCATATTTATACGCCAATTTTTTTTCTCAGTATTTCATCTTCCACAACTTCGCTTTCTCATCTCTGAAATGAAATCATGAATAAATAGATAACATCAAAGAAAACGCCGGAACAAAAAATCCGATTATGACCACCGGAGAACGAAGAATCCACATCAGAGACCAGATCGAATATACACTGGAGAAAACCTAGAGAAACCTACTCTCAGACCTAGACTAAAAAATAAGACGGAAATTCGAATCACCCAGGATTAAAAAGAAATCCTCCTGAAAAGTAAAAAAATAGACTTTAATTCCAAACGGACCAAACTTGCCGAGATCAGAACAAATCAACTAAACCTGAAATTTTGAAAGCCGGAGATGAACAGTAAATCCTCCACAATACCACCAGAAAAAGGCCTCTACTCATTGAGCGACCACTAAACATAACAACATTCAACATCGAAAATTGAAACGAAGTGAAATTGCTCAAAGTATAAAAAAGAGAAAATATTCGGTTGATGTGTATAAATCAAACAAAGAACAGGCTACCTGTTGAAGAGGTAAAAAAATTAACCGGCTACCTGTTGAAGAGGTAAAAAGTTACCAGGGGTACGCATACCCGGAGCGCAGCAGTAAATCTCATAATTTAATTAACAGTTTTTACTATTATATACTGCATAATTATTTAATTTCAAAGTACATAATAGAAAGACCGAAGCCCTGACATTCAACTGTCTCTAGTGAACACCACAAAGGCACAAATCATATACTTATGGCAAGATTGCAGAAATAATTGCAAGTATATGTACATAAATACTATTATACATCTTTTCTAACAATTAAAAATATTATAGCATAGTCAAGAGTTGGTAGCTCAGTTGGTTGAGTCCATCACCTAAAACCCCAAAGATTTTGGGTTCGAAACATGGAGAAATAATTTATTTTCCTCTTGTGTTGGGGTGATGTTTAGAGGTGGAAATAAGCCAGGTTACCAAACAGGGGCCAATGGCTCGGCCTACCTAAGGCCCAGCTCGGCTTGACTCGTTTAATAAACGAGTCAAACTCAGACTTTTCTAAAAGGCTATTTATTAATAGGTCATACTTAAGTTTTTTTTTTTAAGCCTTTTAAGCCCAATAGACTGGTCTATTTAACTATATTAATATATATAATATAATATATAATAATAAAATAAACATATAATATAATAAATATTTAATACATATATATATATATATATATATATATATATATATAAGAATATTGCTAAATATAAATTAAAAAATTATTTGAATTTATTATTATGCTATTATATGATAATCCTTTGGTAAATTGCTTTTATTCTTCATTTTAAGATTTAAAGAGTTAATTGTTATGATTTAATAATGATATAATTTTGTAAACATGATTAAAAAAGCCTCTAAAAGGCTTTTAGATCAGACCTATTTATTAAAAAGGTTAGGTCAAGACGCTGAAAAAAAAAGCTTATGACAGCTAACAAGCCAGACTTAGGCCCAAAGATTAAATAGTAGGCTCAGACCGTCCAACGAGAAGCCTAACTCGGCTCGGCCTATTTCCTCCCCTAGTAGTGTTCCCCTATTGTGGTGGTTGCGGTTCCGAGTGCGAGTTCGGGTGGTCCCCCTCTTATGGTGATTGCGGTTCCGATCTATAACGAGATAAAAAAATGTTGTCATGTACTCTGTGTTCGAAGGAACTATTATAATGATTATATTAGAAAATTATTGTAATTAATTACCTTTAATAAAAAAAATATGTAGCATAGATGCAAGTTAATAAGAAGGCTACTAACTTGTCCCAGCAAGTAGGAATGTTAATGAGCTTATTTATTAAACCACAAGTTATATACCCTCGTCATATAACAATTATTTTATAAACACGTCAATAACAAAAAGTATTACGTGCACAAATTCAAGTTATATACCCTCGTCATATAACAATTATTTTATAAACACGTCAATAACACAAAGTATTACGTGTACTTTGTGCATCATGTATCACTAATATTATTATCTATTATTTTTTAATATTAGTATTGTATAAAATAATATTATTACTTGTAAAATTAAACTAAAAATATTTTTGGTTAGTGTGATTCACGCCGGCACGAATCTCCGTATCCGCGGGATGATAATATCTCACATCCCTAAATTGAATATGATGTAAAATGTGAGATAAAAATGGAAATAAACAAAAAAGAGAAGATAATTTGATAGCCATAAATTATTGGTAGAATTCACATGTGTCGGGGCCTCGTAAATAAATTTCTCTGCAAAAGAAACTTAAAAGTCATCACATGATTCATATCAAATGCCATCCTTGTATATTTATGAAAAACTAGAAATATCGCCATCACATATGTCCATCTCACTTAATTTCATGAAAAATAGCCTAATAGAGACCCTTTCAATAAATAAATAAATAAAACATATCATTCTTGATCATGGGGTTCAAAAGTGATGTTCTTGTTTGCACTCCCGTGGAGTGCGAAACAGGGGAACAAATGATAGCTTCCATGGATTTATCCAAGAAAGAAGGAGCTGATATTGTGGAACTCTGCTTTGCTCTCTCACTCCTCTGAAGTTGAACACATTTTCAAGCTCAGAAACTTGTCTTCCATCGTCTCCTTTGGGTATTAAACACTTTCTAATTTTTCTCTATATTTTTTACTTGAATAAATGTGTATATAATAATAGTAATATGTAGTAGTATTTCATTCTACTCTCGCCCCTCCCAAAAACGTGCGTTCTTATCCTGGATCTGCCACCACTACTCCCACTTTTATAGTAGTGTTTAGCATATAAAACTCATCATAACATGAATATTACTTTTAGTAATGTAGCATCTCCTATTCTTCAATTTCTATTACTATGAAATTGAAACAATTGATTAGTATCAATTTTCTTGTGTTCAATGGACCGAACGGAACCGAAATTTACAATTCGATTTAGTTACGGTTTTTAAAGTTTAAAATTTCGGTATTTCGATTCGGTTTCGATTTTTTATGAAAATAATCAAAATAATTGAAAATCGAATTTAATTAATAATTATTATAATAATATATTTAATAATTAAAATAAATATTATCAAGTCAATCTATCAATCACATATTAATCTATTTTGGAGTATGGACATTGGACTATTATACTCCATCCGATCCATTTTTGTTTTTCACTTTTAAAGTGGCGCGAGTTTTAATAAATGAGTTGTTTATTAGTATTTATGGGTATAAGGTTATTTTTGTGGATATAAAGTAAGGGTAAAAGGGTCCTTTAAACTTTTAAGGGGTAAAGTTAAATTGATATGTGTATTTTTTTTACCATTTTGGGAAAGTGATTGAGAAAGTGGAAAAAAAATCTTCCTTTTATGGTAATACGGACAATCTAAAATGAATTGGAGGCTGTATTATTTTAGTATTTGACTTATTCCTGGATGTTATTTTTAATTTTTTATGGACTTTTAGTTTATTAGAATGTTAATATACTTTTATAAATGATTTATGAATAGTTATTATTGTTTTATGGACTTTTATCAGATTTTTTTTTTATTATTTGAGCCCAAAATGTCTAAAAAAAATCCAAAAAAGTAGCACATAGTATATTTCGGTTAATAACCGAACCGTACTGAAATATTTCAGTTTGGTTGAAATTCGATTTTAGTGCTATTCGGTTCGGTTTTGATTACCGGCTAAGGGCTTTTCGGTTAATTCGGTTTATACTATTCGGTTCGGTTCGGTGACCGAATAACCGAATGCTCACTCTTGTTCATGACATTGAGTAGGAAGTAAGTAGGGGTGAAAATAGGTAAAACCGAACTAGGCTTCTCGTTGGACGGTCTGGACCTACTATTTAATCTTTGGGCCTAAGTATGGTCTGTTAACTGTCATAGGCTTTCTCAAGAACTTTGACCTGGTTTTTTTTAAATAAATAGGTCTGACCTGAAAACCTTTTAGGAGCCTTTTTAATCATATTTACAAAATTATATTCAATAATTATATTATTATTAAATCATAACAATTAATTCTTTAAATCTTAAAATGAAGAATAAAAGCAATTTATCAAAGGATTATCAAATAATAGTATAATAACAAATTCAAATAATATTTTAATTTATATTTAGCAATATTCTTACATATATATGTATATGTTAAATATTTATTATATTATATATGTGTTGTATTATTATATATATATATATATATATATTAAATTATATTATATTATATAGTTAAAATAGGTTGGCCTATTGAGTTTAAAAGGCTTACAAAAAACTCAAGTCTGACCTATTTAAATAAACAGGCTTTTAGAGAAGTTTGAGACTGACTCATTTATTAAACGAGTCGAGTCGAGTTGGACTTTAGATAGGCCGAGCCGTAGGCCCCTATCGGGTAGCCTGACCTATTTCCAACTCTAGAAGTAACACATCAAATGATGAATTTCAAATCTATATATATATATATATATATATATATATATTCAAAGTTTTCATCGTCACGTGTATAATAATTTGATTGTATGTACTTGTATATAAGTATATTGCAAGAATTAAAAAGTATTATCTGCAAGTCCTGGCTGGATATTGACCTCAAAAGGTGAAAGAAAAAATATCCTTGGATGTATATTTGTTTGGTGGGATATCATGAATTGATTGAAGAATTATTGTGAACTTTAAAAATGGTTTTTATAATTACATGTTTGTTATATTGAGCAATGACCCCTTGAAATAAGTAAAATTATTACTCAATGATGCAATTATGTTGATGCATTTTTTTATTTTCTGTATAAAAAAAATTATATTTGATTTGGGAATCATTTATATAGAGATGCTAGGTGGTAGGTGGGTTGGTACATGTTTGCACGAGGAAGATAGGAAGGGGAATCATACATGATACAATGGGACCAACTAATGAATTATAAGGTTCTAATTGCAGTTCAGGATTATACACATCCAATAATTCATTGAGTACTTCAAAAAGATCTGTGGACCATATATGAGACAGAATATTAAAGGATGTATAAAATGATTGCATGTTAAATGTGGCAAGTTTGTTTCCCATAATGGCAAGTTTATTTTCAAATTTCATCTAAATTTTGTTTGCATTTTATGTATATATTTTTACAATATTAATTTTTTTATTAAAATATATTAATTTGATAGGCATACTATATAAAGAAAATAAGTAATATCGTTTTAAACTGTATGACAAAACTAGTTTATAAGAATCAAGGGCGGAGCTACGTTGGGTCCGGGGTCACTGGGCCCCCTACCCTCTATGAACTTCCTTATATATGTATGAGTTCTATGTTGTTTGCAATATTGGTTGGTGGCAAAGTGGATAACAACCTAGGGGGCGCTTGGTTAGCAATTCTTCAATAGTAATGTGAATGGAATTTTATTTCCATCTATGCCTTTATAATAAAAATGATATGTTAGAGGAAGAAGTGTTCCAATGGTGACACCATTGCGAATGTCATGCCTCAATTTTGGAATAGAAGTAGACAACAAATGGTTGTTGGTAGAGAAATAGGGGAGTGGTTGAGGATGATGATTGTAGGAAGAAAATGTGGTAATCAAAATGGAGCAGTGATTACATTGTTTAAGAGGAATAGGAGAATGGTTGAGGAGGATGGTTGTAGGAAGAAAATATGGTAATCAAAATGGAGTAGTGATTATATTATTTAGGAGGAGAGGTAGTGATTTTGTTGGAATAGAAGTAGATAACAAATAGGGGAGTAGTGATTTTGTTGGAATATAAGTAGACAATAAATGGTTGTTGGTGGAGGAATAGAGGAGTGGTTGAGGAGGATGATTGTAGGAAGAAAATATGGTAATCAAAATGGAGTAGTGATTATCTTGTTTAGGAGGAGAGGTGTTGATTTTATTCTTATGAATCATTCTAATTACACTAATTTTCAATCTCATTCTCATTACTATTGAAGAATTGTTAACCAAGTGTCCCCTTAGTATATAAGGTTTCTCTATCCTACAGTCCAAGGGCTCGATTCTCAGTTGTTATAATTTTTTAAAATTTTGTTTTGTTTTTTTATATATTTGGAGCTTGAATTTAAGTCCCTCTCCAAATTATAGATCAATTTTGATTTTTTTGGCTCACTTTTTGTTCCACTTTTACTTACCTTAATTTATTTATATAATTATTAATTACTGATATTATATACTTTTACTGTTAAATTGAATATCCTGATTTAATTATATTAAATGAATTGTATTGTAATAAAATGAATTTTTCAAAATTATCAAAATTAGTCTAACATATAATATTAATATAGTTCTAATATATATATTATAATATATACATATTTTTTTTATTAAAATACTGGAGGTAAAAACTTGCATGAGACCATCTCATGGCGTGAGACAGTCTCATGGCATGAGTCAACACAAATTAATATTCACAACTTTTAAAGTGTTAATGCATCATGTCTAATTTATACCTCATCCCACCGTTAATGACATGAGACAGTCTCACACAAAATTTATTCTAAATTGGGCCCCCCAAACTAAAATTTCTGGCTCCGTCACTGCCCATAATATATATGATTTAGAACAAAAAGAAGGTCTCTTGTGAATCAAATTTCAGGTCAATTTTTTTAAGTATCACTTTTGAACATACAAAGTATCACTTTTAAAAAATTGCTTGATTTTTTTTTTTTAAAAATTACTAAACAATAACATTTCATATACTAAACAATAATACTTTAGTAATAAGAGTTTATGTGAACTTGAATTCATTGTGATAGCTCGTTAGATCTTTTTAGAAATAGTACATAAATAATGAAGAACACTTCATGATATTATATTTTATTCACAAATAGTGTAGGATGAAATATATATAATGACAATAGTCAGAGAATAAAGTATAGAGTGAAAATGATTCATACATTAATTAAGAGTATTAGTTGTTTTCACTAACGAGTATTAATTATTTTGTGAAAATAAACTAATACTCTTTAAAATAAACAACTTATATCCTTTAGTAAAAACAACTAATATTTTTTAGTGAAATCAACCAATACTCTTCAATGGTTCATGTACGAGCTAATTTCATTCCATAATACTCTAGGTAGAGTTGGCTCACTATTTAAGATTTTAAGACATAATTGGTGTGTGGGAATGGGACAGTCCATAGGTATTTTATGCATCAAATATACTGTGTAATTTAAGTACATTTTTTAACAATATTGATTTTTTTTTATTTTATAGAAAAATACAGTTGCTGCCACTAAAAAGTAGTACGATTATTACACTTTTTTTTTATGTAAAAACAAGTAATATTATAAAAAATATAGATTTGAATTGCACACATATGAAACTTCTGATTGTTTTGAAGTTCCTAATGATGTTGGACATATGTCTTTCAGGCCCAATTATGGAGCATGCCAACGCAGAGGAAATTGTGTGTGTAAGGCCCAACAGTTACAGGTTTTAAAACGGGCCGTCGTAATAGGCGTCGAATTTGTCGAAATTAACCATGAGGTCAGCCACCAAAATTCATTACTTTATTACATCGCAACTATTCATTGTAAATTAAATAATAATAAAATGCTAGACTAATATTTAATAATCTTAGCTTGTTAATGCTGTAAAATTTCAGGCGTGCACAGAGGAGCACATTAGTGAACTAAAGAGAGTGAGATCAGAGACGAGGATTACAGTGTCAACTTATTTAAAGAAGGGAATATTAGGCAGAGAACAATTGGGCGACTTGGTTATCGACATGCAATCTACCCAAGCTGACGTCATTAAACTTGTGATAAATGTGGATTATATTACAGATGTAGCTCCCATTTTCCAAGTGCTCACACATTGTCAGGTACGTATTTACTTTATGTACATTATAAAAATATGAGTGAGTTATATGAGACTATGGTGGAATAATATATAAATGGCATATAATACTGTAAGCGAATAAAATTAATTGCGAATTAAAAAGCGACAGGTGAAATTTACTTGTTAAATATCAATTACATTTATTATTTATTTTTAGGAATTTGAACATATTTAATTCCTAAAATAAACAAATAAATAATTAATTAATTGGACCTCTAAAGTCAAATATATCGAATTGGGTCTCTAAAGCCTAATTAATTCAATTGGATCTCTGAAGTCCAAAATGTTCAATTGGGCCTCTAAAACCTAATTAATTCAATTGGACCTCTAAAGTCCAATATATCGAATTGGGCCTCCAAAGCCTAATTAATTCAATTGGACCTCTAAAGTCCAATATATCAAATTGGGTCTCTAAAGCCTAATTAATTCGACTGGACCTCTAAAGTTCAATATATTCAATTGGGCCTCTAAAGCCTAATTACTTCAATTGGACCTCTAAAGTCCAATATATCCAATTGGGTCTCTAAAGCCCAATATATCGAATTGGACCTCTAAAGTCCAATATATCAAATTGGGCTTCTAAAGCCTAGTTAATTAATTTGGGCCCTCTAAAGTCCAATAAATTTGATCGGGCCTTCTAAAGCCCTGCTAGTTCAATCATATTTTTTTAAATCTTTTGAATAATATATAATTCTTTCAGGATAAGCTCAAATATTGATCCGGCCCATGAATCTGGCCTGTAAAACCTAGAATTCTACACCTATAAATAGGGGTCTCATTCATTCATTCCCCACACATTCAGAAACATCAGAAGTAAGAAAATTCAAGAGCTGAGAAGTCTTGAAGATTCAACGGCGTTCTTCGCGGCTTCAACGGCATTCTTCGCAGCTTCAACGCCATTCTCCATCAACAACGACGTTTGATCCGAGATCACGGTCCTAAGCCCCTCCGATCAACGTTCCTCCCTCCGAAGTTCTTCAAGTTTCCCACGGAAACCTCTCAAGTTCTTCGCGGAAAGTCATCCAACAACGGTCTTCGATACGAGATTACAGTGCTAAGCCCCTTCAAACTCAAGCTCTTTGTGGACTCAACGATCTAGTGTCTACCTCCACAGAACTCTCAACACCAACGATTAATTCAAAACACGGCTCGATGCCCTCGAATTAATATCATCATCAGACAAGATTCGGCTACGGACCAGTCTCCAAAAAATCTGAAATCAAGTCAAAGTCAACTCTCAAGAGAAGAATCAGAGGATTAGCTAGAGATTTGATCCAAATAATCGCTTGATTTATAATTACTCTTTGTAATTCCTTTTTCGAATTTAATAATATTTTAAAAACGAAAATTTATTGGTTACAAATTTTGGCACGCCCGGTGGGACGATCTCTACCTCTCATCTCTTCTATCCAAAAGGTTCAAGATACCGAAATGGAACCCCTCAAGATCAAGGTCTTTAGGGATACCACTACATCCTCAACCATGGATCATGAAAACGTGAATGTTATCACTAGGAGTAAGACAAAGGACTCTAAGTCGTTCACTTCTTCCCCCAAAGGCGCCGGAATGGATGTGCTACATGAAGCCGCAAATGAGGAGAATATCTCGACGAATTCTACTCCCCATTCCACATCAAGCTCGTCATCAACTTCTAGCGTCGCTGAAGCTATGGCAATAGACGGTGAAAGTTTCGAAGAATAAATATCAGCTTTGACCGAAGTCATACATGAGCTTTCAAACCGCATAAAGGAGCAAGACATTAAGATTAATGAGCTTGCGGGCAACAAAGACAACGCCGAGTCAAGTCGCGCCAAAGGAAAATGAATCGAAGAGCGCGATGAAGATGAAATATTCTTTGGACAACAACAAAGGGAGCATAGTCCGGCTGCGAAAGAGCTAAATGTCTCCTCCGATGGTATGGTTTCGTTGATCAAATAAAGGAGATTGTACTTGGGACAATCAAAGGTAAGTTCGAAGAGAGCTCCAAGTGTTCTTTCACCTACACCAAGCCATACACTAAGAGGATTGATGCTTTAAAGATGCCAACAGGTTACCAACCCCCCAAGTTCCAACAATTCGACGGCAAGGATAATCCAAAGCAACATATTGCTCACTTCGTAGAGACTTGCAACAACGCGGGCACTTATGGAGATCACTTAGTGAAACAATTCGTGCACTTATTAAAGGGAAATGCATTCGATTGGTATATCGACTTGGAGGCCAACTACATTTATAGTTGGGAGAACTTGGAGCAAGAATTCCTTAACCGATTCTATAGTACTCGAAGAATTGTTAGCATGATCGAATTAACAAACGCTCGTCAATGGAAGGAAGAATCAGTGATTGATTATATCAATCGGTGGAGAAATCTAAGTCTAAATTGCAAAGATAGGTTATTGGAAGCTTCAGCGATTGAAATGTGCATTCAAGGCATGCAATGGGGACTTCGCTACATCCTCCAAGCTATTCAACCAAGGTCTTTCGAAGATTTAGCTACTAAAGCTCATGATATGGAGATAAGTATGCAAACAAGCGGTGCCGGAGGGCCACCAGTTCAAGAGTTCCGTAGATTCAAGGATAAACAAGACGACAAGAAAGGGGGCAAGTCCTTCACCAAAGCTTCGAATAAAGAATCTATGACGGTAACTCCCACGGCTATTAAGTTCCGTAGAAATGAAAGTGATACGAGTGACAAAGGGAAAAATATTATGCAAGACAATGCGCCAAGGCGAGCAACTTTAAGAGAGAGGCAACAAAAGCAATATCCTTTTCTAGACTCCGATGTCCCCGGTATATTTGATGATTTGATCAAAGCAAAGCTAGTCGAGCTCCCAGAAATAAGACGACCGGATGAAGCGGGGCGAACCGATGACCCCAAATATTGTAAATATCATTGACTTCTAGGACATCCAATTCAAGATTATTTTGTGTTCAAGGAGAAGGTCATGCGCTTAGCCGAGCAAGGAAATATTCTACTAGAAGAAAGTGGCACAACCACAAATGTCCTCACCGCGGAGGATAGTGACGCTTCATGCCAAGTGATTGATGAGGAAAACAATACATCTCAACTTGAAGATAAAAATAGTGATTACTCTGCAGCCGTAACTTTCACGGATGAGGACTTGTTGCTTGGTTCACAATCTCATAAATGACCGTTGTTTGTGACCGGCTTTACTCTACAACAAAAAGTGAATCGAATCTTAATTGATGGAGGGTCGGGCGTGAACATCTTGCCTTTGAGGATATTGAAGAAGTTGGGGATACCAATGGATGAGCTTGCAAATAGTCGTTTAATGATCCAAGTGTTCAATCTAGAAGGACAAAGAGCTCTCGGCACAATAACACTATATCTCTTGATCGATGAGATGCCCTCGACTGTGCTTCTCCACATCATAGACGCAAAGACATTATACAACATGCTCTTAGGACGCCCATGGTTGCACCAATATGGTGTGGTGCCCTCAATACTACACCAATGCTACAAGTATTGCGAGGGAAATGTCACAAGAATGGTGTTTGGTGATGACAAACCCTTCACCGAAGCTGAAATATACCTTGCCAACACTAGGTACTTTATCAAAATCACCAAAACAACTAAAGATAAAGAGGAAACTACCATACCGTCGAACTCACAAAAACTTCGAAGCTTAGTTCCATCTCGGATGAAGCGAAAAACCACCTTGATCCCATCATATGGAAAGGCATTGACCGCAAAGTTTCAAACAATCGTCTACACTAAAGATGAAGAAGAGGATAAGGAAAGTGTGGGCTCTACAAACTTCATTGATACTCGCATCATCCAACAGCCAACACCTAGAAGTATGGAAGGGATATCTCTACAAAGGAGAATCGTCCTCATGGTGAGAAATGGAAGCATCAATAATGTCAATAACTTACAAGTAGTTTTGATTAGTGGAAGAGATGGTCGAGTTAGAGCATGTGTGGATTTCACAAGTACAAGAGCATCCGATGAAGAGATCGCAACTACGAACCACATCACCATATGTGAAGATACTCAGATGGAGAAAGATGCCGAGGATGCACCTCCGGAACTCGAAGAGGGTGTTAAAGCAACTATTAAAAAATTGAAGGAGATCAACTTAGGCAATAAAAATGACCCGCGACCAACCTACTTGAGTGCTTTATTGTCCGAGGATGAAGAAGAAACATACATCAACCTGCTGCAAGAGTTCAAGGATGTCTTCGCATGGTCATACAAGGAAATGCCAGGTTTAGACCCAAAAGTAGCGGTTCACCATCTCTCTATAAAGAAAGGAGTTCGACCAGTTAAACAAGCTCAACGTCGATTTCGACCAGACTTGGTCCATTGATTGAAGCTGAGGTGAACAAACTCATTGAGGTCGGTTTTATCCGAGAAGTGAAATATCCTACATGGATCTCAAGCATTATTCCGGTGAGGAAGAAGAACGGCCAGATTCATGTTTGTGTCGACTTTTGAGATCTAAACATTGCATGCTCCAAGGACGATTTTCCGCTACCCATTGCCGAACTTATGATTGATGCAACAACGGGTGATGAAGCTCTAACCTTCATGGACGGATCGTCAGGCTATAACCAAATTCGAATGTCACCAAAAGATAAAGAGCTCACCGCGTTTCGTACTCCCAAAGGAATCTACTGCTACAAGGTCATGCCATTCGGTTTGAAGATGCTGGTGCCACTTATCAAAGGGCTATGTGATTAGGCGTGAAATTGTCATGATTCGTAGCTTGAAATACCCCAATCTTGGTCGAGTTTATAGAGTATTTAGAGTCAATTGAGCATTATTTCTACACGTTGATGAATTTGTCTCTTTGATGCTCATAGGTGAATAGAGGACGAAAAATGGAGTTCGTAGGACTTTGAATCGACTCAAATGGATGCTCGGATGAGAAGATATTGAAGAAATACGATTAGTATTAGTGCGGACGAGGAAAAGTATCAGTTGGGAGGAGTTGTAAGTCACTCGAGTGACTAGGTCGAGCGCCACCGCTCGAGCGAATTGCTCGAGCGCCCAAAACATACAGTGTGATTTTAGCGCTCGACCGGCTCGAGCGGAACCGCTCGAGCGATTGTGTCATTCGAGCTACACTGCTCGAGCGGGACCGCTCGAGCGTTTTGCTCGAGCAACCTTGGATTTTTGCCTCCGGATGCGTATTTTCGGCCCATTAACTCCCGTTTCGACCCGTGCCTATATATACCTCTTCCAAACACGTTTTGAAGGATACCCGGACTTTTAGAAATCACTTTAGACTTAGTTTTTAGAGAGAGGAAGAGGAGAAGAACGAGCAAGCTTTACTTACGTTTTGTTGAGGTTTTTCATACGAATTCTAGTTTCTTTTCAATTCTTAGTTTCTTTTCATTAGTTCGTTACTTTGAACACATTTAAATTTTGTTTTTATTAATTCAATTTCAGTTCTTAGTATTTATTTCTTTAAAACCCTAGTTCATGTTTCTTATTTTCTTCGTTCAATTCATTATGTTTATGTTCGTAGTTTCTTCTATTGCTTTTATGTTTGTTACAACCATGTCCGGCTAAAACCCTTGCATGCTTAGGGTAGGATGAACTCGTAGAAGTAGGATGTGGGTACGTAATTAGGATAACTTGTGACGTTAGTTTTAATTCTCTTAGTTAATGAATTCTTATAATTAATCTTCACTTTACCTTTGAATTTAGTACGAAAGTGTTAGAGAGAGGACGACCGCATCACTCAATAATAATTAGTAGTCTTAACGAGAGGGTTGAGAAAAGGTTAATTCATCTACCAGTTTAGCGAAGGAGGACGACCGCATCACCTTAGTTAAATTAGGGTCTCATTAATTAAGCACAATCTAGTAACTTGTTAGTAGATTCGTGAAGTCGAGTGTTAGGGTAAAGTATTAGGGTTTAGAATCTTGAGCTTTCACCTTGCATTCTTAGACTTAGGTTAATTCTTGTGTGTCACAGTTATTTTGATTATGTAGCTGCTCCGTTAGTATACGTAGGAATTCCTATCCTGAGCATCACCATCTCATACGTGCATATACACCTTAGATATTTAGTTTAATTTTCCTTTTGCATTCGTAGGATAATTTAGTTAGCTTAATTAATCTTTCCAAAAAAACCCAAAAACAACACACTCATATTAACTACGATGCGTAGATCTTCAGGGATCTATTCGCATATACACCATCCCTTGGGTTCGATAATACTTGGTCATTATACTTACTCTTACTACAGTGAACCCGTCCGCTTGCGGGTAAGCGACTAGTAGAAGTTAGTAAAATCGCTTCAAGTTAATGGCGCCGTTGCCGGGGATGGCGTTGTATGCTTTTAAATAGGACTTGTAGATAGCTTAGTAGTTAGTAGTGGGTGATTTATTTTCTGTTTTTATTTTTATTTGTATTCAATCGGCAGTTGCGTTTTGATCCTTCTGCTAGTGTGTCAGGTTTATGAAAACACGCTCACAAGGCAATACGAGCGAAGAGAGAATACCGTTGGACCCTGAGACAATAGCCAGAAGGAACCGAGCCTTCTTGAGAAGGATGAACGCTGCCGACTTAGGAAAGGAACCAATGGATATCAATAATGAGTTGGACGATGCTGCCAACGATTTCAATCAGGCAGTAGACCGAGTTGAAGGCACTGGAGTTAGTGGTAGCCAGAATCAAATTCCATTAGGGGATAGCCAGAGCCTAAACCCGGATACACAAAACATAGGGAATCCAGCTCAGAACCTTGTCCATAATCCTCATAACAACCCTGCTTACCCACAAAACCCAAATAACCCTTTTAACAACCCAGTATACCAACATTACCCATACCCACCTTATCCTTACCCACCATATCCATATCATCCACCACCAGTCTATAATCAACCACCTGTTTACCCACCACCACCCCAACAAGTACCAGTACCTGCTGCTAATCCTCAACACGTTCCTCAGAACGTAGATCACAATATGGCTATTCGAGGGAGGTTTGCAGCACAGCCACAGCGGTACTATGATGGAGTGGCTTTGCCTCCTGTTGAGGCAAACAACTTCTCGATATCCCCGGGGATTTTAAAGCTGCTTACCGAGAATCAGTTCAAGGGGGTGATCGGAAAGGAGAATCCTCACACTCACTTGAGGAGTTTTCTCATGATAGCCTCAACATTTAATTACAATGGCATGTCTGAAGATGCCAAGAGGCTTAGGCTGTTCCCATTCTCATTGACGGGAATAGCCAAGGAGTGGTACGATAATACGCTTCCGCGGGGAGGTATTACCACTTGGGCCGAGCTCGAGCGTCTGTTCCTCGAGCGATTCTACCCTCCATCTAGGACGATCAAGGCTAGAATTGAGATCTCGTCCTTTCGCCAGAAGTCTGGAGAAGATTTACGCCAAGCGTGGGAGAGATACTCAAACATGCTGATTGAGTGCCCGCAGCACGGGTACAATGAGGGAGACATTATGGCATTCTTCTATAGTGGTGCCAATAAGGCGGGACAAGATCATTTAGACGCCTGTGCGGGCGGAGCATTCCTGAATCAAGGGATAGAGAGGTGTAGGGAGATCGTGGACAACATTGTCACGAATGCCGGTGCTTGGAGTGGAGATGCAGATTTTCAGAGAGTGCATCAGGTTGAAGAGGGAGAAGGAACGAGAAGGCTATTGATGGCCATGATGGAGAAGATCAACAACCTCGAGTTGGGAAAGAGTTTGGGTGGAGAGCATGCAGTAGAGAACGAGAGAGTAGACCAACCAAGTGGACAGCAAGAGGTAGCCAATTACATGTGAGGTCCATATTACAATCAGAATGGCTACCAAGGTGGAAATCAGTATGGAAGGCCTCCTTATGGCCAACCATTTGCACCTCCAGGGCCACAACCGCCTCAAAATCAATGGAGGAACACACAAGGAGTTCAAGGAGGCCAGCAACCTCCTCAAAACACATGGAGGAAAAATGAGAATTTTTCATATGCTAACCCAAAAGCTGGTATTACTGTTCCTGCAGGTGTTGATCCAGGTTCTAAACCTCCTGGTGGAGAAGGCGGTGCATCAACCGAGGAGATGTTGAGAGCGATCCTGCAGAAGGTGGAGGAAGGAAGTAAGAGATTGTCCTCCTTGGAGTACGATGTGAAGGAGCTGCACAAGAAGGGTGATCAACGTGATCAAGAGCTCCAAAAGATGAATGTTGAGTGGACTAGAACTCAACAAGAGAACAATCGAAGGTTCACTTCTTTAGAGTTCCAGATGAGCCAGATTGCAAAGTCAGTGAATAGAATGCCGGAGGGGAACCCGAAAGAGCATTGCAAGGCGATCCAGCTTAGAAGTGGAACCAACTACGAAGGTCCTCAGATGCCTGCTGGTTCTGAGACGCCTCAAGTTGAGAAGGGGATTGAAAGTGAAGGTATTGAGAAGAGTGGGAGAGTTCCTAAGTGGAAGAAGGCAAATGAAGCAAGGGAGAAAGTGGAAGAAACAGAAAGAGATGAATGGGGGGCACCCAAATCTGTGATACCCGTTCCGTATCCACAGCGCTTCATGAAAAAGAAGCTTGATGAAAAATTTGCAAAATTTCTTGATGTTTTTAAACAACTGCATATTAATATTCCCTTTTATGATGCTTTGGAACAAATGCCAAATTATGCCAAGTTCCTGAAGGACTTGATAGCGAAGAGACGAAGAGTTGATGAGCCGAAGTTGGTGCAGCTGAACCACGAGGTGAGTGCATTAGTGCACAAGGCGCTTCCACCAAAGCTGAAGGATCCCGGGAGCTTCACGATTCTTTGTGACATTGGGAACGGGATCAAGAAAGGAGCGCTATGTGATTTAAGGGCGAGCATCAATCTCATGCCGTTGTCGCTTTTCAAGAAGTTGGAAGGTGGTGAACTTCAACCCACAATGATGACGCTTCAACTAGCCGACCGGTCTATTACTCGACCTCAAGGTGTGGTTGAAGACGTCCTTGTGAGAGTTGGAGATCACATTTTTCCAGCTGACTTTGTAGTGCTAGAGATGGAGGAAGATGAGCACGTGCCCCTGATCTTGGGAAGACCATTTTTAGCTACGGTGGGGATGGTGCTAGATGTGGCAAACGGGAAGATCACGTTGAAGGTAGATGATCAAGAAGTGAAGATCTCCCTATATGAAGCCATGAAGCACCCGAAGGAGGATGTGAGCTTGTATTGCATGGATGCAATTGATCCTCGTGTTGAAGACACACCTTCTATCTCTAATCTTTCTCATACTCATGATTTTGTTAGTCCTTCACTTGATTATTTAACCCATGAGCATTATGTTCTTGATTATTTTGATAGGGATGAAGTGAAGAAGTTGAAGGATGAAGAGGTGAAGAAAGTGAACGTGGTCCAGTTAGAAAGGAAATGAGGAGTTAAGAAGAAGAAGTCAAAATTCAAGAAATTGTTTAGTAAGACTCCTCCAGATAGAGGCAAGAAGGAGTTGAGACCTATACCACTTGAGGTGGGGAAAGAAGCAAAAGAGCTCATGATGGTGGGGCATAAAGGAAAGGAGTTCAAACACCACTCTTATGAGAGTAAGGGAGGTAAATTTGAGTATGATGTCCCATAAGCTCCTTTGAGCTTGGTCCAGCATGAGGACCTTAAAAATAGCGCTGAATGGGAGGCAACCCATTTTTTATTGCTTTTGAGTATTTTCAGTTTGTTTCCTTTTATGTTACTAGGATGTTGTTGAGTCGTATGTTTAACCTCGTATTTGAGTAAGTTGCTTGTAGGCTTGTCTCTAAAGGAGTAAAGGTATCATGGAGTTATTCAGATTGAAGGAACCAACTTGAGACAAGGAAGTGTGCAAAGCTAGTGAGAGAAACGGGATTATTTGGTTGAGGTAACCCACAACCCCAAACTTAGACCTCTAGCAAGGTCGAAGTTTGGGGGGGGGGGTGGAGTTTTTTATTTGTTTTATGATTACATGGCACATGCATGCACGCCCTTATCTTTGAGTTGAGTTTGATTGATTATTAGATTGTTGAGATACTCCTTGGGGTGATTTTGAGTTGACTCGCTATTGCATATTTTATGCCTATCAATCATCTTATGCTTGTTGATTGCTATCTTTGAGTATGATTTGATGAGTAGAGTGAGTTGTAAGAGTGAGTTAGAAATTCTTTTGTGTGAGTGTTTGAGTTTGAGCTGATTAGGGAGAGAACCCGTATGCTTATGAGTTTTCTTTTGAGTGCTTGTGTGATGAGAGTGAGAATTCACTAGGACTAGCATGGATGTAAAAGCTGTGAGCTTTTGAGCCTTATGAGATTTTGATGCATTAATCAATCTCTTCGTTTGTGAGTGAATCATCACATTAGAGGATGCTAGAACTTGCATATGCTCTTGCTTCTTGATTGTGTCTAGTTTGAAATGCCGAATGTGATCTTAGGCCATCTTTGATTTTATTGAGTCACTTAGCCAAAATTTTCCTTACCAATGACATTGATCCCTTGTTAGCCCTTTGAGCCGAAAGCCTATTTTATTTGCTAGCACATATGAACACTATTCCAATTCCTAAGCCTTTTTGTCCCAATTTGAGTGAAGAATAGGAAAGTGTGAATATGAAGGGAGTGAATTGAGTTGAAAAAGGAAAATGTTGTTTGTTGAGTGAATATGAGAAGAAGGTGTGATGAAGTTTTGAGATGTGGGAAAAAGAGAAAGAAAATTGAGAATGAGCAAAAAGAAAAAAATGAGCTCATGTGTTTGTGCGAAAAAAAAAAGAAAAAAAAAAGTGATTGAAAAAAAAAAGTGAAAGAGTGAGAAAGAAAAAAATTTGAAGTGTTGAGAGTATGGAGTTGAAAGGGTGTTGATTGAAAATGTTTGAAGTAGTCTGTTCCTAATCTCGAAGTGCCAAAGTTTGATTTTCTATTCTCCATTCACTTTAGTCACTTTACCTTATATTGTTATCCCACCTGTCCAAAGAGCCTACATTACAACCTTGAGAAAAGCCCTTTTTGATTCGGCATTGATTTCTAGAGTATGGTCGGAGTTGAGAGTGCTTACAAGCCTATGGCTGCCGATATGTGTGATTGATTGTTGAGTGAGTCCTTTATCATTGATATACACTTGTGAGGGAGTGAAACACATCGTTGAGTGCACATCCATGTTTGATCTTGGTGGGTCTTGTTGTTGTTGCATGATTATGATGAAGGGGGTGAGTTAGTATACGTGTGATCGATCTTTGAAGCTCGAGTTCAATTAGCTTGCATGATTGATTCTTGATTCATTCCTAACAATTTCACTTGACTTATTATTTCGTTGCTTGAGGACAAGCAACATGGTAAGTTTGGGGGGGTTGATTAGGCGTGAAATTGTCATGATTCATAGCTTGAAATACCCCAATCTTGGTCGAGTTTATAGAGTATTTAGAGTCAATTGAGCATTATTTCTACACGTTGATGAATTTGTCTCTTTGATGCTCATAGGTGAATAGAGGATGAAAAACGGAGTTCGTAGGACTTTGAATCGACTCAAACGGATGCCCGGATGAGAAGATATTGAAGAAATACGATTAGTATTAGTGCGGACGAGGAAAAGTATCAGTTGGGAGGAGTTGTAAGTCACTCGAGTGACTAGGTCGAGCGCCACCGCTCGAGCGAATTGCTCGAGCACCCAAAACATACAGTGTGATTTCAGCGCTCGACCGGCTCGAGCGGAACCGCTCGAGCGATTGTGTCATTCGAGCTACACTGCTCGAGCGGGACCGCTCGAGCGTTTTGCTCGAGCAACCTTGGATTTTTGCCTCCGGATGCGTATTTTCGGCCCATTAACTCCCGTTTCGACCCGTGCCTATATATACCTCTTCCAAACACGTTTTGAAGGATACCCGGACTTTTAGAAATCACTTTAGACTTAGTTTTTAGAGAGAGGAAGAGGAGAAGAACGAGCAAGCTTTACTTACGTTTTGTTGAGGTTTTTCATACGAATTCTAGTTTCTTTTCAATTCTTAGTTTCTTTTCATTAGTTCGTTACTTTGAACACATTTAAATTTTGTTTTTATTAATTCAATTTCAGTTCTTAGTATTTATTTCTTTAAAACCCTAGTTCATGTTTCTTATTTTCTTCGTTCAATTCATTATGTTTATGTTCGTAGTTTCTTCTATTGCTTTTATGTTTGTTACAACCATGTCCGGCTAAAACCCTTACATGCTTAGGGTAGGATGAACTCGTAGAAGTAGGATGTGGGTACGTAATTAGGATAACTTGTGACGTTAGTTTTAATTCTCTTAGTTAATGAATTCTTATAATTAATCTTCACTTTACCTTTGAATTTAGTACGAAAGTGTTAGAGAGAGGACGACCGCATCACTCAATAACAATTAGTAGTCTTAACGAGAGGGTTGAGAAAAGGTTAATTCATCTACCAGTTTAGCGAAGGAGGACGACCGCATCACCTTAGTTAAATTAGGGTCTCATTAATTAAGCACAATCTAGTAACTTGTTAGTAGATTCGTGAAGTCGAGTGTTAGGGTAAAGTATTAGGGTTTAGAATCTTGAGCTTTCACCTTGCATTCTTAGACTTAGGTTAATTCTTGTGTGTCACAGTTATTTTGATTATGTAGCTGCTCCGTTAGTATACGTAGGGATTCCTATCCTGAGCATCACCATCTCATACGTGCATATACACCTTAGATATTTAGTTTAATTTTCCTTTTGCATTCGTAGGATAATTTAGTTAGCTTAATTAATCTTTCCAAAAAAACCCAAAAACAACACACTCATATTAACTACGACGCGTAGATCTTCAGGGATCTATTCGCATATACACCATCCCTTGGGTTCGATAATACTTGGTCATTATACTTACTCTTACTACAGTGAACCCGTCCGCTTGCGGGTAAGCGACTAGTAGAAGTTAGTAAAATCGCTTCAAGTCACTATGCAAAAGATCTTTGATGACATGCTCCACAAGAACGTAGAATGCTATGTAGATGACTTAGTGGTGAAATCAAAGAAACGAGAAGATCATCTTCACGATTTGAGGAAAATCTTTGAACGCCTAAGACAATTCCAACTCAAGATGAACCCATTGAAATGCGCATTCGGAGTTAAGTCCGGGAAATTCCTTGGATTTGTGGTTCACCATCGAGGGATTGAAATCGAGCAAGCAAAGATTGATGCAATCTTAAAGATCCCGAAACCTCGAAATATTCATGAGCTTAAGAGCATACAAGGAAAATTGGCTTATCTTAGAAGGTTCATATCAAACTTGGCCGGACGGTGCCAACCATTCAGTCGTCTCATGAAGAAAAGTACAATATTTGTGTGGGATGAATCATATAGCAATGGCTTCAAGAGCATCAAGTCCTATTTAATGAAGCCACCGGTGTTAGTTGCCCCAGTGCATGGTCGTCCATCGACTCTCTACATCGCCGCTCAAGAGTGTTCCGTAGGAGCTCTACTTGCACAAGTAAACGAAGCCGGAAAAGAAAATGCATTATACTACTTGAGTAGGATGGTGACTCCAAATGAGTTGAAGTATTCCCCATCGAGAAGCTATGTTTAGCCTTGATATTTGTGATTCAAAAGTTAAAGCATTACTTCCAAGCTCACACTATTCATCTTGTGTCGAGAGCCAATCCACTAAAGTACGTTATGACGAGACCAGTTCTCTCCGACCGTCTTGCAAGATGGTATCTACAATTGCAACAATTCGAGATTATATATATCTCTAAAAAAGCTATGAAATGAAAAATCTTGGCTGACTTCTTAGCTGATCATCCAATGCCCGCCGAGTGGGAGTTGTCTGATGACCTTCCAGACGAAGATGTTCTAACTATTGAAGTATCCCCTCCATGGAAGATGTACTTTGATGGATCCGCTCATAGAGAAGGAGTCGGCACCGGAGTCGTGTTTGTGACATCAAATGGAGAAGTTCTACCTTACTCTTTCACTTTGACACAAAACTGCTCGAACAATGTAACCGAATACCAAGCATTGATTCTTGGACTTAAAATGGCGGTCGACATCAAGCAACTACACCTTAGGGTATATGGAGATTCAAAATTGATAGTGAATCAGTTACTTGGACTATACGAGGTCAAGAAACCCGAGTTGCTCCCTTATCATAAATATGCTCAACAACTTATGCACTATCTTGGAGATGTGGAGATTGAACATGTTCCAAGAAAAGGTAAAAAACAAGTCGATGCTTTGGCAAAACTCGCCTCCACGATCTCTCTGCCCGACAAGGAAGTCCGCATCCCGATATGTAAGAGTTGGGTCGTGCCACCTATCTTCGAAGATGACACCGATGAAGAGGAAATAGAAAGTCACACTGTTGAAGTATACGAAATTGAGAAAGAAGATTGGCGTCAACCATTTGTTGATTACATGAAGTATGGAAAGTTGCCGAACGATCCAAAGCAAAGAGTGGATATTAGACGATGTGCCCCTCGATTCATATACTACAAATGTGTGCTTTATAGGCGATCATTTGACGGGATCTTCTTGAGATGCCTAGGAGATGAAGAAGCTATGCAAGCAATGAATGAAGCTCACACTGGAATATGTGATGCTCATCAGTCGGGACCCAAGTTATATTTTCGGATAAAGAGAATGAGCTACTATTGGCCAACCATGGTGAAAGATTGTATGGAGTATGCGCAAAGATGTCAAGCGCGCCAGTTTCACGCAAACCTCATCCACCAACCTCCGGAACCTTTGCATCCAACCGTCGCCTCTTGGCCATTCGATGCTTGGGGTTTAGATGTGGTAGGGCTCTAACGAAGTCTTCTGATGGTCATCAATACATTCTAGCCGCAACGGATTACTTCTCCAAGTGGGCCGAAGCCATACCTTTGAGAGAAGTGAAGAAAGAGAACGTTGCTGACTTCATCCGCATCAACATCGTCTATAGATATGGAGTTCCTCGCTACATCATCACCGAAAATGGAACGTCATTTAGCAATCGTCATATCGACAAGCTTTGTGAGAAGTTCGACTTTAAGCAAAGAAAATCTTCTATGTACAACGCAGCTGCAAATGGGCTGGCCGAAGCCTTCAACAAAACCTTGTGCAATTTGTTAAAGAAAGTGGTCTCCAAATCAAAGCGTGATTGGCATGAGAAGATGAATGAAGCTCTATGGGCATATCGGACTACCTATCGAACACCTACATAAGCCACTCCTTACTCTTTAGTATATGGAATTGAAGCCGTTATTCCACTCGAGAAGCAAATCTCATCACTAAGGATGGCAATACAAGAAGGATTAACGGAAGAAGAGAATGCACGCCTACGTCTTGCGGAGTTAGAGGCACTTGACGCGAAGCACAATAAAGACTTGAATGCTATCAATCACGACTTTCACGAACATTCAACAAGAAAGTGAAGACACGTTCCTTCCAAGTTGGCGACCTCGTGCTTGCCGTAAGAAGACCCATCGTAGTTACACATCGCATCGGGAACAAATTTCTACCTAAGTGGGACGGACCACATATGGTGAAATGAGTCTATACAAATGGTGCTTACAAGCTGATCTCCGAAGATGGTGTAAGCATTGGCCCCATAAATGGGAAATTCTTGAAACGCTACTACGCGTAAACAAACTAAGCAGCATGCTCCATGACTCACGAGCCTAAACTGTTAGTTGCTCATAGTCCGCATGAGCCTAAACTGTGCACGACAACCACCAAAGGTAAATACACGTGGATAAACTGTTAACTTACCCCACTAAGGGTATTTTTTAGTGGTTAAACAATTAAATACCCTACTTTGTCTACAGTAGTTAAAGAATAGTCCCTCCTGGCCCGCATGATGCGGCTCCCCCCATCCAAAATCACATCATCTCCCGTGAACTACATTTTGACTTGATCCTCTTTCAAGAGGTACGTAGGCAACTTAGTTTCTTACTAAGTTCAGTCATAACTCAAGTTTTTTTGCATCTGAGTAGGTTAACTTGATAAGCGTTTGAGGCACAAGTATGACTCCATTCAGTGATAGTCTGTTATCGTTCTCCACATCTTGGTTCATACCTTGTTCGATGAAATTATTGGAATGAAGAAATTCACACCTCTTCCACCAAGAAGTAAAGTTAAAAAAAAAAAGTCCTCTTAACATCTCAAAGAAATACATCGATGTCAACCGATTCCAAGATACCAAGGGAAGAGGGTCTTTCGACACTTCAATAAGTCTATCATTGTCAAACCGATTCCAGCTCCATCACGAAGTTCTCTTGATATCTCAGCGAGTATATCGATGCCAACTATTTCCATGTGACTCCATATATTTATTGCCGTGGTCATGCATCCACCTCCAGTCGAAGTCCGGAGTTCGTTGATACTATGTCGCTCTTCTGTTGAATACACGATACCCGTACATTCGCCTCCGGTCGAAGTCCGGAGTGCATTGATACTGTGTTGCTTATCTGTCTTTATGGTCGCTTCTAGCCGAAGTCCGACGCATATCTCCTTAGTGACAATCTCGCTATGTTGCTCCCTTCCAGAGTCCAACATACAAACCGTCATCATATGCTGAAATCACTGCCAAGGCCTGCCTTAGAATGATGTCTTTCGTACACATGAGTGCTTGAGAGTGGCGTTGTTTTCGTGACCAAGGAAATGATGCCTGCATCATCTTTTACCCCGTCCGACGTCGCCAGAGTTTCGCACCACCGCACACGAAATCTTTTAGGGCCTGCCCTAAAATGGTACACGGTGTGCAAGTCACCTTTGGTGACCTCTCCACGTCAGCACCCCCATCAATTCCAAAATTCGACGTCTTGGGCCACTCGGTTACTTTGCACACGAGCCTTAACCATTCCAAGAAGCCGCCAGAGCCTGCCCTAGCGGAACTCGAATGACCTAGTATCCAATAACCTACGACGCCTGCATCGCCAACCTAGATCACTTCGAGCACGAGCCTTAACCATTCCAAATAACCGACGACGCCTGCGTCGCCGGCCTAAATACCCCGTGAGCATCGTGTCAAAGGGACGCACCATCCATAGGGCCTGCCCTAGGATGATAGGTCCAAAGCCGAGAAGGGCAGTCAAACCACGAAGAAGATTGATTGTCGTTGCTGTCGATTTCTTGGTGCCAGTCATAGAAGGAAAAAAAAAAAAAAGATCAATTCCACGCGTACCGGGTGTCCTGCTTCAATTCTCCCTCATAATTCCGAATTATAGAGACCTCATAATATACTAGCTTTTCTTGATAATTGCAAATAAAAACAGTTATAGAGGTATGAGGACTTACGTACCTGCTATGAAATTTGGATTATTGAATCTTGACTCTTCTTGAATCTTGAAAGTTGCAGCTCTGCGAGGAGGAAGGTTTATATTGGTGTATGTTATATATCTAGTTTAAAAAAATAAAAAAAAGAATAAAATAAAAAAAAGGAAGAAAAGAAGAAGAAACATACCTGTTGGCGTGACGCTATTCTTGATGGAGAAAATAAAGCGAAGGGTGCATGCCATTATATAGGAGTGAGTTGAGTGACGGTGGAATCCTAAACCTGATCGGATTTGAGAGATTCATCGGAAATATGATAAGGATATATTTCTATCTTGTGGATTCCATGCGAAAAAAAAATAAAAAAATCTGTAAATACGGTTTTATAAAATCCTAATTCTAGAAGGAATTATAGATACGGGATTAGATTTTGTAAAATACTTATCCTTTCTCAATCCAATTTGTTATTAGCGGCTGAAGCATAAATCAAGGGTATCCTCTATGACATCTTGATATGTGTACGTATATACTCCCTCCTATTCAAAATGTTTGATGTTTTAGGGTTTTTTTTTGTTTCAAAATATTTGATGTTTTAAGGTATTTTGCACCTTATTTTCCTATTATGCCCCTATTTAAATCCTCCTAAAATATCACTCATAATTTTTCCTTACCAATAATGTTACACCATAAATAAACTATTTGACCTTCCATAAATCTCTTTTCAATTAATATATCATAAGGGTATAATAGTCATTATATACCACTTCTTAATTCTCACAACAAATCCTAAAACATCAAACATTTTGAATCGGAGGGAGTATCTAATAATATGTTGAGATTAATTGAACTTAGCCAAGTTTGCATGAAAAGAGATTAAGGCCCAACATATTAATTGGTCCATGCAAAGTGAATTGGTAACGTAAAAATGCACATGAAAAGTTGGAATAATTTCGCAATTCGCCCATTTCGACGATAAAAGCACTCGTGAACAAAATGCGAGGGGGTGTTTGTAAGCGAGCAAAATTAATTGCAAATTAAAAGACGACATGTGGAAATTTACGTGTTAAATATCAATTAAATTTATGATTTATTTTTAGAAATTTGAACATATTTAATTCCTAAAATAAACAAATAAATAATTAATTAATTGGACCTCTAAAGTCCAATATATCGAATTGGGCCTCTAAAGCCTAATTAATTCAATTGGACCTCTAAAGTCCAAAATGTTCAATTGGGCCTCTAAAGTCTAATTAATTCAATTGGACCTCTAAAGTCCAATATATCGAATTGGACCTCTAAAGCCTAAATAATTCAATTTGACCTCTAAAGTCCAGTATATCAAATTTGGTCTCTAAAGCCTACTTAATTCGATTGGACCTCTAAAATCCAATATATCCAATTGAGCCTCTAAAGCCTAATTAATTCAATTGGACCTCTAAAGTCCAATATATCCAATTGGGTCTCTAAAGCCCAATATATCGAAATGGACCTCTAAAGTCCAATATATCAAATTGGGCTTCTAAAGTCTAGTTAATTAATTTGGGCCTCTAAAGTCCAATAAATTTGATCGGGCCTTCTAAACCCCAGCTAGTTCAATCATATTTTTTTTAAATCTTTTGAAAGCTTATCAAGAAGAATCAAATATATAATTCTTTCCGGATAAGCTCAGATATTGATCCGGCCCATGAAATCTGGCCTGTAAAACCTAGAATTCTACACCTATAAATAGGGGTCTCATTCATTCATTCCCCACACATTCAGAAGACATCAGAAGTCAGAAAATTCAAGAGCTCAGAAGTCTTGAAGATTCAACGGCGTTCTTCGCGGCTTCAAGGCGTTCTTCGCAGCTTCAACGACATTCTTCGCAGCTTCAATGCCATTCTCCATCAACAACGACGTTTGATCCGAGATCACGGTCCTAAGCCCCTTCGATCAACGTTCCTCCCTCCGAAGTTCTTCAAGTTTACCACGGAAACCTCTCAAGTTCTTCGCGGAAAGTCATCCAACAACGGTCTTCGATTCGAGATTACGGTGCTAAGCCCCTCCGATCGACGTTCTTCAAACTCAAGCTCTTTGTGGACTCAACGACCCAGTGTCTACCTCCACGGAACTCTCAACACCAACGATTAATTCGAAACACGGCTCGACGCCCTCGAATTAATATCATCATCAGACAAGATTCGGCTACGGACCAGTCTCCGGAAAATCCGAAATCAAGTCAAAGTCAACTCTCAAGAGAAGAATCAGAGGATTCGCTAGAGATTTTACCCAAATAATCGCTTGATTTATAATTACTCTTTGTAATTCCTTTTTCGAATTTAATAATATTTTAAATACGAAAATTTGTTGGTTACAAATACATTAACATTTTAATAAACGCGAATATAAATTTGTGTTGTCTCATGTCATGAGACGCTCTCATTTAAATTTTTATCTAAAAATAATTTATAGTTGTAGTTTTATCCATTAAAAACTTAAAAAAAAAATAGTAAAACTATTGTTTAATGTGTATGAAAGATTTTTGGTATCAATCCAAAAACTGAAAACTAGAAAACTATTAATATGTGACCTGAGAAATAAAAACTACTAATGTAAAATTTATATCTTTCAGGCTACACATTGATAATTTTTTATTTCTCGTGTCCTAAAATGGAATTGATAGTTTTAATAATTTTCAGCAAATGATAATTTTCAGGCTACACATTGTTTATAAGTTATTAAAATGTTCGACTGATAAAACTTACAAACTTCATTATAATAAATATATTTTCAATTTTAATTTTAATATAAAATAAAAAAAATATATTGAGGTGGAATGAGATGGGGTGGCATGTCTTAAGGTTGGGTGGGTGGCCGGGATGTATATAGTTAGAAAAATAAGTTGAGTTATCTCAACTTAATTTTTTGGAGCTTGTTTATAACTTATTTGAAGAATTTATAAATTGTTAATTAATATTCTATTTTATCAAACACTTTTAGTAAGTTTATAAAGCTATTTTAAAAAGCGTTAAACCAAATGGGCGCATAGTTTTCAAAATACTAGTTAATAAACACGTGCGTTGCACGTTTTTTTTTTTTTAATATTTTGCAATAATATTTATATGTTAGAGAATTCAAATTTTATTTTGTGAAATTTAGACAAATAATGCTCAACGTTTTTTTTATTTCGATTGGAATCCAATCAAGGTCGATTGATTTCCTTGTATTCATAACTTTGGATTATTGTAGCATAAAATCATGATTTGCTTCATCTATCTACCTGATCGCAAATACAATACATGTAATAAATTTTCCACGGCCCAACATATGAGTTAATAAAAATGAGATATGTCTTTGATATGAAACACCTAAAATTGTAAACTCGGAAATTGCAATGCTTTTAAAATAAAAATTGTCATTCAACAACGTAAACAACTTACATGAAGCTTCAATATATCATGCCAAATAATCTTTCCACCAGGCATTAAAAAAAAGTAGAATTAACATAAATGATGCAATCTCACGTTTATTCATGCGTTTATATTTTTTAAAAGCTAACATATAGAAAAAGTTAAAAGAAGGTCAAATGAAAAGATTTGATGCTTCTAGTCGCGAAGTTGGACAACTCTCATATCTGTGGCGGAGGCGACCCCTAAACCCTAAATTATGAAAGACAAAAGTATATAATTTAGGCAAAAACTTGTATGAGACCGTCTCATGGCATGAGACCACACAAATTAACACTTACCCCTACCAAAGTGTTAATGAGTCAATGCCCTAGTTACACTCATTCTCATTGTCTCATGCCATGAGACAGTCTTATACAAGACCTACTCTATAATTTATTATAGTTGGAGAACACAAATTCAAATTATGGGAGGTCATTTGCTGTCAAAATTCTCCCAATAAGATGACGCCCCCACATATATGCAACTTTGATTTAGAGGGTGTTTGACTGAGCTTATAAGCTCCTTAAAACATCTTATAAGTTGTTTAAGAGCTTATAAGTACTACTAATGTGTTTGACAAAATAAGATGTTTAACAGCTTATAAGATCATAAAATAAGCTCCTAACAACTTATAAGCTGTAAAAAAATAAGTTGGGATTTCCCAACTTATTTTCCTAACCACCTCCACCCCAACCACCCGCCTCACCCTGGAACCACCCCACCCCACCTCAAGATAAAAAATAGAAAAAAAAAATATTTTTTATAAATTATCAAAGATCTTATAAGTTGTATTAGCTAAACACTTTAGCAACTTATAAGCTACTTAAAAATTACATCTTATAAGCTCTTAAAACAACTTATAAGATGTTAGAGCTTATAAAATGTTTCAAATAAGCTTAGCCAAACACCCTCTTAGAAACCCATAAAAAGGCACAAATAATTACGTGTTTAAATAATTCTCACAATTAGACGATTTCATTTGTTACCATATTATCCTTCACAAGTCACAAAAAAATAAACCTGATATCTAACTCACTGGTGCCTGCTTCTTAGGCTAAATACATAACTCAGGCACATTAAACAAAACATAGTACAAATGTTTCTGATAGAGCTGTACTCACTGAAGAAACCAATATTTGTATTTAAAATGGTATAAACATCAACAATGATGGCAATGGAGGGTAGTAAGCTTTGGAACCGCTCCCCAACAGGCAACAATTGTGCTCCATCACTATTTTCACCAAGACCATTGAATCCATGAAGTCAATACAATATTTATTTCGTCCACAACAAATTTATAGAATAAGAAATATGTCCAATGCAAAACAAAACATTGTTGCATTCTAAGGATGTAAAATATTGTCCCGATAAAACAAATTTGACTGCAAAATGAACATTAGAATGCCGATGACTGCATTTCCCTACAAAACGTAAAATCAAAATGATATAATATAGAACATCGAAAATTGTGGTTATTTCTGACGAAGGCTACTCGACCATAACTACTCTTTGTCACCTCTTTGGGCGAACACCATTAAAGATGCTACTCAGATGACTTTCAGTTTGATTGTTAGTTTCACAGTAAACTTTTTTTCTCAAAGACTAAAAGAAGGCTTGCAAATCAAAATATGTAAATCTAGATCAAGAAAGTAGTGGCATAGACAACTGACAAATCTTCCCAAAATATTTTTCCTTTAGATTTATCAAAGTTAGTTATGACGTAAAAACTGATTCATGTTGATAAAGGCAAATACTTCACTTGTCATTAGAAAATTTTGTTACATTATATATTATTTTCTATCTTTCCTTTATCTTCCTATCAAATTTAATATACCAATATAAGTAAATCAAGGAGCAGACGAGAAATTAAAATCCTTTACTATCATTCAAAAATTTGATGCTTAAAATGTTATTTCATCATTACATATTAAATATGAGAAAATAACCTGTAATCGTGTCTTTATCGTACCAATAGGATATAAAGTTGTTTCAACTATAAAACCAGCTATGCCACCAGCTATAACACCCTCTGCAAAATATTATTGAAAGATACAAAAAAATACAGAAAAAGTTTGTATGAAGATTCATATGTCCAATATGCAAGCATAATTTAATAATATGCATCTTTCTTACATGAATCTAAGAACAATCCACTGCAATGACTGTACTATATAATTTGGTTTCCTAACTTTCAAGAATATGTTGAATATGAGCTCAGAATATAGACGTGAGTAATAATCCCCCTAAGGGTGTTATGAGTTGCCACTATGGCAAACATTGACGCATATGTTCATAAATAGGTAACAAAGACTATGTAACTGATTTCAAGTATACCAACTGAAGGTTTTGCATTTTCCTATTTGACGCTTCTGCAAACAAAAGCAATTGTTCAATCAAACACCAAAAACAAAAAATTGGAAACTAATCAACAAAATTCACGCAAAATTAGTTGTTCTCGGAATCTAGTCCTTTTAAATTGTCATGCCTGTTATAGAAGTGAGGGGTTTCTAGCGCTGGAGGTGCAACATTGAAACATGGTTTACAACTTTGTTTTGTTGAATAATATAATATCCTAGCCCAATTATTTGAGGAAAATATCTAACAACACAACACATAAGATAAGATTCATAAAAAAATGAACTGAAAGTACAGCTCGAGCAGGGGCGGTGTTAGAGCAACGATGGCCACAGAGTTCGAAGTGCACCGGGCAATACATTCAGAGGGAGGATTCACCAAATTATAAGAAAGAACAAAAAAAAAATACTGGAGTGCAGCCAAAGAGATTAGCCATTAAATTCAAATTACCAGAAGAGAATGCACAACAATTATTTGCATCAACAACTAATGTAACCGAAAATTACTACGTACATCTTTTATTGGTAGAGATCCATTATCAATTTCCAAGGACGACGCAACATGTTATTTAACCACTCATGCAAAATTTTCAACCTCATCATTAATGTAATTCGCGAATCATTGCTGGAACTCTTGTTTCAAATCTTTTTTACTACTGAGCAACCGATCAAAAAATTTAGACACTCTAGTTAGCTGCTGTTAGTCCCAACCTAACAATCTGAAACAAAATATGTAGATTGAAAGTGGGCGCCATGCTGAACACAATTCCAATTTAGATATCAAAGGATTACATTGCTATTTAACAACAGATTAAGAATGCCACATGAAGATTTCCCACCCTTCAAACGTCTGTCCCTCTTAATAGACATCTTATATAGTGAATACATGGACTATAAAAATTATAAAATTTTAGTCATATTTTGACTTCACTAAAGATCAGATAAAGAATAAAAAAGGTTGAGTTTCCAATTCCTAGTAATATTTTATGAAAAAACTATCTTGAGCTTTGGAGGGCCTGACCATGCCTGATTATTTGTCATCTGAATCCAAATTACGGAGTTTAGGAAAAAAAAAACCAGCAATAAATTGAATCTAAATAAAAAAACCAGCTAGTTGAAATTGATCTAAAAATCATCAAAGTAGAGTAAGCGAACGCTAATTACATAAAAAAATGATTAATCTGAAGTAAATATCAGAAAATAGAGGAGTACATCATAAATTATACAAGGAAAACCAGTTTCATATCATAATAATCACCTTAATCAAGTTGTTTGTCCAATCCGAATTATGAAGACAAAACAATCTCTGCATGATATTCAAGAATTTGGATGAGATCGAACCCCAATTAGAAATCAACATAGCAACTTAAAGTCCAATCATTTCAGATAAAAGAAAATTCCCATCAAGAGAATCCAATAAATTATAATTATATCAATTGTTATAATCACCCAGAAAAATACTGGAACGAAATCCAAACCAATCAAAAAGTAGAAACAACAAACTCAAAAAAGGAAGGTTACCAAGTAGCTCTGACTGTCCAAAAACAAACACTCGATGTAGAGGAAGGTTGTCGTTCTTTGTCGACGGCTGGTGCCCGTTAGACGAATAAGCGGAGTGGTTTCTCATGTCCTTCCCCTCTTCAAAAACATGAGGTGAGATCAAATGGAGAGATGTTGTTCGACTGATATTCCCAATTTTGTAACGGAGAAGATTGAGAAAATGAAAAGTTGGATGGAATAAAACGGTGCAACAAAAATTAAACATAGCTTTGTCAAAACAAAAAATAAAAATTAACCATAGGATCAAAATGCACAAAATTTATAAGAGTAGGGGTATAGATGTCCAAAAATGATTTACAATCCATAGTCACTTTTATAGGTATTATAGACTATGTTCAATACTCAATGGTAGAAGTTGTAAATACACATAAATGCTACCTTAATCTACTTGAAAAAATGTTCATTCAATTCTAATATTACAAAAATTAAAAGAATTTATTTCATCTCAAAAGACAATTGCCAGGACTAAGACATCAAGGTATAATGGTTCAAAAATCAAAAGAATTTCGTGTTGCTTTCTTTATTTGGTGCTAAATTTAATGAAGAATGTCGTGGTAATTTGGATGAATAGTGAACGTCAAGGTTATTTTTAAACTAAGATTTAAGTGTTGTATTATAAATTATATACAATATGGTCAAGACACTTTTAGATATACATGTATACCATAAATATATTTTAAGCATGTGAGTATAAGGTTGTAAAGGATAATGTCATTACGTACGGTACTTGCTTGTACCATTTTGCAATAAAAATTAATATATGATCCAAATTGCACGCACTTTAGTATATATAGAAATATGGTTATAGATGTAGTGACGGAAAGAAAATTCCGCTTAACTTGTAGAGAGATGTGAAATTAATTCATTTAATTATTTAAAATATATTTAGAATTTCGCCTCATCTAAATTTTTGAACTTGTAGAGGTGTAAAATTAATTCACGAGTGAAAGGCATGCAGGTGCCAGTAATAGCTAGAGCCATGGGAGAAAGAGGAGTAATAAGCCAACTTGTGGGACCAAAATATGGTGCATTCATGATAACAGGATGTTTAAAAGGCAAATCTGAAGCCGAATTGCCATCTCTAAGTAGCATCAAACAAGTATACAAGCCAGAGTACATGAATGAAGCTACGAAAGTATATGGGGTGGTCTCGAACCCCGTGGGGCATAGTAAAGGCCCTCTTCTGCATAATCCTGCATTCAGATATACAGGCTATAATGGGATATATGTCCCCTTCTTAGTTGATGATATCAAGGAATTCTTTAGAGTCTACTCATGCAATGACTTTGCTGGTTTTAGGTACATTATTCATTTTTTTATTGATTTATATATATTTCAATTGAATAGTTGAGTTGTAAGTAAGGATGTTACAGTGTGGGGATACCTTACAAGGAGAGGGCGGTGGGTTGCTGTGACGAAGTGGACCCCCTTGCTCTGGTACGAGTATGTTGCACTTGAACGTGTTTTTCCAGTGATTGTTTGTAATTAGTATTAGATTATATGATGTTTGCTGGTTCAGAGGATTGGTGCAGTGAACACCATCATACGGAGGCCTTCGGATGGGATGCTCCTTGGCTACAATACGGATTGTGAGGCTGGTATAGGTGCTATTGAAGATGCATTTCGAGGTAGAGGTTGAATTAATGAATTTTGATCAAAATTTGTAGATGTATTATGATATGGATAAAATCATACATGTTTGATGGCTAATCAGAGAGGCACAATCTTGAAAAAGTTTCACCTTTAGCTGGGAAACTGTTTGTCCTGGTTGGAGCTGGTGGAGCTGGAAGAGCGATGGCGTTTGGGGCGAGGAGCAGAGGGGCGCGACTCGTAATCTTTAATCGTAATTTTGGTAACAACTAAACTCTTTGTTTTGAGCCATGTACTAGTACTAGTACTAGTCTAAATGGTTACATTATTTGTTTGTGAAGAAAGAGCAAAGGCTCTTGCTATGGCAGTTTCGGGTG
Source organism: Ballota nigra (assembly GCA_947034835.1). Classification (NCBI taxonomy): domain Eukaryota; kingdom Viridiplantae; phylum Streptophyta; class Magnoliopsida; order Lamiales; family Lamiaceae; genus Ballota; species Ballota nigra. The sequence continues at coordinate 51,479,656 of OX344727.1, read as the reverse complement.
AAGCCCTGCCGTATGAACGGTTACATGAGTTTCGTCCTCCCGAACAAGGAACCATTCTTGCAAATGCTTCTGCTGTGGGTATGGAACCAAATATACACCAAACTCCTGTTTCCAAGGTAAACTCACTCCTCTTTTATCCACTCAACTGGCCATTCTAGTCTTTTTTTCACGTCCTAATAGTAATAGGTGTAACCTTTAGGCTGCCTTAAAATCATACCAACTAGTTTTTGACGCTGTCTATACACCGCGCAACACTCGACTCTTGCAAGAGGCTGCAGAGGTAGGAGTCATAGTTGTGAGTGGTGTAGAGATGTTCATAAGACAGGCTCTCGCTCAATTTAAGTTGTTCACTAATGGATTAGGTACATTATCATTTCCCAAATACTACTAGTATAAAATTTTAGTAATCATCCACTCCTACTATTACTATTACTATTACTAAATCATATGTTTGTTTTCTCATTCTAGTGCCAGAGGACTTCATGCGCAACCTCGTGTTGGACCAGGACCACTTCTGATGCCTTATCCACTCGAGACAACTGCGGAAAAAGATAAATTTGGGTGTTTGTGGCCTTTCAAGGTCCAATCCAATTTGAATAAGTTACAAAAATATATGTACAACGCCATTACTATCTTCCTTGTAAAAAAAAAACACCATTACTATCTTAAAACACATGTTCTGATTTTGTTTTGGAATTCACCCGAACATGACTAGAACTTTTCGACCCTGTTCCATTCTAGTTAGAGATGTAACATTCGGTTTTCACATTTTATTCTCCATTTACACCTATAAAAGTATATAACTTATTCTAGTGCAATTCACTTTATACAATTTAAAATATTATTTATCCCACTCAATAATTATTTACATATCATTTTTCTCTCACTCAATTATTACTCTCATATTACTTTTCTCTCACTCATTTCATACTCACTTTCCTACTTTTTTCTTACACATCTTACTTTACTATTACACATGATTTGACATGATTACTATCTTAAAACACATATTTTTACTATTCATGAAGAACTTTACATCTCGTGGATGTAAAATCATGAAGCTCAGTGGGCAGGTGGACTAAGCCACCTGGTTAATAGTCCCTCCGTCCCTAAGTAAACTTCTCACTCTTCTTTTCGAACCGTCCCACAATAACCTTCCCATTCCATAAATGGCAAAAACTTTAACCTTCAAATTCACATAATATTATCAAAAGTGACACTCATTCAATTCACTTTTCAACACTATTCATTACTTTATCCCAAAAGTCAATATGTGGCCCACCATATATTAATAAATAAATATATTTTCTTAAATCATTCAACAAAAAGAAATGAGAAACTTACTTATGAACGAAGGGAGTATTAAACTTTTACAAATGACTTTTAAACCCAATCAACCAACTCATTTAAGTTATATGTATATAATATTTAAATGAGCTATTCAATTAAAACAATTTGACCATTAATAAACCTTAAATCTCGTTAAAAATAAAACAAAACAAACAAATTTTAAAATCACAACTTTAAAATAATTAAATTTAAATTTGATACTAAAGGTGAAATTAACTTGAAAAGATTTAAAATAAACTTTCAAGTCCGGCCTGTTTATTAAAAATATCACATTTTCGAGTCTACTATCAAACCAGACTATTTTTGAGTATATATGAAGCCTCAACTTTTCTTTTGAATAAGAAATCCGATTCGGCCAACCCTCAACCAATCAAACTATTCATAATCAGGGGTCTACTTATTCTACTTTCACTCTCTTTTCAATAATACTAATTTATCAACTCCTTCCTTCCCAAGAAAAAAAAGGATTGTTGAAAAAGAATAAGAAAAGATCAGAGTTGATCTAGTGTGGGCAGACTCGGATTCTTGAATGATGTGAAGCCACCATCCACCACAAGATTATGCCCACTAACAAACTTTGCATCATCAGATGCAAGAAAAAGAGCAGCATTTGCTACATCACTAGGCTCACAAACAGCCCCTTTCAACTCACTAAACCCATGCACCATCTGCACCAGTCTCTGCTGATCAATCCCCGGATAGTACTTCTTCAGTTCATCAATTGCAAATGGAGTGGGTATAGCCATCGGGGATACACAATTAACCCTAATCCCCTGTTTCCCCAGCTCCGATGCAGCCGATTTCACAATCCCAATCACACTACTCTTGGATACAGAATAAGTATGCTGTGCTAACCCCCCCCCCCCCCCCCCCCCCCCCCCCCCCCCATTATCCCCGTCACACTCGCCGTGCAAAGGATAACCCCCCGTTGCCTTGGGATCATAACACGGGCCCCGTGTTTTATCCCGGAGATAACCCCTCGGACATTTATCCCCATCACTCTGTCGAAAACACTCAAATCCAGATCGACTATGCTGGGGGCTGTTTGGCAGGCAATGCCCGCATTGTTGTACATGATGTCGAGTTGGCCGAGCTTGGAGACGGTGAAGTCCACCGCACCTGAGATGTCCGACTCTTTCGTGACGTCACACGCTACGAACGTGGCGTTCCGGCCGAGCTCACGGGCAGTTTCGTGGCCCGCATCTTTTTGGATATCAGCAATCACTACTTTGGCGCCATGGGAGATGAACTTGGCTGCTGTTTCTTTCCCTATACCGCTTGCTGCCCCTGTGATTAGAGCTACCTTGCCTTCTAATTTGCTGCAACATCATTACATTTATCGCGACATTCATTTAATGATACTATTGCACTTATAAACTAATATCACAAAGTAAGATGTCATGGGCATTAGTTTATAGGAGTTATGAGTAATAATATTGCCAAATGTAATGGTAATCGTGACCGACGGATGAAAATTTGTTGTCATAAATTTAGGCATTCCTCATTTCAATTTCAAACTCACACAGATTATAATTAAGTCAACACGGGAAAGAAGAAGAAGATCTAGGCATATAAAAGATCTAAGCATATCTAAATGCACGCCAAAATAAAGTAATTCAATTTGTTGAATCAGGTAGACGATAATTTTAATTTACCCTAGGTATAAACTTATTCAGATATTTACATCAATTGAACAAAGGAAAAACTGATAAACAAATCTTACCTAGCAGAGAATTGTCTGTGAGAGCTTGGACTCACTAAAGCTTTCAAACTGGAACATTTTCTGGTATTCCATATCCAAAAAGTTACAAGGGGTAACAGAGAAGAAAAAAAGCCCCAAATGTTAAAAGCTAACGGAATAAAAACAAAATGCCAGATAGATTCCTCTCTGTAAATCAGCTACCAGACATAAAATTAAGAGAGAGAAAACGGGAGGGAGAAGCTGACCTGAATCGAGCCCTCAACATATTTCTGCAAATTGTAATTTGAGAAAACGAAAATGAACAAGAGAGGATACTAGTCTATATGAAATTGAAAACAAAAAAACAGCAGCGTCATGCAAATTTAATGCGACAAAAATTTGGTTATCATTCTCCTATCATAGGGATTTAATGTACATGTATTTTACGAGGGTAGAATCGGTATTCCACGGGCCAAGTGGATATAATTGTGTTCTTTTAATTGCAAGATCCGAATCTTATAATATCCTGTAAAAAAAAAAAACTTATAATAAAGGGTTTTAAGTACAAATATAGAATAATCTAAAATATTTCTGGTAAGGTCAACAATTGTGGCTAATGCTAATTTCGTCTTCAAGTTTTAGTGAAATGCAGAATTTCACCCGAAAGAATTTTCAATATTCAGTCTGCACTAATTTGTTATTTTATTAAGGAATTCAATCTTTTTAATGCACAACTTATTGTAAATATTCGAAGAAGTCAACAATCTATCTATCTATCAATAATATCATTGAAGAGCAAGTATAATTTTGCTTCGTAAAAATTTGTATGAAACTGTTTTATATCACGAAACAATACAAATTAACTCATTCTACCAAAGTGTTATTGAGTCAATGCCCTTGTTATACTCATTTTCATTGTCTCATGGTATGAGACAGTCTCATACAAGACGTACTCATCTTGCTTATATGTCAAGCTCATATCAATCCTAATTCTTCTTTCAATCTTTTAAATGTCTTCTTTTGTAAATCCTTTTTTTATTGGGCAACACTCATGTGAAATATTTCATATGTAAATATACCTAAAATAGGCCAATATTAAAATCGGGTCGCTCCAGGTAAAAATTCGCAGATCTTGGCCGGGTCGGGTCGAATTTGGAGAGTTTTTTTCCAAAATCTCGCGCAGGTCATGTTCCAGGATTTTCGCTCCCAGTTTGTGTTACAGGATAGACAAAATGTATGTTACAATATGGACAAATGTGTGTTACAAGTCATTAAAAAATAAGTTTTTTCTACTTTAAAATAATAATAATGACAAATATATATTTTTACAAGATCAAATATGTGCTTTTAATTTATTTTCCATCCCTTTAAATTTAAATTTATGGTTTTATATATTAAAATATATTTGTTCCAACAATAACTTACATTGCTCTAACATCAAATACATTTTTTTGCTCCAACATTAACACACATTTGCAATAATACACATTTGATATAACATTGACATACTTTGCTTCAATAGTAACACATATTTTCTCTAACAATAACACACCATTTGCTCCAATAGTAACACATATTTTTAGTAACACAAATTTACTCTAACTTTAATCATCATTTGCAGTAATACACATTTACTCTAATATGAACACACTTTGCTTCAATAGTAACACATATTTCCTCTAACAATAACACACCATTTGCTCCAATAGTAACACATATTTTTACTAACACACATTTACTCTAACTTTAATCCCTATTTGCAGTAATACCCATTTACTCTAATATGAACGTGTTTTGCTTCAATAGTAACACATATTTCCTCTAACAATAACACACCATTTGCTCCAATAGTAACTGTTGATAGGCGAGCAGAAACAACATTTGGGCGACCAGGATTAGCGCAAATCACTTAAGGATTAAAATGGAATTAACTCAAGATTCACCCAAGATATCTGGCGAGCAGAACCTGCATGCGATCAAGACGTATAGGCGAACAAAATCAGAATAAAAGCTACCTGATGAGCTCAATTAGCATCTCGCCGACCAGATCCAACCATAATACCAAAAGAGTAACTAAGACAAGAGACCAACAAAATCAGACTAAAGATTCCTCCAGGACAAGTCTAATATGACGAGCAACTCTTGACTGCGAGCAAGTCCAACAAGATAAGGATATAATTTAGTCTAGATAAGGTCAACTTAGTCAAAGGCCAGGTGTCGTGCATGCAGGCCTGGTAGGCCAAAAGTCACGACACCTCCTGCTAGGCAATTGTCTATAAATACTTAGATTTTTTCAGCTAATAAGACAAGCACAAATTATTATACACGTCCAAACTTCGATTACGAATCCAAAGCAACTCGATTAACTTACAATCGAACTTAAACACGTAAGCTTTTATACGATTCTAATCCATCTAAACCCGAAAATCCGTATTCACTAATTACGTTAGTGATCAATCACACGTAATTGTTTGATGATCAATTAACCATCTAAAACAGCCATTAATCTTCAAGATTAGAACTGATCGTCAACAAATTGGCGCTAGAAGGAGGGTTCGAACCTCCGAATCGTTGAATACGGGAAGATTACCCCAAGATTAAGGAACAAGTTTGAACTTTTGAGGAAAAATTCAAGAACACTAAGAACAACACTTGATATCTTCTGTGAACATGCCTCAATCACGAGAGACACAACGTTCACAACATATAACCAGGGATTCACACTCCCAGATGTCCCAGGCTGGAGGGCGAGCAAGGGCGAGCAGAAATGACCAAGAAAATCAAACTGATGTTGCTCGTCAGTTAGTACCACCGGAGTTGGACGCCATTGCTCGTAACCCCGATGAATTGGCGCGCACAATTGCCATGCTCCAAGCTTTGCAAAGACAACAAGCCAAACCTGGCCCTTCATATGTGCGAGCAAGGTGTAGCCCCACAAAGACTCGTGAACATGAAAAGGCTAGGGGGGTCATTTGAATGAGGCAGATAGTGCCCAAGCTCGTAAGGCCAAAGGCAAAGAAAAGCAGCACGTCGAGGCCGCCAGTCAGGGAGGTTCGACTCAGAATCCGGCCATGGCAGGGAGTCAGGGCACACGCCAAAGTGCTCTTGAAAGATTGGGTCGTCGTGGCCAGGGAATCATGGAAGTCCATCCCAATGCAGGGGCAGCTCGCCCAGCTGTAGTACCTTCTCGCAAATCAATCCATGACAGGCTGACTAGGTCAGCTTTTGGTCGCCTTGGCCCAAACGCAGAGCCCAATCCTAGGAGGCCAATCCAGGGGGTTCCCGCTCCCAATGAGGGACTGGAGCGAACAGACGGCTGTGCGCCTCTGCTCGCCGGACAGCCTCAGAGTCAAGGGGGATCCTTGGAAGAGCTCGCCTCCATGAGAAAGGCCATAGAGAGCATGCAGGGCCAGCTAGATCAACAAAGAGGATATGGGAACACAACTCTTCCAGTCTCACCTCTATCTGTGGTGATTCTGAAGGCTCCAATTCAACAAAAGATTCAGTTTCCGGCAAGTATCCAGTATGAGGGCACAGCGGACCCCCGGGTGCATCTGATGAAGTATACGAATTATATGGTGTCAATGGGGGCAAGTGACGCAACACAATGTCGCAACTTTCCTTTGACCCTGGGAGATCGTGTCCATAAATGGTTTTCAGCTTTACCACCAGCTTCGATTCATTCGTTTGCCCAACTGGGCAAAGAGTTCTTATCCCATTTCTCTACGGCCGGGTCTTATCTATCCCAAAGACATCGGTTATCCGACTTGAAACAAACTGACGATGAGTCGGACCGATCGTATCTGGAAAGATTCGACAAGGTCTTGTTAGAAGGGGAGTCTGTCAGTGAAGACACCAAGATTGTGGTCGTCCTGGCTGGGCTCAAGAAGGGCACTGAACTCTGGAAAGATGTACACCTAAGATGCCCGAAGACATATCCCGAATTTCGGGATCGGGCAGGCGTCGTTGTCTCCATGCATGAAGCCCTGTAAAAGGACATAGGAGATAAAGGGGAGCAGAAAGAGGGTGCGAAGAAGACTGGAACTGGTTATCGAGCTCCCAAGAACATGAAAGCATTTACTGAAGGAACGGAGCTGAAGGACAAATTGAACCACATTCTTACCGTATCAATCGATACAGTTTATAATAACGTTCGAGACAAAGAATTGCTCACACCTCCCCGTAAAATACGTCAAGATGCAAGCAAGTTGAACCAGAATAAATATTGTGCCTACCACCAGAGCGTGGGACACTTTACAAGCGAATGTCGTGATTTGCTGAAGCAGTTGTGGCGTTTTTACGAAGAAGGAAAGCTATCCGAGTTTGTTAAAAGACAGCCCGGCAAGAGAAACAGAGACGAAGATTCTGATGAAGAAGACCAGGAACCGGCACCTCATCAGAATCGAGCTGGGCGACCAGCTCAGGCGCCAGCCGGAGGACCAGTTCCAGATATCCAGATGATGGAACCTGCAGGGCCCATAGGTGGTTATTCTGATGGACGACCACCAGTTTCTAATCGAAAAAGAAAGGTAGAATTACGAGTGATCGGTGATGTACAAGAAATGGGGATTATTCCACCTACCATGCAAGCATCGGAATTAACTTTTACCGACAGAGATTTGGAAGGAGTACTGACCCCTCACAACGATTCGCTTGTGATATGTGCCAAGATTATGGAAACCAGGGTGCATAGATTGCTGGTGGATACTGGAGCCTACACTAATGTCCTTTTCAAAAAGACGCTTGACCAAATGGGAGATTATGCAGGCTATATCAGAGACACAAATCACCGTATTCTGGGATTCAGAAATGCTGTGACAATCCCGTTGGGAATAGTAACTTTCGCTATGCAACTTGTGACGGTCAAAGAGCCCGAGAAAAATATCGCAAGAATGGTGGATTTCTTGGTCGTTGATCAAGAGTCAACGTACAACGGATTCTTGGGTCGACCTTTCTTAAATGAATTCAGGGCCGCCTGTTCTACTTACCATTATTGCATAAAATTCCCAACGGCAAGTGGAGTTGGCACGGTAAAAGGAGACCAGAGAAAAGCTCGAGAATGCCTCCTACAAATTCAGTCAGGACAAGGACAAGTATCTATGATAGAAGCGTCAACCAGTCAACTTGAGAATGAACCCTCAATTTTAGAAGACATTCTTGGGGCTCAGAACGATAAAATGGACATTGACGACCAGCCCTCGCCCATGGGCGAGCAGATACTGCAAGACGGCGAACGAACCTTGTCAGATGCAATATTACCACCTATGGTTAACAAAACATGTCCAAGTGACATCCATAAGGGCCCAGCTGTGGTAACCAAACCCTGCCCGGAGCTTGTTGAAGATTTTGACCCCCGGTTGGGTGCTGAACCCATGAACATCGAGGATGAACTAAGTCCAGAAGGACCAATAGTTGACCCTCGATGGAAAGGGCAGAAAAGACGGGCAACTCCAGTCGAAGAATTGGAGGCCATCAAGATTGATCCTATACGTGATGATCTTGAACTCTACATCGGGTCTGAACTCCCTGAGCCTTACAGAACTCGCATGACGGACTTTCTGAAGGCTAACTTAGACGTCTTCGCATGGTCCCATGCGGACATGGTGGGAATCGATCCGAAGGATGCTTGTCACAGATTAAATATCAACCCAGTCCGAAAACCTGTCCACCAGAAACGATGAAAATATGGACCAGACAAGTATCAAGCTTTAAACGAGGAAGTCAAAAAGTTACTGGACAACGACTTAATTAAACAAGCGTTATGTCCACAATGGGTTGCAAATCCTGTCTTGGTACGGAAGCCGAACGGAACCTGGAGGCTATGCATAGATTTTACAGATCTTAATGCAGCATGCCCGAAGGACAACTTTCCGCTCCCGCACATCGATCAGCTGGTGGACAGTACTGCAAGTCACGAAATGTTCACATTCATGGATGCCTTCGCAGGATACCACCAGATTTCGATGCACCCAGATGACCAAGAAAATACGGCCTTTTATACTAACAAAAATTTGTTATGCTGGAAGAGGATGCCGTTTGGTCTAATCAATGCTGAAGCAACCTACCAGAGGCTGGTCAACAAGATATTTGACGAACATATTGGGGAAACGGTGGAAGTGTACGTCGACGACATAGTCGTCAAGAGTACACAGAAAGAAGATCACCTCCATCATCTTTCCCAGGTGTTCGACATACTTCAAAGATACAATATGAAGTTAAATCCAAAGAAAAGTAGTTTT